>OX030949.1:22979158-23361658 GCA_943735915.1 Pherbina coryleti | reverse complement strand
ATACCTCATAAAACCCATATCGTTAGAAAAAATTTTCCAATTTCGCAAATTATAGCATATATTTAGTACAGTTCAGCATATTTTTTACTAATTGCTCAAAAATGACGGAACTCACTTTGTCTACCTATATCTACTGGTTAATCGATTTGTACATATTCATACATTTTCCATTTGCATTTTTTTTTGTCATGCTAAAAACCGCGATTAGCCTGAAATGAAGCCATTATAGTTCATGAGAAAGTATCTTTTAGCACAAAATAATCTTTTTCTAATCTATTCTTCACACCGACCAAGACAATTTCTTCAACAATTTCTCTACCATCTCTTCAATACTACTTATATAATTAGCATTTTTAATACCAGGAAGTAAAATATGTAACTTGATAACCACAATAAAAACAACGACTTAAGCGCCTAGAAAATCGTTGCATTTTGCTAAGCGTATCTTTAAGTGTAGTTGGCCTTAGCAGAGTGCCCAGTTTTCTAGAAAGTCATCGAGAATAACTTAACTATTACAATTTTATTCATGCTTTTCTACCAACTCAAATATAAAGTTTTGTTCTGCCTGAACAACTAAATCGATTTTTACATTTAATGCTTCGACCGGCGCTCTTCCATCCGCCTAACTCAGCTCTTAGCAGCAAGTCGCAGCACGACTTTGAACAGCAATTTTCAACATTAACTGTGCGACCAGGCGAACTAGCGAACCTACCAACCAACCAACCAACCAACCAACCCACAGCCCAGACCATCGACCAAAGACCTAGCTCTAAATGTTATGGGGTGTCATTTAGGAAACGTTACAAATGCGCGCTTCATTGCTCGTGTCTTTGAACTTGCATTTATGAACTATAAACGATTTGCAGCGATTTGAGACGATTATAGTTAGTTGGTTGGTTATAGTTGTTAGCAGGCATGAAGTAAGAAGTTGCTGTTGGCAAAATATAAGATATGCTTCAATGCAGGTGTTTTTTACTTGCTTCATTCCCTCCCCATTCTGCACCATGCAGTCATTTCCTATTTCTTAACTGCTTATAACGATGAGGTTAATGTTGTTTTTGCAAATTTATCTTTGGGTATAATTTAGCAGCGGTTGGCTAGAAGAGAGTCTTAACTCAGGTGCTTCAAAATAAGTTCAAACTTACATAGTTGTGAAAACTTAAGAGCCCATTATTCTTAGTGAACGGGTGGCAAGTGGTTAAAATTATTTAATAATTGATAAGCTTCAAAGTATTATAAGGTGATATTTACTACTAAGATGACCCTTGTAAATACATGAGCTACAAGAGCTAATGCACAGCTATGTGACTTATTTGGAACTTTCCATAGTCAATTCTCAAAAAATCTGTAAACATTTTCGTTAAAGTAGCTACACTTTCCTCTGAAATTGAACTTAAATATCAATGCAACAGGTCTGAAAATAAGAAATTTTCTTTAATTTTTCGGATTTCATAGCTGATTATGTGGGTTTGGAACCTTCTATTTAAGAAGCTGGTCTGTATCTTCCCATCTCATCAAAAAGTTGAGGTATTCGAAACTATATTAATATGAACATGAAATTGTACAGGGAGAATTTAAAATTGATAACAGAATCAGGACATCAGGATTTTGAAATATTTCAGAATGTCTATCTCTTCCAAATTTTTATATTAATACGCAAACATCGAATGTTGTGGTAGACTTTCTTAATATTTATAATAATAAAAAGGGAATAAAACTTATATCATTGGAAAGGTATTGTGCCACAGATGTGCGGGAAATAAAAATACCAAAAAAAATTGAATAATTATGTGATAGTTACATTTTAAAATAAAAGTATGCATTCTCATACCCATGGCTGTAGTTTGAATCTCTCTCCATTTCAAGTTTTGCAAACAGTTGTTGCTGCTCTCTCTGTCTCTCTCTCTCTCTCTCTCTTTGCTTATCGCATTCCACATTATTTTGCCAAACAAAAATTGTAGCTGAGTTGCATTATTGATGTTGTTTCTTTTGGAGACCCAGGTTCGAACAGACCCCAGCAGCGACAGAAAATTATTTGAATTAAAATAATTTTTCTGTACGGCCGCCACCTCTCTGCAGACAATGGCAAACCTCAGAGAGTAATCAAAATGCCATATAAAGCTTCTTGAGAAGAAGAACATTCCGTTCATCGCCGTTCGGAGTCGGCGTTAAACATGAAGGTCCGGTTCTCGGTCAATTGTGTACAAACTTAATAACACGCACAACACAATTGATCATAAGAAGCTAGGTCAAAGTCCTTTCAAGGGCTGAAATGACCAGTTACTTATTTTTTTTTACATGATCTTACGACAATAAAAAAAAAAAAAAAACAAAGAACACAACAAAAAATTTGACGTCGTCAGGTAGCGTAATTATGCAATATTGTTGCATGGAGTTTTAAGTGCTGAGTAGAAGTTGTCAGAAAAATTTTATTTTGCAACAACAAAAAAAAAAATACTTATATGACCTCATTACGAAGAAAATAAATTTTTTGGAGCCGTAACACCACGGAGGCAACCCGCAATAAAAACAATAAAAAAATGCAACAGCAATAAGAAAACGTTGCATGGAATAGTAACTCCATGACTATTGGCGCTACGGTAAATTTTATAGAACCACAGTGAAGCTGCGGTTTTTCGTGACATAATAAAAATAAAAAAAAAAATAATGGTGTCATAAGGCCTCTGCGCGAACCCCTTAAAGGAACCTGAATGCTACAAATGCAATAGCAAAACCAGAAAAAAAAGAAAAAAATATTTATTAAAATTAAAATTAGGACAATTATAAGACATGGATTTGGTTAAGCACAAAGGCAATGATTAGACAAGGGAGGAGATTGGCAAGGATTTGGACAAAGATTGGGACCAGGAATGAGATAACGAGTAGGAAAAAATTTCAACACTAATTACAGTAAAGAATTGGACAAGGATTAGAAGAAGAATTGGGAAGATGACTTCGACAAGGATTGAGACAAGGGTAAGGAAAAAGGTTGAGATATACCTAAAACAATATTTGGGATTACAATTACAAAAGAAATGGGACAAGGATAAGGAAAGGATTCGATCAAGGATAAGGTCAGGAATTTGGTCATGAATTAAAACAACAGTTTGGACAGGAAGAATGACAATTATTAGAATAAATATAAGAATAAGAATGAAGAAGTTTGGGAACAAAAAAGGATAGGGACAAGAATAAAGCACTACTGTGTCGTCAAAATCTACGGATATGTCCACGATACAGCAAACTTATTTTTACTTTACTTTGCCAAGCGTTTCTCAATAAAAATAAAAAACAAAAGAAAAATCGATTTTGATATGGTCGAATTTCGACCACAGGCTATACTAGTTTTTATAAAGCCGGGAAGGGAAAATATAAATCTGGAGTATTAGGGGAAATAAGGTAAAATTTACTTTGAAGATATGTTTCACGATGGGGCAGTTTCACGATAAAATCTTTTTTTTTTATTTTGTCTATGTTTTGTTTTCCTTTTTTGTGGTGTGACAGCTTTTTATCACAGGGATGCATCCGGATGTTTCAACAAGAGATGTAGAATATTTGTAGAACATCCAGATGTATCAACAAGAGATGTAGAATATTTGTTTCTTTAACTAAAAAGACCAATTGTTGAAATGTTTGTCCTTTAAAATGTCCTTTATAATTTATTGAGTTGTAAAGTAAGTACATGGAGATTATTATTTAATTGTTTTTTAAAGTGAATAAAGTACTTTCAGAATGATAGATTAATTTGTTGAGCTATAACGGCAGGGGATTAAAATTCCTCATGGCATCTTAAAAGAAAAGTTATAGATGGACAGGCACCAGCTCATTTGGTGGAAAATTAGTAATAAAGGATGAAGTAATTAGAAAAATTAAAAAAAAAAAATTTGTGGGTTCTTTACATCATGTGCGTCCTCAAGAGAAACCTCAAAAGATATTTTCTGAGAATATCAACTTAAATGTAGCAAAATCCTGAGGTGTTTGGCAAATTTTGATTTCAGATCTTAAATCTTCATAAAAAATACTTTAGAAATGACTCAACGTTGCTCAAAATCTAATCATTGTATACACATGTTATTTCGTACATAACCTCAAATGTAGCCAAAGAAAACATTTTTTGGGTCTATTAACTTAAATTTCGCAAAATTCTGACGGATTGCCCAAATTTTTATTTCATATTTGAAATCTTCGTAGAAAAATACTTTAGAAATGACCCCAAGTTTTTCATAATCTTATCATTGTACTCATAGGTTATTTCTTATCTTAATATTAAACTTCTTCGGGGAAGTTTTGATGAGGTAAGGCTGAGGTAAGGATAAGTTGTTGTAATTGAAATTTCAAATTAATTTTTATACCCCTACGTTTAAAAAACGTAAACGGGGTATGTTAATATTGTCACTCCGTTTGTAACGCCCATAAGGAGGCGTGGCAGGCATAGAAAAGTATATATATTCTTGATCAGCATCACCACCTGAGTCGATTAAGCCATGTCCGTCTGTCTGTCCGCCTGTCTGTCTGTCTGTGATCATGATTAGAGCCGTTATTTTCAAGCTATCACCACGAAATTCGATATTTAAGCTTCTATCTAAAAAATAAAGATCAAGTTCGAAAATGAGCCAAATCGGATGAAAACCACGCCTACCTCCCATACAACGTGACTTTATCAAAACGGTAAAATCTCTTAGAATTCCACAAGAATCATTATATGGACTTGAAATTTTGTGTATGAGCTTTGATATTTAATATACACTCTGAATATGAAATTCAACCAAATGACAACCACACCTACCTCTCATACAAAGTGACTTTTTCAAAAAGGTAAAATTTCTTTAAATTCCAAAAAAAAATCAATATATGGACTTGAAATTTTGCATATGAACTTTGATATGTAATATATACTTTGTGTATGAAATTTAACCAAATCGAGTGAAAACCACACCCACCTCCCATACAAAGTGACTTTATCAAAAAACAAAAGAGAATATTTTCTGTTAAAACTATAACGAAAATGTTTTTACAAATAAACATTTTTTTGACTGCTTAAGACTTTAAATATACTTCGGTTCGGACGTAGGAGTATTTTAACTTCGGCCCAGTCGAAGATCCTTTCTTACTATTTTCCTATTTTTTTGGTAGCCTGGGTAGTAGGCTTGGGCATTTTAGTTCACCACAAAGATCGCTCTTTTTAGTTCAATCGTATGTAATGAACTAGTTCGTTCATTTAGTTTTATTAGTTCGTTCGTTCTTTTTATTCGTTGCATGTCTTACTTCGTTCGTTCTTTTAGTTCGTTAGGTCTTTTAAGCGGGAAGTTCATTCACTGCACATGCATATGCGTCCGTCTACTCGCTGGCTCTATTTACGCAAGAAAATTATGGCAGAATTCAATGATTGCGTTTTACGTTCAGACTAAGCAGGGCTACAAACTTGTAAAATATTTGGTATGTTCTTAATGGAGAATTTTTTATCGTATTTTCACAAAAATACTTAAAATGTCTTCATTTATTATTAAAAAACTCTTAAATCCTGAGTATAAAAAAGTTCTTTTGAGAAATTAACAATGAAAAAATTATAGACATTTTTAATTTTTAAAGATTTATTTAGAAGAGCCATCCCTAGAAGTTATAAGTTTCTGACTCGTTTCTTTTATGTCTTCTCTCTGTTCGTTATAAGTAACGAGCTGTCAAAAAACGCAAATTACGCAAGAAAAGTTGAAATATTTTCGACTTTGCTTGCGTAGCGAGTAAATGGACGCATATGGAAATGAAGTAAATGAACTTTCATCTGTAAGCTTTCACATATTTCTATTGCATTGCGTTCAGCGAGTAGACGGACGCATATGCATATGCAGTGACTGAACTTCCCGCTTTAGTTCGTTTGGACAGACCAAAGACTCAAACCATAGCTTGGTAAATTTAATTATTTTTGCTCTCGGTCGTTTTGTTGCTACTCGCTGCAAAATCAATTGAACTAAAATGAACTAAAAGAACGAGAAACACTGAACTAGTTCACATAGTTCATGAGTGGGAATCGTTCAATTGAACTAGTTCGTTCATGAGCTGAGCCAATCCTACTCGGTAGTCGGTAACCTTTCTTCCTTTTTTTCCTTTCTTTCCCAATGTCTCATCACCAGCTATGGGCAGAGAGCGCTCTGGGAGCGTTGACAATAAGAATTGAGAGCAAAGGCTTCACATGTTTCAATTTATTGTCCATTAATTTTTAGCGAACCACCTTATATCGAACCAAGGCACACTTGACTTATTAGGCTTAAGACTTGAAACTCTTGGTTCGAAGCTAATATAAAAGAATTTCCAAAACACAAAGGTTCTTCGTGATCTTATTGAATAATTGCCTCAAAAACATGATATTTTGTGAAAGACAACAAAGCAGTTTTGAAAATTTTAAAAGCAGAGTGTTCAAATCGAAGAAAGAAAGATTACTTTTTCAAAATTTTGGAAAAAAAAAAGAATCAGCCATGTCAGATTCTAAAGGATTGACTCTTACGATCAATTGTGTTGTGAGTATTATCAAATGTTTTGAAATCTATTCCAATTTACGAATATGAAGATGAAATCAATTCCACCTGGACTAACAATGTCACCGATTCGTTGGTGGTGCAAGTGACAGCGAGCTTGGCTATAAACCAGGAATTTCGGGTTCAAGTTCCGAATAGGCCTTGACCCTACGCTTTTAACTTTCTTCATTTTATATCTCATTTCGAATCAAATTAAATTCAAAATTCATCAGTATTCATAAATTCATCAATATTTCATCAATATCGTTGCTGGTTAAGAAGATTGCGATGGGATTGCTTGTCAATTTCAAGCTTGCTTTACTTGATGTCCCATTCTTCCCCACATATTTACTCGTATTACCCTATTCGAACCAAACCGTCTTGACTGAATAGGTATTACACCTGTAATCCTGGGTTCAAATATTTAATAAAAAAATTAATTTAAAAAAAATAATTTTTTTTCAATCAATATCGTTCCGTCTATTGCAATAACAGAAATTTTTAATTTTTGGAAAAGACCATTTTTACAACACTTAAATATTTCCCATAAAATTTTTTTAACAAAATTGTGCCCAAATCGTTGTTATATACTTTGTCACATGGACCATAAGGTCCTTATCCTTTTACAAATCTTATCCTAAATGTTCTTTTTGATGTGTTTTAATCTATGCCCATATCCTTGTCTGAATTCTTCTTTAATTCCATATTCTTATCTTTGTCCAAATCTTTGTTCTACTTCTTATTTTAATCCTGATTTGAATATTTGTACAAATCTTTGCCTCCATTTTTTTTTTCTAATCCTTGTCCTAGTACTTATTGAAATTCTTGGCCTCATACATGTCCTTATTTTAATTTTAATTTAATTTTACTCAATTTTTTTGCTTTTCACTTTGTGTTTGGTGCATTGAAGTTACTTTGAGGAGTTCCCTGAGGGGCCTTAAGCCGCAATTAATTTATTTTTTTTTTATCATGTGACCGGAAACCTCAGCTTTACTGTCGTTCCATAAAATTAACAGTAACGCCAATAGTCACTGGGTTGTAATACCATGCAACGTTTTTTCATAGTTGTTGTATTTTTACATTGTTGCCGCTTGCATTAACGGAGGCCGTGGTATCGTGCCTTCTAAAATTTTTTTTTCTCATTTCCATTATAAGATAAAAAAACAGTTTTTGCGGTCGTAAAATATAATATTTCGTAGCACTTCTACTCAGCGAGTAATAATTCCATGCACCAATATTGAATTTTTGTTGCATAAGCTGCCAACTATGCGACCTGACGTCATCATAAGAAATTTTTTTTTATTTTTGCGTTAAGAGAAGTATAAACTTTGATTTCCCATTCATAATATTTATTGTGTCATATATAACCATCGAGTAATAATTTCATGCAACGCCGTTGTATAATTGATACATTTTCAAAGTCAAAGTATTAACCTTTTAGGTCGTAACAATAATTTCATCATAGCTCCCATACTTTTTGAGTAGCAATTCCATGCAACGCCGATGCATTCTAGAAAAATGCTTTTTTCAACTTATTTCAAAATCTGCGCGGTAAAACGTAGCGTTTTTACGTCAAAGCGATAACAAATGAAGAATTTTTTGAATATTCTATATACAAGGACGAAACCTTTTTTGTATTTTCCGAATAGTTTTGTGTGTTAAAGAAAACTAAGCTTTTAATAACTTCCAACTATGAAGATAGAACAATGATCGTTAAAATATGATAATTTTTACAGATTTCTTCAGAACATTGTTTAAAAGTTGCATATTTTATGAAAATGTATCACAAATAAGATGTATCGTGAGTACCTCTAATGATTTTTTTTTAATTAATACAAACATTTTTTCCTTACGATATTGCCTACGAGTATTTTATAGATTGTTAGACTTAAGTTATCGCTTTTCCCTGATTTTATTACTGTATTTCTGCGATTAGATAAGAATATTTTTTGAAGTAGGTTCTCATTAGTTACACCCCCTAACAATCTGTACAACACCACATTTCCATTAAATTCTCGTCAGTCAATAAAACTCCTTTCGATATTCATTGCAAATTACCCAGCACTGATTGTTATAATAAAATTTAAACATCCACAAAGCGACTGTAACTGACGATCACTTGCATGATCAGTGAGAAGAAAACGCTTTATAGCCGCAATAATTAAAAGTCAATTGAGCTTAAATAAAGCATTACGAACTCAGGCGATGTTCTTTTTGTTCGTGCCCCCAGCTATCTACTACAATTGAAGTTATAAAACTCCATCAAACACCATCAGATCAGTTGAAGAGGCATGCGAACAAAACTCATCAGAAGCAATTAAATTGTTTTGTAATTGATCGTGTTAAACTTATCGGCGGGGAGCAAGCAATTTAATTGTTAACAACTGTTGTATGCCGCTCAAATAAAACATGCAAGAGAATCATTTTGATCTCTATGATAGAAGAAGTAGACGAAGAAGAAGGATAAAAAAAATCAACATTAACATGATCATTATAAGTATTTATTATGTACAGGCAGAAAGAAAGCTAGCTAGAAGCAACAAAAGTAGCCGATAGCATGATCTGGCAGATTAGCGTTTGTCTGAGAAGTGACCCAGCGAGTTGGTGCTGTAGTTGACGAAGAGTGGCGGTTGATGTTTACACACTGCATATAATTCTTTGACTTGCTTAAAATGAAATAATAATTCATTGAGTTGAGAAACAAAAACAAAAAAAAAAAAAACTGTAACTCAATTAAAAATTATTTTCCTCTTGCGGTCGGTCAGTTGGTTTTTTTGCTTTCTTCTTAATCTTTGTGGCTCTTGATTGCCATTGAGCACGCTCTATAAATTTTCATAAATTTCTTTTGTTTTTTCAAAATGCACTCTGAAAGTCAGCATATAAATAACGGTCATTGACATTAAAAGCTTTTGTTGCTAAAGGGTTTCACAGAATTCATGTCATTTTTATTGTCTACTCTTTGATGCTACTCTTAAAAACTTGTTTTCTTTTGTCATGATATAATGATCAATTCTAGATTAAAGTTGGGTTTTCTCCAAACCATCAAAACACACCCACATAATTTTGGCCTGCAGCTTATAAGTTTTTTGAGTTAGACTGCATTAGACTGTATCAGAATGTATCTCAGTGATAAAAAGCTCGTTATTGTGATGGTTTAACGAAGTTTTACCTGCACTGTTGTTGTTCTAGATCAAAACAGGCTCTTCTTAATCTTTCTTTCGAATTTTGAAAGATTAGACGATGATGGTAAATTTTTAAATTTCTTATTTTTGGGAACAACAAATTGTTTTTCTTTAGGTTTATCTATATAAGGCAGATACAACTTGAAGTTAGTTAAAATTTAAGATTGTTGACATAAACGGATGAAAAAAAGCGTTTGACACGTCCACTCAAACATGTGAGTAAGCGAGATAAGACTGGAATTCTTAAGTTGGAAAAAAAAAATAATAAAATAATGACACTGAATCATAGTTTGCGTAAAATACAAGCTATGGAGAGAAATACTTTCATTAACTTAATAAATATTTTTTCGAAAACCCTTTATTTTGAATTCAGGGAACTCTTAACTTAACTCTTAACTCTTTGAGGTATGGAAAAAAAAGTCAAAAATTTTTTTTTTTTATTATTATTTATTTTTATTATATTTAGTGTTATAATTATTAACATCTGGTGGGTTGAAATTATCTAAAAGGCTTAAAATTGGTCCCAAAATACCACAAAGGTTTATTTTTTAGTGGTTCAAATTTTGTCCCATGGTACTTCAGAGTTGAGTGTGGGTCAATGGATTAAATGTACAATCAGTGTGGGGTAATGGATTAAATGCACTTATATCGAGTAATTGGATCCTCGTTGAATCCTCAACGTACTTTAACACATGATCTTACTTTTACCTGTATTTTTTCCCTTGTTCCTTTTCCTCATCCTTATTAATTTAATCTTTTCTTTTAGAACGATAAACTTGTATTTATCTTTGTCGTAATTATGTTTTAAAGCCCATGTCAAAATTTTGACTTAATACATACCTTCCCTTCCTTCCCTATCCCTTGTTACAATTATTGTTTCAACCCTGTCCCAATTTTTGTCCTAATCCTAAACCTTAACGTTGTGCAAATCTTAGTTTTAATCCTTTTCCCATTCCTTGTCCTTATCCTTATATTATTTCTATCCGCTATCCTTTGTTCTCATAGTTTTACTCATCTTTGTCCAAGACTTGTTCTTATAATTTTCTTATTATTTTGATTTTTATTATTCTAATTTTGTTATTTTTTTATTACAATTTTTTTTTATATATTCTTGTCATTATTATTATAATTACTTTGATTTCTATTTTTTTTAATTTGTATTTTTTATTACAATTATTATTTTTTTATTTATATTCTTATCATTATTATTATCATTTTTTTGATTTTGATTTTGATTTTGATTTTGATTTTGATTTTGATTTTGATTTTGATTTTGATTTTGATTTTGATTTTGATTTTGATTTTGATTTTGATTTTGATTTTGATTTTGATTTTGATTTTGATTTTGATTTTGATTTTGATTTTGATTTTTATTTTTATTTTGATTTTAGTTTTGATTTTGATTTTGATTTTGATTTTGATTTTGATTTTGATTTTGATTTTGATTTTGATTTTGATTTTGATTTTGATTTTGATTTTGATTTTGATTTTGATTTTGATTTTGATTTTGATTTTGATTTTAATTTTGATTTTGATTTTGATTTTGATTTTGATTTTGATTTTGATTTTGATTTTGATTTTGATTTTGATTTTGATTTTGATTTTGATTTTGATTTTGATTTTGATTTTGATTTTGATTTTGATTTTGATTTTGATTTTGATTTTGATTTTGATTTTTTAATTTTGATTTTGATTTTGATTTTGATTTTGATTTTGATTTTGATTTTGATTTTGGTTTTGATTTTGATTTTGATTTTGATTTTGATTTTGATTTTGATTTTGATTTTGATTTTGATTTTGATTTTGATTTTGATTTTGATTTTGATTTTGATTTTGATTTTGATTTTAATTTTGATTTTGATTTTGATTTTGATTTTGATTTTGATTTTGATTTTGATTTTGATTTTGATTTTGATTTTGATTTTGGTTTTGATTTTGATTTTGATTTTGATTTTGATTTTGATTTTGATTTTGATTTTGATTTTGATTTTGGTTTTGATTTTGATTTTGATTTTGATTTTGATTTTGATTTTTTGATTTTTTGATTTTGATTTTGATTTTGATTTTGATTTTAATTTTGATTTTGATTTTGATTTTGATTTTGATTTTGATTTTGATTTTGATTTTGATTTTGAGTTTAATTTTGATTTTGATTTTTATTTTGATATTGATTTTTATTTTAATTTAATGTTTTTTTAAATTTTATTTTTATCGAAAAATGAACCTTCTAGTCTTATGCCTACTCCGAATGGCTTATGTTCATGTTCTCAAATCACTTTACGTGACATTAGTTTTGTCTAAAGGGCTTTTGCCGCTGTTTGTATAGAGGGGGGACCGATCTAGAAAATTACTTTAAACTGCAAAAGTTATTCGGTGTCAAATGAAATTGTAACCATAGACAACGCGCTCCGTAAAATTAATATGGAACGGTTGGTTCACCGGAACCGAAAAATTCGCCAACTACACTTCGTTTGTGAGTTGTATTTGCCACAAACGAATATTCAGTTTAAAATTCAACTTGAAAATATATCTTATATATATACCGCAAGCTATTTCGGTCATTATTATTTATTTTATTAATTATCTTTTCCCCTATGTCCGTCCGTCTTCTTATGGATTGTACTCATCGCACTCTGTTGCTATATCCGTCCGCGCTTTAAGCAAATTACCAATTTTCTTATATAGAACAGTTTGTCCATAAAGTAACTCTGAATTATAAGCGTTGTGTTTACAACGAAGGGAAAAACAAAGGAAGTTTTCAGTTGTGAGAAACAAATGTATCAATTGCTGCCATTGAAAAATCCTTCGCGTATATGACAACGGAATTAATTACCTGCAACTAAGTAAATGACGCGTTTCTCGCAACTGACTATTATTATGAGCAGCTATGGGCAGAGAGCGCTCTTGGAGCGTTGAGAGCAAGAATTGAAAGCAAAAGCATATGTAGCAACACAAAACGCAACAAGAAATCAAAGAAAAAATACAAACACAGAAACAACACAGAAGCTTTAAATGTAGTGGTGCCCATACCCAATTATGACAACTGTTGAAGCGTTTGCAAATAACGATCGTTTGCGGCAAACTGGCAATAAACTGTTTTTTCTTTGATAGTACGTTAGTGCGCTCGGCTACTTCTACCACATGTAACTAGGTGAGTGTAAAATAATCCCCGAAGATTATTTTCTAGTTTTATAGTAAACGCAATAAATGTTTTTTTTTTGGAAAATAGATTTTTTTATGACAAATAGATCCAGAATGCGTCCATTTGACATATTTTGATTTATTGAAAATTTTCAAACGTCTGCAATTTGTAACGTCACGTTAAGAAAGGACTCAAGCAGACGGGCCGGACGATCTTTAATGTACAAATAACAGAAGTTTGACATTTATTTTTCTTGCAAAATTCACCCTCCAACCATTGTATTCATCAAAATCGCACACTAAAATCTGACCCACACACGACCTCAGTGGACTGACTCATCGCTGACAGTTGCTGCCTCATAAATTTTTGCTCTCATGTAATTTATTTTCATTTGCGTAATTTGTACACAACAAATTACAGAAGATAAATTAAACAACAATGCGAGTGAGAAATCACTATCTTTAGGCTACATCTTAACGTTCAAACATGCGTTCATGCGTCTGTCCGTATCCTTCCAACTTTTGACTGTAACTGCCCCGTTCTTCTTTCAGTTTGTCTGCGTTATAGTGATTTTTTTTTTGTTTTTTTTTTGTTTTGTTAGTTTTGCTTGTATTTTATTTTTCACACTTTAATGATGTTTGCACAAGACATCAACGCAATGATCTGGCTACGCTTTTAATACAAACAGTGCGCTCCATACAGCCAGTCAGCTTTGACGTAGCGCAAATTATAAATTTTTTTTGTTTCTTTTGCAAGGAGAACTGTTTTAACAATTTGCTAATTTCTTAACAACTCAACAATTGCCATTAGCAATAAATTAATGCTTATTTTAGCCTTGCCACACGATTGTTTTTTTATGCGTTGCATTTTCATGCGTTAATCACATTGCATGTCATGAATATTATGTTGAACTATTTTTTATGGTAAAATTATGTGAATAAATATAGAATTACTTAAAAAAAAAAAAAAAGAAAACGAACACAAAACTACTTGTGAATTATAAAGCCAAACATGCGCGCGCACACTTTGTCTGATTTTACAGTTTCGAGCAGAAATTAATAAGCAAGCAAATGTTTGTAGCAGCAACAAGACACGCAATGTTATTAAAAACTTTTTGATTTTAACGTTTTCATGTTTTGTGCCAGGCTGCTTGCAAACATGCTAGATGCGTGAAAATATTGCTAATTAAAATTTTGCGTGCACAATGTAATATTAATAAATAATAATATGGCAACATTTCTTGCGAAAGTAGCAAGAACTAAAGGTGCGCTTTGACTATTTAGTTCATGCAATACTACTAGCTGAAGAGTTCTTGGGCGCTGATGTGAAGTGGCACCATCTCGTTAGTTTTAACTTGATTAATTCGTGTTTTCTTGTGATATACAACTTCCGTTAAATACTGTGTTACGGTAGTTTCGGTCAAATTTCTTACAATCAGAGCGCTTGGTTGGCTATTTTTATAAGTTTTTGCCACTCAATTATTTTGGATTTGATGTTTCCTCTTAACCACTTCTGTCAGGAATTCTTTTATTAATGCCTTTATAATGAATTTTTGCTTAACTTAACTTTTTAACTTTTTCATCTTAAAATGAAAGCAAACATGCTATAAATAAACAAAACAGATAATAATACAACAATCTTCTTGAATGCCAAGCCCCATATTGAGATTTTTATAGTCTCAAGTGGCATCAAGTAATGAAGTCATAATAAAAACTCCTGCTGTTTATTGTTATTTTTTTTTTCTATTCTCATCTTTTTTTTTTTTTTTGTTTTTGAAGCATGACTTGTAGAATACTTCTGAAGACATCTTTATTGAGTGTATGTTGTGAAGTTTATGAAGTTTCAAAAATTATTTGCCATCTCATGAACAGCATGAAGACTATATGAAATTTAATTAAGAATTTATCTAGAACATTGTATTACTTTTAGTTTAATTATAGTCACGCACTATATTAATCTAAAGAACTGCACTAAGGGAAAAAAATATTAAATTTATCCAAAAACTTTTTTAATTTATCCAAAAAGCGAGTCATTTTTGCACCAATAACGCATTTGAATAAATCGACTACGTAAATATTTAAAATTTATTTGAATACTTTTTTAATTAAATTAAATATTTAAATATTTAAACAGAATTAATAAAAAATATATTAAAATTATGAACGAATTTTTTTAAAATATCTCTCAAATATTTATTTTTGGAAAATAAACTATCGCATTCAAAGAAAATTTATATAAAAATATTGAATTTAAAAAAAACATATTTAAATTGAATATGTTATTAACGGTTTTATGGTATTATTTTCTTCATATTGCGTTCATCAAATGCCATTGCCTGTATAATTTATTCTCGCTTCACTTTTTTCGTTCTCTAATTTATACTATTTTTGACAGTTGGTGCCCTAAAATTGCACCAAAATTGCCCTAAAATTGCACCAACTGTCAAACATAGTATAAAATAGAGAACGAAAAAGTAATGTTCAAAATATTTGTAGTTAGAAGCAAATTATGCAGGTAAATGACAATCGGTCCAAGATGTGCTTGATAAAATACCGAGTTGTCACTCCTCCCTACATAATTTAATTTCTTTGCCAAACATGCATACTATATTGCTCTTGCAACAATAACTAAATGAGAACTATAAGAACTGCAAATGCAAGAAATAAACTGCAGGAACAGAGTGCGATGCTGTTGCTGCTTGTCGGAGTATGTGTGTACGTGTGCGATACTGTTGCTGCTTGCTTGTATGGAATATGTGTGTACGTGTGTGGTATAAATAAAATTCAAATACGGGAAAAAAACGAGTTGTAAGGAAAACATTGGATTTAAAAAACTATCGCATTCGTGGATTGGATTTATCCACGTAAATATTTGAATAAAATTTATACTCAGGCGTGGATAATGCTAATATGCGTTATTTCCCTTAGTGTAGTTTTTGTGAAATATCTGTGAGCATATTTACCAGACAGAGTTCAAATTTCCGCTGATATTTATTTATAATTTCTTATAAATAGAAATACAGAATGTTTTCCTCGACCTTCAAATTTCTATAGGCCGATCGGTGTGTTTCTGATTTTTCAAGAAGATCAACATTTTAGTTCAATCCATCTAAATCCATCCATCCATCCATCTAAGTCAGTTTTGGGAATAAAAATTGAAGCTTTTGAATCCAAAACATGAAAAATATTCATTGCGCAAGGGCCAAGACAAAACTAGAAGAATGATTATCGTTTTGTCAAGAACAAAAGTCCACAACTTGCTCCCGGCCACAGGAACGTTTATGGTAATGAGAAAGCTAGTCTTGTTAGCAAACCTGATGCTTCAAGAGCGAAACCTGTCCTAGTTTCATTGAATACGGTGAAGGGAGGAGTGTACTCGCACTACATTAACATAGCCAGTTGTAGATGGGGAAGTCTAACAACCAGTAAGATAGCAAGTAAAATATGACTTACGAAGAACTCGCGAAATGATATTAGTACGGATATTGGTTCATTGACATACATAATCCTAATGATCAGGAGACTTTAGTACACTTTCTATGTACTTGCCCAGCACTGGCAAGATGTACTAGATAAGTAGCTCTACATAAATCATTCTTTAACAATCTAGAATGATTTATGTAAAAACCAACAATCTACTTATTTGCAACAGCGTTTGTCTCAGTTACTCTTTCGTGTATACGTAAAAAAATGAAGTGTTGCTTCACACGCGTGTGTACTACGCGGTCGGCGCTGGTGTAAAGGCTCCAAAGCAGTAGCGGCCACAGCAACAGCATTTGTCTTGTTTACTCTTTCGGGTTTACGTAAAAAGACGAAGTGTCGCTTACCTAGCGAGGGTACTATATGATCGACACTGCTCTAAAGTTACTATTCCAGTGCACCATGCAAGTCAACTTAAGAGGCAGTGGGATCAAAACGGCTCAAGTGAGTTAAAACGGCTCAAGTGCGTTACTGCCTGTAGGAGTATTACCTAAAGCCAGGAGTATCACCCAAACTAACCAACCAATTTACTGAGTTGGCATTCACAATCATAAGTCGGTTTTGACCTCATCCCAGAACTTGCATCAATAACATTTGGCATGTGCTTGCTGGCGCCAGTTGGAACAATCAAGTGCCGTCAGATTGTACATTACATGGTCCTTACAATGGAGATGTGGGCTTCCTCTTCTATGTCGACCGCCACTGATTACTGAATCGAATATTTTTTCTTTGGATCATCGTTTTTCATTCGCTCAACATGATCTTACGAAGGATCTTTCTCTCGATGGCTCCCAGAACTGATCAACGTTCTTGTTTTTCCTGCATATATAAGAACGGCCGTGATTATTAACTTATAAAGCGCAAGTTTTGTTTGTCGAGAGGGCGGTCTGCTTCTCAATTTTCTACTGAGCCCAAAGTAACACCTATTGGCAAGATACCGTAGGAGGAGTTTATGCTGGATCCCAGGTGTACGAAATCTTTACAAACTCATATAGTTTCTCATTCTCATTAGCAACTCATTTCAAGACGCTGGGGGTGTTTGTTTGTTGAAATATACATCCTATCTGTGTTCATTGCAAGGCCTATTCGATTCGACTCCTTTTCGAGACCTTGCGCGCATTATGGCCAAAGATATCAATATCATTAGCATACGTCAGCAGCATAATAATCTTGTAAAATATCGTGCCACTAAGTTTCAGATCAGCAGCTCAGAAGATCGTCTCCATGTTTCGATTGAAAAAGTCGTTCAATGAGAAATAACCTTATCTGGCACCCCATTACAGTATCGAACCATTTGACACAGTATCGAATGGGGGAAAGAGGTCTTGACGATGATTCGGAGAGCTGTTTGACACTGTTTACAAAGAATAAACATGAATTTTTGAGTCGTTATGTGACAATGGATGAAACATGGATCCACCATTACACACCGGAAACAAAACGGTCGTCAGCGAGTGGAGAGCAAGCGATGAAAGTAGGCCAAAACGACCAAAAACACAATAGTCGGCTGCAAAGGTTATGGAATCTGTATTTTGGGATGCGCATGGAATTTTGTTCATCGACTATCTCGAAAAGGGAAAAACAATCGACAGTGATTATTGTATAGCATTGTTGGAGCGTTTGAAGGAGACATCGCGAAAAATCGGCCCCATTTGAAGAAGAAAAAAAAAATCATTTTTCACTAAGACAATGCACCGTGTCACAAATCGATGAAACGATGGCAAAAATCCACGAATTGGGCTAAAAATTGCTTCCTCATCCACCGTATTCGCCAGATTTGTCCCCCAGCGACTACTGGCTCTTTGCTGACCTCAAAAAATGCTTGCCGGCAAGAGATTTGACTCCAATGAAGAGGTGATGGCTGAAACTGAAGCGTATTTTGAGGCGAAGCACAAATCGTTCTACAAAACCGGTATTGAAATGTTAGAAAAGCGGTGGAATGAATGTTTTGTTCTTGAAGGATGTTGATGAATAAAGAAGAATATTTGCAAAAAACAGTTTTTTTATTACTTAGTCTCGGGACTTATTGGACCATGTGTTATGTTTCCTGAACGCTTACTATGACGTCGATCGAAGGAGTTCCTTCTTAGAGCAGGACTGAGAGTCAAGTTGCGAAGACTTCGGCTGTCTGTTTTGATTGCAGCTTGTCGGCGTGTAGCTTTTTCTGTGTGGGGTTGCGCGTATTTTTTACAGCGCACAGAGGTGCACGGACCCTAGCCGCGACAAGATAATGATCCCAGTCTATGTTGGCACAATGGATAGCACGGTCATCTAACACACTGGAAGACTGCCTTCTTTTATTTATTTATTTATTTTATTTATTTATTAGCCAAACAAGGCAATTAACTTATTCTAACAGGCTTATTGTTATTTATTTATTTTTTCTCTCCCCTCTCCTTGTTTTGGTGTTTTAAAACATGTAATTTGAAGTGGGCGTAACCGCCCACCTGGATGACATGTTATCAAGAACACGTCAAAAGGAAAAGACAAGAAGAAAAATAAATAAAAGGAACTTAGGTACATAAGTAATATACATAATGGTAGAAAGATATTCATTATCATTATTATGTTAGCTTATAAAGAGGGAAAAATTATAGAAGCAAAGATGGTGAATGGTGAACATGATAAGGCTAGATGATAAGGGTGGAAAGAGGTATTTGGATAGGGAATTCTTGAACAAAGGCTTAGACATAGGTGGTTGGTAGTGCTCGCTGATGGTATTAAATATCTTACAACATCTATTTATGGGTTCGTTACAAGCGTAAGTGGTGTGGTGCTGTAATTCACTCAAAAATCTTGTATGCCTAGTTCTCCTTATAGGGTCATTAATTGTTACTTTGCTGGAAATATATTCGCTGTCAATGTTTCTGGCAATGACATCGAATATAAAACATGAACAGAGTAGCACCCTTCTTGATGACAACGGCATTATATTAATAGCCCTCAGTCTGTGCTCATATGGTGGCAGGTTTCTATAGTCCTGAGGGTCGTACATGTCTCTCAAGGCAAAAAGTAAGAATTGTTTTTGAATAGATTCTAGTCTTTCACTATGCACTTCAAAACTTGGGTTCCAAACAGTGCAACAGTATTCAAGAATTGGACGCACTAGGGTGCAGTATAAGGCTTTAGTTACCCATAAATTCCTGAATTCTCTTGCTCGTCTTTTTATGAATCCAAGCAATTTGTTTGCCCTTGATGTGATATGATCATAGTGAAGGTTAAAGCGCAACTTGCTATCTAGAACTATTCCAAGATCTGTAATGTGGTTGACCCTTTTAAGTTCCACCCCATTAAGCATATAATTGCTACAAGCTATTTCATTTTTACGGGAGAAACTTATTACAACGCACTTATTTACATTTAAAGAAAGCCACTTTTGACTGCACCATTTCTCTAGACATAAAAGCTTGTTCTGTAAAAATAATGAGTCTTCTTCTGATCTTATGACATAGTACAATTTTAAATCATCTGCATATAAGAGATGGGGGACTTCATGCAAAATTTCAGATATGTCTGCAATAAATATGTTGAAGAGAAGGGGGCCAAGGTGGCTACCTTGAGGTACACCCGATGAGACAGCAATCTTTTTAGACAGTGTACCTTGAAATTTAACAAATTGGGACCTTTCACAAAGATAAGATTTGATCCAATTCAACAAAGAGCCTGAAATACCAAATTTTTCTAGCTTCTTAGCTAAGATTTCGTGGTCAATACGATCAAAGGCCTTACTAAAATCTGTATAGATTGCATCTATCTGATGTCCTTTTTCCATTTTTATTAGAACATCTGATGCTAAGATGGCAAGATTTGTTGCCGTTGATCGTCCTCTACGGAATCCATGTTTCTGTTTATTTAAACGTGGGTTAATTACGTTTGTTAGTTTGCAGCATATAATTTTTTCGAAAAGTTTGGGAATAGCTGATAATATTGCAATGCCCCTATAATTTTCAACAGACCTCTTGTCGCCATTCTTGTAAATTGGCGTAAGATGAGAAGATTTCCAATAAGATGGAAATACACCTGTTTGCAATGATTTATTGAAAATGATATATAAGGGCGTAATTAACTGCTCTAAGCATTGAACAAGTGCAATTGGAGGAATAAGATCTGGACCAGGGGTCTTGTTGGAATCTAATTCTTTAATGGAATGGCTATGTCACTCCGTGTTGTATTAATTGTACAAAGCAATGGTGGTAGATTGATCGTACTGGCCACTGGGGTTTGATTTTGCGATGAATGTGAACAAAATACTTCTTTAAAGTAATCTGCAAAGAGATTATAAATCTCCTGCGGATTAGAAGAAGAAACATTACCTTTAAACATGGAATTAGGGTACCCGGTCGATTTCCGCTTAACATTAACAAACTCGAAAAATTTTTTCGGGTCTTCAATAATCCTTTCACCGATTACATTAGTGTACTGCTTGTAGGCTTCTTGAGACTTGTTAGAGAACTCTTTGGACAGTTCTGCATATCTTGTCTTTACCTCGTCACTAACCGTGACGGTGTTTTTAATGACATTGTACAGTTTATTTCTCCGGTTTCTCAAATTTCTTAGGTTTGAATCAAGCCACGGTTCTGATAGCTTATTTTTCTTCTTCAATTTTGGGACATGGCTTTCAAATATAGAGAACAATTTTTGGTAGAAAAACGAGACAGAAGTATCCAATGCCAAGACAGATAGGCAGTTCCAATCCAAGCAATTCAACTCATTTTTTATACTATCGTAATCGGCATTGAGGAAATCGTACACAATAGAGCTATTGAAGGATTGTGCGTAAGTTATATTGTCTGAGCATAACTCTAGAGTAAAGGCAGTGTGATGAAAGGTATTGGAGAATAAGTGTTCGGCATCACAAGTTGGGCTAACGTTTACTTCATCATAGCAGTTAGTAAAAATTAAATCTAGCCACCGCCCATTCTGGTTTGGAATAGGAGCGACTTGTTGACAATCATTGCTATAAAAAGTACTAAATAAGTCAAAGTCGATCGCATTAGTGAGATTGATTGGAAGGAGATGGTTGTCGTTTTCATCGGTGACAAAAGATGTATTGGGACGGTTGAAGTCTCCAAAACTGATCATTTTATCTTCTTCGTTTAATGCGGCTACTATTGATGTTATAAGATCACATAATTCATTGTAAGCATTATTGGATGAATTTGGAGGAATATAAATAACACCAATATATATGAAACGATTTTGACCAAGACTTAATTTTATGATTTTGTGCTCGAAGTATTTGTAGGAGTTGGTTTCAATCACTTCACTAGATAGGGCGTTACTTTTTTTTTTTAATCAAAACATAATAAATTTTGTTGCGTGTTTTTTTTATTATATAATAATCAAATTATATGCTAATTACTAGCTTGAATCTATTGCTACTAACGACCATGTTTCGAGCTGGGGCGAAATCTATCAACTGCATTCCGTTATGGGATGTACTATTGTCATGAAGACTGAACTTGCCAAAGATTGCCCACTTTGACGTCGAAGTCTCCAAGCAAAATTTTTATGTCGTGACATGGCCGGCGTTCATAAGCAATTTCATGGTCATCGTAGATATTTCCTATGGTAACACAGTCCTTTTCTTCTAATGCGCATATATCAGGCTGATATTAAAGAATTTAGCCTTGAGGCAGATTATGGTGATTCGTTCATCCAGAGGTGTAAGTCAAAGGACATGCTGTCGTAGTATATTGTCAACTACAAATCCGCTTGTAAACACAGCTGATATCACAGAATGCTTTTACTCCCTTCCCTCCTGTGAATACCGATGTGAAGACATCTTTTCGTGTAGTCTCCTGGTGCTGTTTATATGCAAAATATGCAAAAAGTCGTCAGTTTTTTCATTTGGTCATTTCTTTGCAAGTTTGAAAAGTTCCATCAACTTTATTGCTCTCTCTGCAAAACAAGCTTGATAAAAATTCCCATTATTGCCAATTTTTCTTCTGAACTCATTAAGTTTTTTTTTAAGCTCGACTAAGCTTGACTCTGCTGAATATATAAAGCCCTATATTGAGCTCCATCTGCCACTTAGTGCGCATACATTTTGGAGTTCACTTTGAAGCATTTAAGCAAATTTTTAACAATTTATCCACGCCGCATTAAGTTTCAAGTATGAAATTAAGTTTTATCTACCACATCACGTTAATTATGTGCTTGCACGCTATTTACTTGAACATTAAACAAAATGCTTGCACAGACCCACACATACACAGATACTTACATAGAGAGCAGCAAAGTGCTTTTTCATCATCATATGTTAATTTGTATAATATGAGCTTTAATTTAATGACTTGACATAAACTTTTTGCTTTGCTATTTTTGTAGATTTTTTCTTTCCGATTCTGTTCGCTCAAAATTCTTTTGAAAACAAATACAAAAGAAGTTGTAAGAAGAAGTAAAAAGAAAAACCGCAGACAAGCTTACATTTTCAACTAAGATTTATTGGTGAAAGCTTTGGAAATGCTTTTAATAAGCGATGCTCAAGCTATGTGAGAAGTCAGTCAGAGAGAAGGAATTAGCTGAGAGTCTAGGGATTTGAGTTTGTTTTTCTCTATAATTTATTTTGACATTAAGTGTGGGAAATTATAATTTATTTAGAAAAATTGAGACTTTACGACTTCCTTTTTACATTGGGGAGTTGGTAACCCTGAGTTGGTAGAAGTTCTATAAAAAGCTGCTGCGTGAGTGAAGCTATTAAAAAACCAAAACTTGAACAATTTCAATTGAAACAAGTAAGCAACGCGTGCGAGTGGAAAGTCTTAAAAAAACCGCATGACATCGCAAGCGACATGTATGTATGTATGTGACGACATGCTCAAACACTGCTCTACAACTGCCATATCGACATCTGTCATAAATAAATGTATGGGAAGCTGTTGCGTTTCCAAAAAACAAAAAAGAGCAAAATAAATTTTTATGACTTGTGTTCGTTCCTTCGACAATTTCAATTCAAGTAAATTTTTTTTTTTTTATTTATTTATGTCTAAATATATGTGCAGCAATAAGAAGACGTCATCAATTGCTTCCCGCATTTTATGGCTTGATATTAAAATGTGAGCCATTGACTGTCTTTCTGGTGGTTTGTTTATTTTTTTTATTGTTCGCTAAATTGACAAATTTATGAGCCACAGTTGAAGATGTCATTCAAGATTGTTGCTACAAGCAATTGGGATAAATTTTTTTGTACATTCACTGGGGGTGATTTAAATTGTTGTTGGTTGTTGTTCATAAGGCACAATCGAAAATTAAAGTGTCTTTAATTAAATAGAAATGATTGCCTGGGCGATGGACAAAGTATTACCTGCAGCATTCAGTTGGGTCATTCGAAATAACTAGTTGTAAGGAAAAAATGGTGAAAAATATAAAAAATATTTCACTAAATTTTATGCTAGCCATACAGAATATACATATAAACGTGTAGGTATATTTTTCAAAGTTGTTCTCAGATCATTTTCTGAAACTTAAAACATTATAACTCCGGATGAGCTTAATAAATTTTGAAAAAAAGTAGCTGCTTTGAAGCTATTTTAGTATTTTTAAGGTATTGCATGTCGAGGAAGTTAAAAAAAAATGTTCATGTAAAGGAAGTTTTTTTTAAAAGTATAAATACGAGGTTTTTTACTTTTATTTTTAATGATTTTTACTTTTGTTTTTTTATTTTGTTAATTTTAAGTGTTTTGTTCAAAGTTATTTGTAGACACATCAAAAACATAGTTGAAAATTAAAAACAAAATGTTTTTGCTGCGGACCTTCATTGCTACTTTGCGGCTAGAAGCTAACCACATGTTATACATTCTTATATGTAAGCCTCTTTGTTGGCAAACGTTTTAAATAATCAACCACAACGTACAGACAATTTCACACCTCAGTTGATTGCAAAAGATTCTCACTCACTTTATTATCACTAAATATTATGAGGCCGATGACTATACAGCTCTGAGTCAGCGACTGGAGTTAAAGTTACTGAATTGGAAGTTCATGCATGAGAAACTTGGTAGCTGACATCATGTTATATAAAGAAGAAACAAAGAAGATTTTAATTAAAAATAAACATTAAATGCATTGTAAAGATACATACAAGACTCAGCAAGTGAAGCTTCCTGCAAACTAAAGAAATTTGTGCGAAATTAAAGTTTGCATTAACTATGACTCATACCTATTTTGGCGGATACAAAATTGTATTGGGTTCAACAAGAAGAATAGCTCCTAATTAACCGCAACTAATACGAGTTCAACCCAAAAAACACAAAAACATGTCTAAAGTTTTCTTTAGATCGAACGAAATATGCCAGAAATAAATTTAGTTAAACAAAGTTTGCTACAGTTCGCTCATTTGACAGCTGTCAAATGTGTTTATTAGTTTTGATGTAACAACAAAGTTTTGTTTTGGTGTTTGTTGTTTTTGCTGCCGCTGTATTAACTTTGTTTATATTTTGACAGCAAAATATCACGTTATCATATTTTTAATAAATCATATACATATACACAAATAGGCTTAAAATAGTCAAAAGTTACAAAGCTAATGAGAATCACTAGCTGTTCAATGATTTTGACAGGTGTCAAAAAGGTAACCTATAAAACAAAGCAAGCAAAAAACAGTCATCAAAGTTTAATGAGTTGTGAGCCGTAACTATTATGCAGTGTATAAAAATTTCAAGTTATCTGATGAGCTCAAATCAAAGTTAAATGACAGCGGAACAAACTGTCACAAACTGACGTTAATTGCTATTGAAACTTTTGTTTTGAGTCAGCAAACAGCTTAAATTGCTTCAGTTATTTAAGGAACGATTCTGCTTAAGTTATTTACGTGTAAGCTTTGACTTAGGCTTGTAAATATAAATAAAGCTTTTGGCTATCGCTTCCACTATTATCGAAATATTTGCCTGCGGTCTGAATGTTTATTGTATAAAAGGTTGTGTAACTCATTCTACTTCTTTCAGGCAAGAGGAAGACGAGCGTTGAAAGTTTTTAAAGCGTCAAATATTAAAAAAAAAAAATTTATTTAAAAAGATCTTAAATAAACACAAACAAAGAACTTGTCATGAGATTTCACATCGACTGTAAAAATACGGTGACAAATCCATTAACGCCAAGGCGATTGAGTTTATGGCAATAAAGTTATTTTTGACAGCAGCAAATGGCAGTATTTATTTACTTTTGACAGAAAACTGGTCAATACACTAAAGTTTACTCGATGAGTAAGAACCAATCGAAAAAGTAAACTTTAGTGTATTGACCAGTTTTCTGTCAAAAGTAAATAAATACTGCCATTTGCTGCTGTCAAAAATAACTTTATTGCCATAAACTCAATCGCCTTGGCGTTAATGGATTTGTCACCGTATTTTTACAGTCGATGTGAAATCTCATGACAAGTTCTTTGTTTGTGTTTATTTAAGATCTTTTTAAATAAATTTTTTTTTTTTAATATTTGACGCTTTAAAAACTTTCAACGCTCGTCTTCCTCTTGCCTGAAAGAAGTAGAATGAGTTACACAACCTTTTATACAATAAACATTCAGACCGCAGGCAAATATTTCGATAATAGTGGAAGCGATAGCCAAAAGTATTTTGTTCACATTCATCGCAAAATCAAACCCCAGTGGCCAGTACGATCAATCTACCACCATTGCTTTGTACAATTAATACAACACGGAGTGACATAGCCATTCCATTAAAGAATTAGATTCCAACAAGACCCCTGGTCCAGATCTTATTCCTCCAATTGCACTTGTTCAATGCTTAGAGCAGTTAATTACGCCCTTATATATCATTTTCAATAAATCATTGCAAACAGGTGTATTTCCATCTTATTGGAAATCTTCTCATCTTACGCCAATTTACAAGAATGGCGACAAGAGGTCTGTTGAAAATTATAGGGGCATTGCAATATTATCAGCTATTCCCAAACTTTTCGAAAAAATTATATGCTGCAAACTAACAAACGTAATTAACCCACGTTTAAATAAACAGAAACATGGATTCCGTAGAGGACGATCAACGGCAACAAATCTTGCCATCTTAGCATCAGATGTTCTAATAAAAATGGAAAAAGGACATCAGATAGATGCAATCTATACAGATTTTAGTAAGGCCTTTGATCGTATTGACCACGAAATCTTAGCTAAGAAGCTAGAAAAATTTGGTATTTCAGGCTCTTTGTTGAATTGGATCAAATCTTATCTTTGTGAAAGGTCCCAATTTGTTAAATTTCAAGGTACACTGTCTAAAAAGATTGCTGTCTCATCGGGTGTACCTCAAGGTAGCCACCTTGGCCCCCTTCTCTTCAACATATTTATTGCAGACATATCTGAAATTTTGCATGAAGTCCCCCATCTCTTATATGCAGATGATTTAAAATTGTACTATGTCATAAGATCAGAAGAAGACTCATTATTTTTACAGAACAAGCTTTTATGTCTAGAGAAATGGTGCAGTCAAAAGTGGCTTTCTTTAAATGTAAATAAGTGCGTTGTAATAAGTTTCTCCCGTAAAAATGAAATAGCTTGTAGCAATTATATGCTTAATGGGGTGGAACTTAAAAGGGTCAACCACATTACAGATCTTGGAATAGTTCTAGATAGCAAGTTGCGCTTTAACCTTCACTATGATCATATCACATCAAGGGCAAACAAATTGCTTGGATTCATAAAAAGACGAGCAAGAGAATTCAGGAATTTATGGGTAACTAAAGCCTTATACTGCACCCTAGTGCGTCCAATTCTTGAATACTGTTGCACTGTTTGGAACCCAAGTTTTGAAGTGCATAGTGAAAGACTAGAATCTATTCAAAAACAATTCTTACTTTTTGCCTTGAGAGACATGTACGACCCTCAGGACTATAGAAACCTGCCACCATATGAGCACAGACTGAGGGCTATTAATATAATGCCGTTGTCATCAAGAAGGGTGCTACTCTGTTCATGTTTTATATTCGATGTCATTGCCAGAAACATTGACAGCGAATATATTTCCAGCAAAGTAACAATTAATGACCCTATAAGGAGAACTAGGCATACAAGATTTTTGAGTGAATTACAGCACCACACCACTTACGCTTGTAACGAACCCATAAATAGATGTTGTAAGATATTTAATACCATCAGCGAGCACTACCAACCACCTATGTCTAAGCCTTTGTTCAAGAATTCCCTATCCAAATACCTCTTTCCACCCTTATCATCTAGCCTTATCATGTTCACCATTCACCATCTTTGCTTCTATAATTTTTCCCTCTTTATAAGCTAACATAATAATGATAATGAATATCTTTCTACCATTATGTATATTACTTATGTACCTAAGTTCCTTTTATTTATTTTTCTTCTTGTCTTTTCCTTTTGACGTGTTCTTGATAACATGTCATCCAGGTGGGCGGTTACGCCCACTTCAAATTACATGTTTTAAAACACCAAAACAAGGAGAGGGGAGAGAAAAAATAAATAAATAACAATAAGCCTGTTAGAATAAGTTAATTGCCTTGTTTGGCTAATAAATAAATAAAATAAATAAATAAATAAAAGAAGGCAGTCTTCCAGTGTGTTAGATGACCGTGCTATCCATTGTGCCAACATAGACTGGGATCATTATCTTGTCGCGGCTAGGGTCCGTGCACCTCTGTGCGCTGTAAAAAATACGCGCAACCCCACACAGAAAAAGCTACACGCCGACAAGCTGCAATCAAAACAGACAGCCGAAGTCTTCGCAACTTGACTCTCAGTCCTGCTCTAAGAAGGAACTCCTTCGATCGACGTCATAGTAAGCGTTCAGGAAACATAACACATGGTCCAATAAGTCCCGAGACTAAGTAATAAAAAAACTGTTTTTTGCAAATATTCTTCTTTATTCATCAACATCCTTCAAGAACAAAACATTCATTCCACCGCTTTTCTAACATTTCAATACCGGTTTTGTAGAACGATTTGTGCTTCGCCTCAAAATACGCTTCAGTTTCAGCCATCACCTCTTCATTGGAGTCAAATCTCTTGCCGGCAAGCATTTTTTGAGGTCAGCAAAGAGCCAGTAGTCGCTGGGGGACAAATCTGGCGAATACGGTGGATGAGGAAGCAATTTTTAGCCCAATTCGTGGATTTTTGCCATCGTTTCATCGATTTGTGACACGGTGCATTGTCTTAGTGAAAAATGATTTTTTTTTTCTTCTTCAAATGGGGCCGATTTTTCGCGATGTCTCCTTCAAACGCTCCAACAATGCTATACAATAATCACTGTCGATTGTTTTTCCCTTTTCGAGATTTCTTTTCGAAAGAACTTGTCATGAGATTTCACATCGACTGTAAAAATACGGTGACAAATCCATTAACGCCAAGGCGATTGAGTTTATGGCAATAAAGTTATTTTTGACAGCAGCAAATGGCAGTATTTATTTACTTTTGACAGAAAACTGGTCAATACACTAAAGTTTACTCGATGAGTAAGAACCAATCGAAAAAGTAAACTTGGACAGCTTTTTATATTGGAAGATAAACGAAGAAGATAAAACTTCCAAGATAACCTTGAAAGAGAAGGCAAATACGCCAAAACTTCACAAAGTGTTATAAAAATATAACAAGCATGTCTTATGTACAAAGGAAGGTTGTGATACATAACTGTACTCAAGAAATTTCTATGAATATGTCAGATTTTTCTTTTATTATTATTATCTCAAAGTAATAAATTTAATTTTAGATATCAGATTGCGTAACACCAACTCCAAAATGGAAAATCCAAACACCAATCCCCAATCCACATACCAATACAGATCCCAACCCCAAACTCGGTCTCATTCTCAATCTCAATCCCAATCTCTATATCAATCTCAATCTCAATCTCAATCTCAATCTCAATCACAATCTCAATCTCAATCTCAATCTCAATCTCAATCTCAATCTCAATCTCAATCTCAATCTCAATCTCAATCTCAAGCTCAATCTCAATCTCAATCTCAATCTCAATCTCAATTTCAATCTCAATGTCAATCTCAATCTCAATCTCAATCTTAATTTCAACCTCAATCTCAATCTTATTCCATCAAAATCAAATCAAAATCAAAATCAAAATCAAAATCAAAATCAAAATCAAAATCAAAATCAAAATCAAAATCAAAATCAAAATCAAAATCAAAATCAAAATCAAAATCAAAATCAAAATCAAAATCAAAGTCAAAATCAAAATCAAAATCAAAATCAAAATCAAAATCAAAATCAAAATCAAAATCAAAATCAAAATCAAAATCAAAATCAAAATCAAAATCAAAATCAAAATACAAATCAAAATCAAAATCAAAATCAACAAAGTTACCGCATCTACCTTTAATTCATTTTATGAAGCAATCCCATCTTCTCACTTCACGAAACTTAATGTCGATGAAGTTTTAATTTCAGATGTAAAGACATGAGGACAGGATAATAGATAGGACCATGATCTGGCCGAGATTTAATTCTGGGACCCCTGGGAGGCAGACAATCGCGGTATCAATCCGAGATCGTCGGACTGTTTATACTCAAGGTATTTTTAAGGTAGATTATATATCTTTCGTATAAGAACCGTATGGATTTTTAATTTCGTTTTTAGAATTTGAGTATTTCTGGGATATAAAATAGGTTTAAACAGGGTATTCTAGCCGATAGACGAGTTCAGGGGCTATGTATAATTTTTGAGTTCCTCTAACAAAAATTAAAATGAAAGATATCAATTCTTGAGCACTTCTGATGAATACTTATAATAATACTGATCCCGTGCCTTCTTAAGTTCATTTTATACTTGCAAAGTAGTTAAATTCGGTTAATTCATTGCTAAAATAATATCATATCACATATATAGAAATGTAAATGTCGCGGATCTAATGGTACAAGAAATAATTTTATTGGGCATGAGGTTTTTCATCTCCAATAAAATGAGAAGTATTAAACCAAAAGACCAGTCCTGGTTTAATGAGACTTGCAGGATTGCAGTCAGGTCCAATCCTTTCAGAATTGGCGTTCCAGCAAGAATGCTGATACTAGAAGACTTTGCATTGAGGCTAGGAATCGCTGTAATGCAGCTTTAAAACGCGAAAAGTTTCTTCACGAAACTCGCATCAGAGAACAGGTTCTTCTCTGCCCCAAAGGGAGCAAAAACTTTTGGTCATTCGTTAAAAGAGTTAAAAATCAGACGTCCTCGTCGATTCCTGCTCTTTTAAAGGGTGACCAAATCTTCACTGACTCGGCTGATAAAGCGAACCTATTGGCTGCAATGTTTGCACAAAATTCCACAATTCCGGCTAGCAATCAGTCACCGCCTTCTTTAGAGAATATATCATCTTCAATGCAGGAGATATATTTTCGAACGAGAGCGGTCAAAAGAGTCCTTGCAAACCTCAACATAAACAAATCTTCTGGCCCCGATGGTATACCACCAATTGTGCTTAAAATGTGTGCTTCTACACTGGCCCGACCATTGCGTAACCTTTTCAACATCTCATACAGGACATGAGTGTTTCCATCTTGTTGGAAGGTTGCCAATGTTCAGCCGGTACCTAAGAAGGGCGATGCCACGAACCCTGAAAACTACCGACCCATAGCGACATGCTCTACGCTTTCCAAAGTCATGGAGAGTGTAATAAACTTCCACCTTATGAACTACTTATCTGGAGCGCAACGAATTGCTGACCGACCGTCAATATGGCTTCCGAAGGGCTCGCTCTACTGGTGACCTAGTGGCGTTCCTCACGGAGAAATGGAACCAATGTGTTCACTCCTTTGGTGAAAGCAGGGTTGTTGCTCTGGATATTTCTAAGGCGTTTGACCGAGTGTGGCATAAAGCACTCGTGTCAAAATTAATTGCATATGGCGTTGGTAGTAACTTTGCTCGATGGATCACATGTTTTCTTAAGGACAGGTTGATTCGTGTCGTGGTCGACGGCATTTCGTCCAGTGAACATGCCATCGTAGCTGGAGTGCCGCAGGGTTCAGTCCTATCGCCAACTTTGTTTCTGGTTTTTATCAACGACCTTCTGTCGTTGACTCATAACCCAATTCACTCGTTTGCGGATGACAGCAGCATTTGTCATTCATATTCTTTCAAAAAACGCCCGAGCTCTTTGGAGATTGAGAGAAAGAGGCTTAATATGAATGACACACTGCTTAATGACTTGCAAAAAATCTTCGAGTGGGGGCTTGCTAATAGAGTTGAGTTTAATGCTAGCAAGACCCAGTGCTGTCTGTTAACTCACAAACGAGTGAATTGCCCCTTAGCACCCCTCAATATGAACGGTGTGGATCTCGCGGAGTCAGATGCTCTTGACGTTCTGGGCATATCAATCAGATCTGATCTTCGCTGGCACCATCACATTTTTGATGTGTCGAAAGAAGCGGCCAAGTGCCTAGGTTTTTTAAAACGGTGTAAAAAATACTTCACTCCAACTGACCTACACGTGATCTATACCTCATATATTAGGCCGAAAATGGAGTACAATTCGCACATTTGGGCAGGAGCTTAAAGATCTTATTTGGAGCTTCTGGACCGAATTCAACGACGTGCGATATATCTGATAGGAGATGAAAACATTTCATCTTCTCTAAACTCTCTTGGGCATCGACGCAATGTTAGTTGCTTAAGCCTTTTATACAGGTACTATCATGGGAAGTGTTCAAGGGAGATACATGACCTGACGCCATCAGCTCGTGTGTTTCCCAGGTCCACTCGGGCAGCGCACCAATCCCATCCCTATAACATTGCCTTGATGCCCAATAGAACTTCGGATTACAGAGATAATTCGTTCTTCGGTCGTACAATAAAATTGTGGAACAATCTCCCTGCGAGCGTGTTCCCCGGCAATTTTAAGCTATGTAAATTTAAAACTAATCTTCACCGACACTACTCCATCTTTCTACCCTCCAACTAACTATCACCCTTCTTCCGAATCAACACAATGCTTTCGCATTTATAGGGGGCATCCCCTGAGCGTTGGTTTAGTCTAAAAAAAAAAAAAAAAAAAAATATATACGTATTAACGACTTGACGGTTTTAGCACGATCATTTTATTGCCATGCTAAACAAAGTTCGAAACCTCCAATCGAAACAGAGGAAGTAAACTAAATTGTTTACATTCTCAAGCTCAAAGTTTACGAACTAACTCTAGCTCAAAATCTACGCCACGCTTGAAATAATTTTCAACAACTTTTGACTTACCCTCCATATCCGCTCATTCGGTACTGATCTACAAAAACGATTTCTACACATTATTTGTATAGAAACATTGTAGCTTGAGGCAAGCGAACCGCTTTAAAAAGGGTCCCGCAGACATAAAAGCTACACAAATACTACTTAGCTAGAGTAAGTACGGAGAGGTAGCGCAATTGTAAAGGGCGTTAAAATAACTCAAGATCAGATTAGAAGAGGAAGCAGAAGAAGACGTAGAGAAAAAAAAAATAGAGTAACAATGAAGGAATAACTTTTTGTAGCGTGCTGTTGGATTGGATTGTTTTGTTTTTTTTTTAAAGTATTGAAATAAATGCCATTCGAGCAGAGGTAACCATGAGTTCGTTAGCGTTATAACAAGTTTTTACCCCACCAACAAATGTTCACAACAACATCAAAAACAGGCAACAGAAACAGTCAGTAACAAGCGCCAATTGTATTAAATTTAGAGCAAAAAGTATAGAAAAACCTGCAGCACGATTTGTTGCGGAAACATGCTTTGTTTTCGTTTGTCTGATGATTCTTGTTAAGACCAAGGAAAAAGTTTAAATGATGTTCTTGTTTTCTTGCTTGTTCTCGTATTTATTTATTTTAAAACTCAAATCTAAGCATCTGAGTGGCTTTGGCTACGGCGTGATGGTGGCAACGGATCCAGCAGCAGCAGCCAGCCAGCATTGATTTTGCTGTCATTATGACATTAGCTGCTATTGTGCAAGAGTGTTGCAGCGTTGCTTTTATTGTTTTTGTTGTTGTTGTCGATGTCGTCGTAGCCTTCATTGTCGTTGTCGTTGGCTAGAAGCAGGCAGCCATCATCCAAAGCAACTTTAGCTTAAATGCTAACGTCAAAGTTATTTTCAAGCAGTTCGTCGCTTGTTAGTTCATTTTGCCTCGTTTTGTTTCAACGTACCTGAGTACCACCAACTTCTCGTATTTGAAGTTGCAGCTAATCACTTATTACCGGGACAACAAGTAGAACTTGAAAAGTTCTCAAACTTGCAGTCAGTCAGCATGAAAGATTACCGCGCGGTACATAAAAATCGTGCTGCACTCATGGCATGGCTTGGCATGAAATGTCTGGGGTTGAAAATCCTATCCTGATTTCTATGTATAGCGGTGTATTGTTTGTCATCGCAGCTGTCTCCTATCAATGCAACGTGTGATGTTGTGGTCGATGTCAGTGGGAGGCAGAGGGAGGTAGTGATGGTTAAGTTGCTCAGGCAACAAAGGAAGTTAACTTATTCCAGAATAAAACTGAAACTGGAGACATGTATTAAGAACTGCTAATTGGCAGAATTGTAGGTGGTAGCGATCATCTGATGGGTTTTTATGAAACAAAGCTTAAAATTAATTAAAATTTACCAGAAAAGAACTTTTCAAAATAACACAATACAACAAATGAAAAGGTTTTAGTTGCCCAACAGACTAATCGTGGTACATTTGGTGGAAATATAATATCATGATGGAAATTATGCGCACCATTTTTGCCGAACAAAGATATAGTACAATATCTCTGGGGCGATTATAGCAGTTTTTGCACCACAACACATAGGACCAGAAATCGATATATTTTTCAAGAACCAATTTTGAAAATTTTAATAATAGCCTGTGTATATTTGTCATTACAATTTTGGGTTTAATTTTTATGTCACCTTTTTTTAGATTAACAAAAATTTTTCAAAAAAATATATGACTGTATTCATAAAAAAATTATGAATCTTTTATAAAGTCTTCATAAGAAAAAATTGAAAAAAAATTTAACAACATTATCCATAAACGTTCAAAAACCTCTTTTAAGACCCAGCGGAAGAGTGGACTAAATTTGAAATAGTTCTGAACAAGTTCCAAAAAGAACCAGTACTAGTTCCACTACAATTCTCTTTATCATTGAACGAACTGACGCTTTTTGTGGGTTGATGTCATAGGAAAAACATTTGTCCCCATAAACACTCCTCTTTTTCCTCATATTTCAACTAGTTGCATTAGGAACTTTTTAAATTGGTTGCTTTCGCAGTTGCCTGAAAGTGGTTCTGTTTTAGCTAGTTTTAAAGTGAACATTTCAAAAGTGTAAAAATTTAGTGTCCTCGAGCAAAGGTCCTAAAGACCTGATTTGTACGATCTTTTCCATCCACATGATTTATTAAAGAAGAAATGTTGTTTATAAATGTCTATAAACATTTTTATTTCTTTTTGTTATTATTTTTGTGTGCAACAAATTTAAAAAAGAAATAGTCAGAACGTATTTATTTTTTGTCAGCAATACTTTTGATAACAAAAGCAAAGTGAACTGTTTGAACTACACTGAACGCCTTTTGTACTTTTTCAGAGCTACTTCGAACTGCACTAGAAATGAACTAATTCACTTTTTCAATTGACTCCAAAATAACTGCTGGGATACTTCACAATTGAGAGAAATTTAAAAATGGTTGAAACCTTCAATAAACCGACGATAAAGCATTTAAAAATAATTTTTTTTTTTGTTCTCATCTGAGCACAAATTTTGTCAAAAATATATCAAACTATTGCAAAATATATCAAAAATAAACAAAATGTCAAATGTGTTTGAAAATGTTTGTTTATAAATGAGAGGATTTTTAAAAATGGCTGAAACGTGCTATAAACCCTTCATAAAGCATTTTTCAAGTTATTAGGCTTTCATGCTCATGAGAAAAAGTTGCTTTTTGCTTTTTCGAACTTGCTTTTTCTAACTGTGTTTATACTGGCTATAATTCAGCATTAGTTTTCATTTTTACATTTCTGTTTCGAAGATTGATGGTTGCGTTCAGCAGGTAAAACTGTTATGCAACTGTTGAGCTCAACACGTTGAGCAAATTAGCAAATCAGAAACATAAAAAGACACCAAAGACAGACAATTTTCACAACACATATTGAGCACATTGAGCTGATCAGAAATTGATACATATGCCTTTAGCAGGCACACAATCAACAGTTGCGCAACAGTTGTATATACCAGCTGAACTTTTCTCAAAAAAATTCTGCATTTTTTCTGCCCTCTTTGAGAGTTCTGCCCTTTATGTGTTCTTTTCTCGAAAATGTTGACCTCGAAAGTAGAAAAAAAAACAGAATTTTTGCACTCTCAAGATCGAAGGTTTTAAAGTCTGCCCTCAAAAACCAACTGAATGAATAAAAAAGTTGCATGTTAGGAAAATATTTCATGCAGTATCAGAGGGTAGAATTTTTTACCGAGAAAAGAAAACGCCATAACTTCGAATTTCGGAAGTGTCGATGAAACACAGGGTGACTCAAGCAAAAACGCAGAAAAAAAGTTTCTTTTGCATTTTTATGTTGCGTTTAGTTGCTTTTTGCTCCAGCATGAACGTCTTATTATTTTCTCTCATTTGAGCACAAATTTTATCAAAAATAATTAAAAATATCTCGAACATTTGAAAAATGTATTAAAAAAAAAAAACAAAAATAGAATATATAAAAAAATTCCAAAAAAATAAAGAAAATAACAAGAAAATTTGTCAAAATATTAACAAAAAAAGATAATAAAATAACAATTTTTTTCAGTGCAGAGGGTAGCTTCGAAAAAACTTTAATGTTTAAACATATTTTTATGAATAGGGCTGTTAGTGAATATCCTCACGGCAAAGCTGCATTCAACTCTTAATTTAGGAATATCTCCTGAACCAATAGTCATAGAGAAGTCATTGTATCTTCATTAGAAAGCTTATTTTTTAACCTTTCATTCGTTAACTTTCAAAATAGATTAGAAAAAACTAGTTCTCATGAAGTAAATCAAAATTCTACCTCAAACTTTGCGATCCTGTTCTGCTAACGAGAGAAAATAGTAGCATACATTTTTACCATTGACCGCCTACATATAATAGTTACCGCGATTTTTCACTCTTTTGCAAGTAAGAAAATATGGTTGAATTAATGGGTGAGAGCGAGTGCCCATAAATGTCAAACCGAAATTGACAGCTTAAACAAAATCTGAAAGCTTAAATTGATAACATAAAAGCCGATAAAGTTGTTGTTGTTCCTTTTCATTGATTTTGACAATTGTGGGTACTGAGAAGAGACTACCATCACAGACAACCTTATTAATTTAACCATGTAAGAAAAAAACTTTGCAAATTTTCTCCTTGAACTTAAACTATGAAAACAAAATTTTAAACTGTTTTTCCCTATACCTCCTCAGCTATAGACCATAGAGGGGTAAAAGTGACAACATTGTTTTAATGTGTGGCACTCTCCAACATAAAATTTTATACCGATGTACTAATGCGGCACGATTTTCCATTGAAAACTAAATATTAAATTTCTTTTCCTTATATCTCCTACGCTAGAAGTCGAAGAGAGAGCAAAGTGGCACCATATCTTTTCAACCTTTTCACACAAAATGATATAATCCTTATATCTCCTAAAAACTAGAGGCCATAGAGGGGTCACAGTAGCACCATTTGAAATATATTTAATGTCAAATATTAATACCAATGTTGTCCTTGTGCCATATGATTTTAGTACGAAAACAAAAGCCTAAACTTATTTTCTTGATATATCTTAAACTATCTTTTCTCAACGATGGCGTCCGTGGCGTAGTTGGTTAAAGTGCGTGGCCGCTATGTCAACGGACTTTGGAGACCCAGATTCGAACCCCAGCAGCGACAGAAAATTATTTGAATTAAAATAATTTTTCTGTACGGCCGCCACCTCTCTGCAGACAATGGCAAACCTCAGAGAGTAATAAAAATGCCATGTAAAGCTTTTTGAGAGTAAGAACATTCCGTTCATCGCCGTTCGGAGTCGGCGTTAAGCCTGTAGGTCCATTTCTCGGTCAATTGTGTACAAACTTAATAGCACGCACAACACAATTGATCATAAGAAACTAGGTCAAAGTCCTTTCAAGGGCTGAAGTGGCCAGTTATTTATTTTTTTTTTTGTTTATCTTTTCTCAACCTTTGATAGCAATGTGAAAATCATTGAAAATAAAATAAAATATTGAAGTTTTTTCCTTTATCCATATCTATATATCCATATCCATATATCTAGTTTAGAGATCCATATCTCCTAATCTAGAGGCCGTTAGAAGGTAAAAGTTTCACTACTGTAAAAGTGTGTATTTTTAACTAAGTTCTCCTTGTGCGATATGATTTTCGTATAAAAATGAAATTCTTAACTTATTTTCGTGATATCTCCTAAGCAAGAAGGCGTTTAGGGGTCAAAGTGGTACCATTTTATAAACTAAGGGAAATAATGCATATTAACATTATCCACGCCTGAGTATCAATTTTATTTAAATATTTACGTGGATAAATCAAATATTTTCCTTACAACTCGTTTTTTTCCCGTATTTGAATTTTATTTATACCACACACGTACACACATATTTCATACAAGCAAGCAGCAACAGCATCGCACACTTACACACATACTCCGACAAGCAGCAACAGCATCGCACTTTGTTCCTGAGTTTATTTCTTGCATTTGCAGTTCTTACAGTTCTCATTTAGTTATTGTGTTAAGAGCAATATATTATGCATGTTTGGCAACAAAATTAAATTATGTAGGGTGGAGTGACAACTCGGTATTTTCAAGAATATCTTGGACCGGTTGTCATTTACCTGCATAATTTGCTTCTGCCTAAACATATGTTGTACATTATTTTTTCGTTCTGTAATTTATACTATGTTTGACAGTTGGTGCAATATTAGTGCAATATTGCAATATTAGTGCACCAACTGTCAAAAATAGTATAAATTAGAGAACGAAAAAAGTGAAGCGATAATAAATTATACAGGCAATGGCATTTGATGAACGCAATAAGAAGAAAATAATACCATAAAACCATTAATAACATATTCAATTTAAATATGTTTTTTTTTAAATTCAATATTTTTATTCAAATTTTCTTTAAATGCGATAGTTTATTTTCAAATAGTAAATATTTGAAAGATATTTGAAAAAAATTCGTGCAAAATTTTAATATATTTTTTATTAATTCTGTTTAAATATTTAAATATTTAATTTAATTAAAAAAGTATTCAAATAAATTTTAAATATTTACGTAGTCGATTTATTCAAATGCGTTATTGGTGCAAAAATGACTCGCTTTTTGGATAAATAAAAAAAGTTTTTGGATAAATTTAATATTTTTTTCCCTTAGTGTAGGTATGGGTTTTTGGTTTAGGTTTTTGCGAAACGATTTTTCAATGATAACAAAATTTTAAACTTCTTTTTCTTAAATCTCCTAAACTAGATGTCATAGAGAGGTGACTGACACTATTGTAAAAATATTTTTCAACCTTCGATTTTGATTTTAAAAGTTTGTTTTTCACAATATAACATGACTTATTGTTATCATATTTGGCGTGGTTTAAAATAAAAAGGTAATTTTTGTGACTGTAAATCCTTGTTTTGTGACCAGAAGTAATATTTAACTTTTCCCATTAAAGTCTTTAGGTGATACTTCCATCCAGCCAGGACTTCGATGGTTCGAAAAGTAAATGTAAGATAAACAGAAAACAAGAAGCATGTGAAACATGAGAAGATTGTTGTGAGTATGACAGATTGTAAATACATGTTATATTGAATCAAAGGCAGATATTATAAAATTGCTAAAGGACAAAATATACAAGTGTGGAAACATGGCCTGAAAGGAACTCGATCCACTAAGCGACCGATAAGCGTACTACCACTTGCACTACCGAGGCCGTCTTATTCTTATTGATACAAATAAAACAAAACTAACTCAGAAGTAGTGGGCTCTATACTTTTTTCAATAACAAATGTTTAGCAGGACATATTTACTCTTATAGATTGAATTATTTATATATATTTATCTACAAGCTGATGCAAAAACCCTCACATACACTGCTATATTCAGTTACTTCTTTTTGCGCAGAGTCAGCTTTTCCAAAGTTATGTTAAAACCAAAAATAAAAAAATAAAAATAAACTAAAAAACGAAAACCAAACATGTCACAGTGACAAACCACTTATAAATAAACAGGCAATTACGCTGAAATTTCCGCGGAATTGTGTTGCGTGTCGCTTTTGCCGGGCTTTATTGTTGGCGGCTGACGCGCCATTGTCACCAATAACAAACTTAAAGGACAATAAAATAAAAAAAAAATAAAAAAAAAAACACTTAACAAGCAACGAACTGTCATAAGATTGACAATGTACTGCAATAGACAACTCATGACGACGGCCTGACATACCGCATCGCTGCGCCGCTAAAAGCACAAAAATGTGTGTTTTAGTGCCCAAAGGAGCAGCACAGAAAGACACAGGCTGATGAATAAAAGCACTGAAGTGACAAAATATCCAGAAGACAATTAAATGCAGGACTCACTCTCAAAACACTTAACTGCAAATCACTGTCACAAAATGAAGGCCTTGAAATTCTCAAGTAGTAAAGTTCGTTTTAGCAAAAAAATGCTTGGGAATATTTTGATCAGGTAAGCAGAAGGTAGGTAAGCTTAAAACAAAGCCAGAGCAAAAGAGTCTTGCAGCGATGTAAGACGCAGGCAGCAGTTTTATAGTTGTGCTCATTATTTTCAGTGCACGCTGTCTAAGCTTGACGTTTAAAAATGATGACAGCTTGTGGTCAAAAAAGTATTTCGACAAAATCAACCAAAAAGACCAAGAGAAAAAAGTCAGCCAACCAAGGATTTCATTTGTCCTTTGTGCTCTATTCACACTGCCTGATAATACTTTGCTTTTGACGCTCTTGATAATAGCTGCTGTTGTTAGGGCTGAGAGCAGCTACATAGGTAGTCTGGGCTTATGTGGACGACAGCATGTTTGTCTCGCCGATATTAAATCGCGGCATTTTTTTTTCATTAGATTTATTATTCGTGCAATGCATGAATGGCACTGCATGTTTGATGCAACCGTGAAATGAGTACTTTATTTCGTAAGCATCACAAAAGGGTTCAATGGCGCACGTTACACGGTACGACAAGCTGATGGGAATTGTTTCAGCTGCATTTTGAGTCGCATTGTTTTGTTTTATTCTGGCTTTTTTGTGCGCTTCTTTTATTTGACATTTATTTGCGCAGAGTAGAATATTAATATGTCAAATTCAGAGCACTTTAACAGGGTGAAAAAAGAAATAAAAAAAAACAATTTGTAAAGCATTTTATAGAAGAGTTTATTTGTGTTTGGCAAGAGTTTGATTTGAAGGAGTTTTTTTCAAAAATTGGAACTTAAGTTGAAGCCACATGAGCGCAAAACAATAGAAAATACAATAAAAATAGATGAGGTACATTTTAGTTTTGTTTTTTTTTTTTAAGTTTTTTATTAAGTATTTTTTAAAAAATTTCACAAAATTTAATATATTTATTATGAGACATAATTCAGACATTATCCAGCGGCAATTGTTTTGAATTTGTAATGTTTCCAATTTTTTATCTGCCGAACACCACCCAATATGATGACTGGGATGTGATTTTATAAGATCCCAAAGTTTTCTTCGAGTAGTTGCTTTCTTTCTCTAACCAAGAAAGGACAGCTTTATTATTTTTGCAATATCTTTAATATGGTTCTAGCTAGATTTTTATTTTGAATAATTTTCTACCAAAAGTAACTAAGTATCTAAAGTTGTTTCTTTATAGTTTAGTAAATTCTCTGTTATAATTATAAAACCTAAGTTCTTTAACCTGAGTTTAGATACCGTCATATAAAAACAAAAAAAAAATATGTGTGTGGCAGCCACGCACGGTAAAAGTGAAACTTTAACCAAAAAAAGTAGAGACTTTTAAGTGGTTAATTGATTTACTCTATAATACAGTCGTTTAATACGACTGTATTAAAGAGTAGAAAGTCCCATTTCATATGATGGCAAGAGTAGATATAATCTGTTTTAATACAATTTCGAAAAATTTAATGTTATTAAGACAAATAAGAACAACTTCAGAGTAATACAATCACACCAAACCCATCATGCCATACCATACCATACAATCATTAAATTATCATAATACCATCATACCATACCATCATACCATACCATCATACCATACCATCATACCATACCATCATACCATACCATCATACCATACCATCATACCATACCTTCATACCATACCATCATACCGTACTATCATCCTATGCCATTATACTGTTTCATAAAACTATGTGATAGGTAGAATTTTATATCAAAAACGTAAAGATATTAGAAAAATAAATGCAATACAGAAATATACTCTGTGTACTCTTTATTTCTTGGTGAAAACACTGTATTTTAAACATACAGCACTGCAATCTGCCATTCTGCGGTTATACAAAGTGTGTGCATGATCAGCAAATTCTGTACACATTCTTTTGAAGGCCAGCCGAATGTTGTACAGTACACGTTTTCATTTCAGGTTTGATTTACCACTAATAGTTGATAGATGACTAAAACTCCGCACACTTAACAGCAGTCATAAATCGGTTAGGATTTATGGAATTAGGAATAAATCGGTTTTACTCCCTAACGCGGTTAAAGAAGTTACACTTCAAAAATATTTGCTATGATCAGCAATTGGATGTTGGGTCCCATTGGATATTGGGTCCCTGACGAACTGAAACCGCGGGAGGTTAAACCTTGTTTGCATTTCTGAAAAAGGAAAGGATTCTTCATTGAATTGTTACGGGCCATGAATAGAGGATCCATTATAACAATTCCAAAGGCAAAAAGTCATGGGTTATACCTGGTCAACCATCAGAATCATGCTCTGTTTTTGGTGAAATCAGAAGGTTGTGATCAACCATGAGCTGTTCAAATCGATTAAAACCATGACTGTGGATTGCTACCATCTACAGGGTGGCGCAAAATGAACGAACGGTTTTGATTTGAAAGATTTGATTTGAAAGATTTGATTTCCTTGCAACTTTTTTATTATTATTTTTTTTATTTCTTTTCAGAATTTTCTAAAGAAGACTTGGGAAATTTAAAATGGAGCAATACACAATTGAACAACGTGCCCAAATCGTTGAACTTTATTATTCAAATCAACGGCCTATTATTTTGACTCAGCGTGCATATTGTCGATATTTTAATGTGAGGGTTGGACTCTCTAGGTCAACAATAAACCGTCTGGTTGCAAATTTTCGACAACAAGGAGCAGAAGGGAACCTTCCTTGTGTAGGCAGACGACGAACGGTGCACACGGATGACAATATTGAAAGTGTACAGGAGTGTATTCGGGAAGCTGGAGAAACATCAACAAGGAGACGTTCTCACAACTTGGCCTCTCACGAGGGTCGTTGCAGAGAATTTTGCATACAATAAGAATGTTTCCATATAAATTTCAGCTTTTCCAAGCATTGAAACCGACAGATTACCAGCAACGACTGGATTATGCAATTTATTTACGGCAAAAAGCAGAAGAAAATCATGATTTTGTTCATAATTTAATTATGAGCGACGAAGCCCATTTCCAATTAAATGATTGTTCGTTAATAGGCAATATTGCAGGATATGGGCTACGAAAAATCCAAGAGTGATTCAACAGAGACAATTACACCCTCTTAAGTGTACTGTTTGGTGCAGTGTTTCGTGAGAAAAGATAATTGGTCCATATTTTTTTTTGAAAATGAACGCGGTGTCACCGTTTCCATCACTGGTGTTCGATATCGGACAATGTTGCAAAATTTTTTAAGGCCAGCTGTGCAAAACCATCCGCAAGTATGGTTCCAACAGGATAGAGCCACAGCACACACTGCGAGGGACACAATGACTCTTTTACGCGACATCTTTGGTGATAGAATTATTTTGCGTAGAAGTGATTTTAATTGGCCTCCGCGTTCATCAGACTTAACCGCTCCAGACTGTTTCCTTTGGGGTTATTTGAAAGGAAAAGTGTATGTTAATAAGCCTACAACCATCTAACAATTAAAAAACAATATTCGCGACGAGATTAACAGAATAACACCTGAAGTTTTGCGAAAGGTTATGGAAAATGTGTTGGAAAGAGCACGAATATGCGTAGCTGAAAATGGCCACCACTTGCGGGATATAATTTTTCATATTTAAATCAAAAAATTCTCCATTAATATACTTAGGCAATTTACAAGGTGTGTTTTATGTCGTATTTTAAAGCTCGATAAAAATAAGACACTTGTGAGCAACCCTTAATCATTGTATGTCATATTTCTTCACTTAATCAGCTGATCGTGAGAAGTAAAAAAACCAAAACGGCAGCGTTGTTTAATATAAACTACAAAATATTTTTTTTTCAGGCAGACGTTGCCAAATGCGTGGATAGCTCAAAATCAATTATGCGAGCCACTCGCCGCTAGATGTGGGGTTTGAATCCCAGCTGACACAAAAATGTTTCAATTGAAATGAAATTTTCTGAATGGGCTTCACTTCTCTTTAGACATTGACAAAATTCAAAGAGAAAAATAATACCATGTGAAACTTCTTGAGAATATGCACATAAAAGGCCTGACCAAAATAGACGAAACGAGACGATTGCCACTTGCCGAACGATTGCAATCGTTACGTCTGTTTTAACATTTAACCCAAAATGAAACGAGTTCCTCCATTCGTCAGAAAAGAAGAAGACTACTCTGCACAGCTGTTGTTGACGATTTGAGACGCTAAAAGTTCGGTTGTTACGGAATAGAACGTCTCGTTACACTGTTTCGTTAAGTTTCGATAAGTATACGTTTGTTCATTTACAACATTGAAATGCATTTAAGCGAACATTTTCGTCTTCACTCGTTACGGAGCAAATCGGTTATTTTGGTTAGGCCTAAAGGCATAAAACAAGTAGGTACAGTCCTCGATCATTTGTGAAAAACATTTCATAACAGACACATCACAATTGATATTTTAATTTATTGATATTTATGACAAATGTCAATTCTTTGTTATCTCAAAATTTTTTAAAGGGCTAAATTATTTTTTTTTTTGTATCACGAAAAAAAAATGCTATGAAATAATTCCATCATCATCACCATCAATTTATTTAAATTTTGCAACAGCTCCCAAGTCAATATCCAAAAATATTTAAAATTTATTGAACTGACTTTATGCATTTGAGGATTTAAAGGGTGTCCCAACAAGAACGCAATTGAATGCAGCAATTGAATTGTTTCTCTGGCTGTATGACATGTGGCGCCGTTTTCAATTTCTTCAATTCTAGGCAAGAAAAAACTGGTTATCATTTCACGATACCGAACACCATTGACTGTTTGCGCTTGACCTGCCTCATTTTCATAAAAAAAAGGTCCAATGATTCCTCCAGCCCAAAAACCACACCACACAGTGACACGTTGAGGATGCATTTGCTTCTCGTGAATCACTCGAGGATTTTCCTCACCCCAAATGTGACAATTCTGCCTATTGACGAAGCCATCAAGATGGAAATGGGCCTCGTCACTGAAGATGATTTTAGCGGCAAAATCAGCATTTTCATGTTGTCTCTCCAATACCCAATTAACGAACTCCCTTCGCTGTCCATGGTCAGCTGGCTTCAGTTCCTGAGTCAATTGAACTTTGTATGCATGAAGATGCAAATCTTTCGTCAAAATTCGCTGCATAGTGGATTTGGAGACACCAATTTGTTGAGCTCGGTGTCGAATTGAGGTGGATGGAGTTTGAGCGACATCATCACGTACAGCTGCGGCATTTTCGGTCGATCGACCTGGTCGAAGGCGCGTTGTTGTCTTTAAATCACTAACAGACCCAGTTTCGGCAATTTTATCCATTAATCTCTTTACAGTTGACTCTTTTGGAGCATTATTGTGACCCCAAATTGATCGCAATTTGCGAACTGTAGCCGTAAAACTTTCACCATTTTGGAAAAACAATTTCACAATGAGAATGCGTTGTTCATTCGTGTAGCGCTCCATTTTTACTAACCTCGTACCTTCTACTAGCAAACAGTAACAATTGTTCAAATGTCAAACAATGACACTTCCAGTGTTGCCACATTTAAAAATTGCGTTCTTGTTGGGACACCCTTTAAAAGTTGTTGATAGAATGTGTGGTAAGAAAACTAGTCGGCGCAGGTTTGATCAATTGTTCGAGCAACGTTCAAGAGGCTTCAGTAGGTAGAATGTTGTGAAGGCTGATTATAAGGTAGACGATCAAATTCGTGGAGAAGTCAAAAAGATGAACTATATTTCACTTTTTTATGGTTAAGTGAGTCAAAATAAGATTTGGAGTGTTGGTTGTAATTTAAGATTCAAGAAAACGAGGTGAATCAATAAAATGTGCTTTAAGTCGAATGAAGTAAGTATCTGAGTCGAATTGAAGATTTGGAGGATTCTGATTTCAATTCAGGGTTAAGATATGTAACGAGGTGAATCGTTAAAATGTGATTTAAGTCGAATAAAGCAATCGGTTTTGTTTTAGGGGCTTCGGACAAAGTACTAGGTTCACAAAATCTGATATGTTTTTAGAAAAGTGTTTGAAAAGGTTGGTTTTTTGTCCATTGACTGCCAGTTACTATACAATGGTAGCTTTTCTAAAGGAGTTGGTTGAAGTTTTTTGTATATTATGTGAAAAGACTACTTTACGTAATGGTCAATAAAGTTACGAATGGGATAAATAAATCAAATGGTCATTCTAAAAACATTTTAAGTGAATATATACTGATATACTTGTTCTGGTCTGAATTTTTTTAGATCGTTTATGTGCTAAGTGGGATTATTTGAAAAATACGTCAAAATTTTCAAATAGTTTTTCTTTAAATTAACTTACAACTAAGCAACTACGTACTTACATTTCTGGACGAAAATGTATTCCTATAGGACAATATTTCTGGACGAAAATGCATTTCTATTTGACAATATATGGAGTATATGGGCAATATATTCCAACTTTATGTTTAATGTTTCAGAACAGCAAGATTATCTCCGGATATTATCTAGAACAACATTAACTTAAGTTAGACTTCATATTATGAATGAGCAGTTTTCTTCAATCCCTTTTCTTCAATTCTTTTGTCAATAGTTTTTAAAACTTTATTTCGTGTCATACTTCGTGAATAATTAATTAATATAAATATATTTTCAGTTGAGTTGATATACTGTCAAAAAATGCCCTCATAAACTTTGCTTAATACAATAGAAAGCAACCCTTTTCTATGGCAGCCAGTCTTCTGCAGGGCTCTTCAAGCCAGCTTTTTTTAAAAAAAGAAAAGCAAATGGAAAACATTACTCTCATAAAAAACCTCTAAACACCACCTGTGGCGAAAGAATGATATGCTCAAGGGTTGGCTGCAAAGAAAAAAAAAAAAGGAACCCTTCTATAATCCGCGAATCCAGATATATACAATAAATGCTTCAAGCAATTTATACGCTTGATATACAGGTTAATCCCTTTAATACACATATCAAAAACAGAAGAACATACTACATGTACATATTTAAACACACGTAAATACGCATACACACACACACACAAAGGGAGAAACGGACATACAGATAGCTAGACAGCCGTCAACCCAGGGATCATCCGCAATTGAACACGCTGCTACAAAATAATTGCGCCTGTAAATGAACAATAACTGCTAAGCAACAACAACAACAACAACAACAAATTTGCCTTAAAGTGAAACACAGTTTCGTTCCCTGAATGATGTCAAAAACAGCAGTAGAAGCAGTAGTGGTGGCATTAGACAAAAAAGCTGTTGTGTTATATGAGCTTCCTCAGAGCATCTCGCACTTGACGCCTAAAGATATACAACATATAGCATAAAACAAAAACAAGAAATAGAAAAAAAAACTAAACTAAACTAACAAGATTAACATGCTCAAAAGAAGCCAAAAAGTGAATCCAACAGCAAACAGCGAACAAAGTTTAGACGAAGGCGACAGGACAAAAAAAGAAAGAAACGAACAAGAATAGCAGAAGTTTTATCGAACATCTGTCACTCTAATTAGTGGAGTAGCTACAACAAATAACAACGACTACAAAAAGTTTTCGTTAAGATATTGGTAATATATGCGTTCCATGTGGAAAACTGATACGTTGTCGTATCAAGCGTTTGCTTATTATAAAATGAAGGTGGGTGTAGCTATAAAAAAATATCAAGTTTCATTGCATACATTACAAGATATTAACTATTCGAAGATTCATATTTTAATAATGTGATTAGAAATTTTTTTAAATTAGCAATTTAAAAATTTACAGAAAACAAAGATGTGATGATTAAAAATGAAGAAAATCTTAGCTTACGAATAAAAAAAAAAAATTCTTCAACCGACTATGAAAAAAATTATTGAAATATGTATAAAATTTTTCAAGTTTTCATCACTGAATATTTCAAAAGATTAAGCGAGCCAACAAGAAAACACTCTCTGTCAAGATGTTGAACATTAATCAACAACGTTGTCCCGATTGGGGAGAACTGGCGAGAAAAATGAGTTGATTTGAAAATAGATACTTGAGTTATAAAAAAAAAAAAAAAACAAAAGATCACTACGTCATTTCATGTATATGTTATTAAATGACCTTTAACCCATGAGAGCAAATTTTACTCTGCAAATAATACCAAAGACAAAAAAAAAAATCCAAAAAAAACAATTTCCTAACTGTTCAAACACATCAAATTTTGAGCGTTTTTCCAACTTATAACATAGAAGGTGGAAACATATACGTTTACATATCACCAAAACTAACTACAAACTACAGACTACAGACTACATACTACAGACTACAAACTGCAGACTACATACATACTTAAGACTACAAACTACAGACTACAGGCTACAGACTACTGTCAACTGACTACTGACTACTGACTACTGACTACTGACTATTGATTGCTGACAAAGAACTAATGACTACTGACAACTGGTAACTAACTACTGATAACTACGACCTACAGTCCACCGACTCCAAACCTCTGACTGCAGACTACATACTACAGACTATAGACTACAGACAACAGACTACTGACTACTGACTACTGACTACTGACTACTGACTACTGACTACTGACTACTGACTACTGACTACTGACTACTGACTACTGACTACTGACTACTGACTACTGACTACTGACTACTGACTACTGACTACTGATTACTGACTACTGACTACTGGCTACTGACTACTGAATACTGATTACTGACTACTGATTACTGACAAAGAACTAATGACTACTGACAACTGGTTACTAACTACTGATTACTACGACCTACAGTCCACCGACTCCAAACCTCTGACTGCAGACTACATACTACAGACTACAGGCTACAGACTACTGTCAACTGACTACTGAATACTGACTACTGACTACTGACTACTGACTACTGATTACTGATTACTGACAAAGAACTAATGACTACTGACAACTGGTTACTAACTACTGATTACTACGACCTACAGTCCACCGACTCCAAATCTCTGACTACAGACTACATACTACAGACTATAGACTACAGACTACAGACTACTGACTACTGACTACTGACTACTGACTACTGACTACTGACTACTGATTACTGACTACTGACTACTGACTACTAACTACTGGCTACTGACTTCTGAATACTGACTACTGATTACTGATAATGATTTAATGACTACTGACTAATGGTTACTAGCTACTGATTACTACGGACGGTCCACCGACTTCAAACCTCTGACAACAGACTACAGAGTAAAGACTACAGGCTACAGACTACAGACTACATACTACAGACTACAGACTACAGACTACATACTACATACTACATACTACATACTACATACTACATACTACATACTACATACTACCAAAGAATATACAATATATAGAATGCGCATCTTGGCACAAAAAGCAAACATTTTTCTTTCTTACTCATTGATGCGGGGGGTAGCAACAAGACGAAGATGCGATGTGAGCAACATCAAGCAACATCGAACATTTGGCGCGAACCAACCAACGGTTGCAACAGGAGTGGTGTTGTTTGACAAAGCACACAATGTTTTTGTGAGCTCGATCATGTTAGCATGATCGCCATTCATAGCTTTGCTGGCCTTTTTGAAATTTTTATAATATTATATGAATTGCCGATGAAATGCGACAAATCGTTATCATGTCAAAAAATATAATAAACAAAACAATCTGAAGTATGGCATTAAATGCTGTGTGCAGACATGCAAAAAATCAAAATGAAATTTTCCGAATATTAAATTATTCAAATTTCCTTCCCATGATTTAGCAATTGGTTAAATATGGCGAGAAAAATGCAATATCTCAGATTTGGACTACGGCTCAAATTTGTACATTTGCGACAGCCATTTTTTTAGCTTGTTTATAGGAAAGAAAAAACTTAAATCTGGTGCTATTCCAACAATTAATTAAAATGAAGTGGTAGAAGAGCACTTGGAGGAAGATTTTTTTTACTTCGAACCTCCATCTAAAAGACAAAAGTTTAGCGACGATATTGAAGGGTATTGCAGTCATTGCGAAAAATACGTTAAATTAACTGAATTCTATAAGAAGAAATATAATAAAATACTTAGAAAATATAAAGAATTGCAAAAAGAAGGAAAGCTTAAAAGACATACTAAATCGTTTAAATGATCACTTAATAAAAAAAGGTCTGTTCAGGAAATAAAAAAATATATTGAAGGCTTTAAAAGTGTTAGTGAAGAGTCTAAAATTTTTTGCAAATTATTAGTAAGTTCAAGACTTAAAGAATATTCTGATGAAGTTAAGTTTTTGGCTCAAAATATATATTATATATCGCAATCAACTTATATATTTTTGAGAAATAAGTTAAATCTCAACCTACCGCATGTCTCTACCTTAAATCGATGGGCTCCTATAAAGTTTCTTCAGCCAGGATTTAAAAATTCAGCTTTTGAGACTTTAAAAAACAGATGCATCGAATTAAAAGAAAGTGAAAGGAATAATATGATTTTGTCAATGGATAAAATGGCAATCAGAAAAGATTTAAGGTATAATTTAAAATTAGATCTTATAGATGGTTTTGAAGACAACGGTTTTGAAAGAACCAAAAGAATTGGTAAGCAAGTGTGTTATTTATGCTTAAATCAATGTTTTCCAATTGGACCATTATATTAAACTAGCGACCACTGGTGCGCGTTGCTGCACCCATCAACCAAAAAAATAATAATAATTGGCGCTGACCGCTGACGCCGTTCATTGTGTTCAGCGTATATTCTAAGAGTTTTGTCGTTGTTTGCAAGCGCTCTATTAAGAAAAGGCAGAATAAAGTGAAATATCATCGGAAAATTGCAATAAAAAAACGTGTACGTATATTGGTTGCGAGCATTCAGTGTGAGCAGTTTGCGAAAGCTTAATATTTTACTGACTTTCATTTTGTTGTTAACAGACTATAGGGCGTCTGAAGAGAGACAGAAGAGAGCGAAATGTGAGCAGCGAATAGTTTTGCTCTGAGTTTGATAACGTTGTTCTCCGTTGCTCTGTTAAGAAAAGAAAAAGCAACATAACAACAACAATTGTATGCAATTATATGCAAACTTTAATAAGCTATAACTTGAAAAATGTAAATTTTTAAGAAATAAAAAGTCCAGTTTGCACATCTACAGGTCTAAACCTACCAAGAAATACTAAATTTATTAATATTGGACTTGTACTTAAAAAGCCTTACGCCGGACAAAATTTGAGTTTGCGTAATATATATAAGATTATTTTATATCAGAAAATAGCCTATCTGCTGATAATCTTTGCAAAATTATTATTGAAAATATAAACATAATAGATGGAATTGGAGTTTCGGTAAGAGTTTTAATTTGCAACCAGGGATCCTCAAATAGAAAAAGTTTTTATAGCTTAGGAGTCACTTTAGAAAAGCCCTTCTTTGAGTTCAAAAACAGAAACATATATTGCATGTATGATTTCCCACATTTAGTGAAATATTTAAGAAATGTGTTGCTGAATTGTAATTTAAATACACCTTATGGGATTGTTAGTTTTAAAATTGTATAAGAACTTTGGGAAATGGAGGTTAATGCAAAAACAAAAATGTGTCCGAAATTAACAAGGCAACACATTTTCCCAAACTCTTTCGAAAAAATGAGAGTAAAATTTGCAACACAAGTATTTAGTCAAACAGTCAAAGCTGCCATTAAGACTATACTTGACACAGTAGGTTTCAAAAAAAATTCTAAAGACTGCTTTAGAATGAGCTTTATCAACAGCTCATTTCATTGAAAAAGTTGACCGAATATTTGATTGTTTAAATAGTGGTTCTTTATATTCGGATAATTGCTACCGATCTGTAATTCAGCTTAATAATCAGGCACATGAATTTGTAAAATTTTTTTGGAATATCTCAAAAAAGTTTCGTTTGTTGACAAAAAAAAGAGTGTGTTTTCTTGACGGTATGAAAATGACACTTCATTCATTGCTTCTTTTAGTTGCTCACGTTTTAGCGAAAAATAATAATTTGTTTTTTATAATGACAAAATCATTAAATCAAGATAAGCTTGAGAATACTTTTGCACGACTGCGTCAAAAAAGAGGAAATAATAATAATCCTTCTGTGTCTGAACTTAACAATATATTAGCGAAACTTATGACTTCAAAAATTATTCAATTAAGTTCATTCAGCAATTGTGAAGAGGTAACTGATTTAAATTTTAATATAGATCCAAATTTATTGTCTGAAGAGGGTATTAATACTGCAATAGATTTTGATGAAGAACCATATAGGAATGATTCCATAGAGATTGATTTCAATAGCGATTCATATGTTGATTATTTTATAGAGGATGCTTTCGCGAATTGCAAAGAAATGCATTTTGAACTAGTATCCATTAGATATTTTATAGGATATGTAGCCTACAAAATCATTCCAAAACTGAATTGCGATAAATGGTATCAAGAGCTAAGAAAATAAGATGAGGTTTTATCTGTTCCTAGTGAACTCTTCATTTTTCACAAAAACTATGAATCAGTCACCGATTTTGGAAATTAAGTAGCACCATCTCAAAAGTTTTTAGAAGAAAGCAAAAAACATGTTATTATATTGAACAATATCTTTACAACACAACCGTATAAAATTGGTATTAAAGCTTTTATTATTGAATCTTGTAAAAGAGGTACTCCAGAATGGTTTAACGAAAACTGCTCTGATCACAAATTAAAAATTTTGGACTACCTTATATTAATCCTTTTACGAAAACATTGTTCTTGGGCCGTAGAAAAGATTGATCATTTAAAAAAGCAACGAAAACTCAAAATAATGACAATCTAGAAAAGTTGTTGAACTTTGTATACTCTTCTTCTTTTAAGTCTTATCATCTCATTAGTCTTGTTCCCATTTCTATTCTTCTTCATCTTTTTCATCTTCTTCTTCTTTTTCATCTTCTTTTTCTTCTTCTACTTCTTATTCTTCTTCTACTTCTTATTCTTCTTCTTCTTCTTTTTCTTCTTCTTCTTCTTCTTAATCTTCTTCTTTCTCATCATCATATTCTTCTTCTTCTTCTTCTTCTTCGTCTTCTACTCCTTATTCTTCTTCTTTTTCTTTTTCTTCTTCTTCTTAATCTTCTTATTTTTCATCATCTTCTTCTACATATTCTTCTTCTTAATCTTCTTCTTTTTCTTAATCTTCTTCTTCTTTTTCATCTTCTTCTTTCTCATCTTTTTCTTTCTCATCTTCTTCTTTCTCATCATCATATTATTCTTCTTCTACTTCTTATTCTTCTTGTTTTTCTTCTTCTTCTTCTTCTTCTTCTTCTTCTTTCTTCTTCTTCTTCTTCTTCTTCTTCTTATTCTTATTTTTATTCTTATTCTTATTCTTATTCTTATTCTTATTCTTATTCTTATTCTTATTCTTATTCTTATTCTTTTTCTAATTCTTATTCTTATTATTATTCTTATTCTTATTCTTATTCTTATTCTTATTCTTATTCTTATTCTTATTCTTATTCTTATTCTTATTCTTATTCTTATTCTTATTCTTATTCTTATTCTTATTCTTATTCTTATTCTTATTCTTATTCTTATTCTTATTCTTATTCTTATTCTTATTCTTATCTTATTCTTTCTCTTATTCTTATTCTTATTCTTCTTCTTATTCTTATTATTATTATTATTATTCTATTTCTTATTATTATTTTTATTTTTTTCTTATTATTCTTATTCTTATTCTTATTCTTATTCTTATTCCTATTCCTATTCCTATTCTTATTCTTATTCTTATTCTTATTCTTATTCTTATTCTTATTCTTATTCTTATTCTTATTCTTATTCTTATTCTTATTCTTATTCTTATTCTTATTCTTATTCTTATTCTTATTCTTATTCTTATTCTTATTCTTATTCTTATTCTTATTCTTATTCTTATTCTTATTCTTATTCTTATTCTTATTCTTATTCTTATTCTTATTCTTATTCTTATTCTTATTCTTATTCTTATTCTTATTCTTATTCTTATTCTTATTCTTATTCTTATTCTTATTCTTATTCTTATTCTTATTCTTATTCTTATTCTTATTCTTATTCTTATTCTTATTCTTATTCTTATTCTTATTCTTATTCTTATTCTTATTCTTATTCTTATTCTTATTCTTATTCTTATTCTTATTCTTATTCTTATTCTTATTCTTATTCTTATTCTTGTTCTTATTCAATATCGGTTCTTATTCGGTTCTTATTCATATTATTCTTATTCTCTTTCTATATAATGTTTCTTATACCGTGTTTTTTTTGTTTTTTTATTTATTAATTTTTTATTTGTTTATAAGAATTTTTATAATACATATTTTATGGAAACTTAATAATTTTTTTTATAACTATAAAAGCATATTTGCAATTAATTTGATCGAAAACCGATAAATCACAAAATTGCTTGATAGAAATTGCTGCGCCCGCGAAGTTGCAAAAGTATACAAATTCCGATTCCCTTCTCTTATACCATGACTTTAGCAAGCGAACACATCAGACAGATTTATAACAAAAACAATGTACTATCAATGGTGCAACAACAACAATGAGCACAACACGTTGCGGTATGAATATGAGAGCGGGTTGTCATGTTTGGTTTGAACGGGTTGCAATGTTGGAGAGCAATATTACGACCCGCAAACAAAATTTCGTCTTATATGAGATGCGCATTCTATATATTGTATATTCTTTGATACTACATACTACATACTACATACTACATACTACATACTACATAGTACATACTACATACTACATACTACATACTACATACTACATACTACATACTACATAGTACATACTACATACTACATACTACATACTACATACTACATACTACATACTACATACTACATACTACATACTACATACTACATACTACATACTACATACTACATACTACATACTACATACTACATACTACATACTACATACTACATACTACATACTACATACTACATACTACATACTACATACTACATACTACATACTAATGACTACAGACTACAGACTATAGACTAAATACTACAGACTACAGACTACAAACGACAGACGACGCACTTCAAATTACAAACTATAAACTACTGACGACAGACTACAGACTACAGAATAAAAACTACTGACTACTGACTACTGACTACTGACTACTGACTACTGACTACTGACTACTGACTACTGACTACTGACTACTGACTACTGACTACTGACTACTGACTACTGACTACTGACTACTGACTACTGACTACTGACTACTGACTACTGACTACTTCAATTCAAAACAGTAGACTATCTTTTTCAATAGTGGTTTTTAAATTATATATGTATAAATAAATATACACAAAACTACAACTTATGTTAAAAAATTGTTGAAATAGTTACCTTATAATAATCACCCTTTGTTATCTTACACCTATCGAAGCTCATTCATTGCATAAATTTCTTTTGTATAAAAATATCAGACTGTAATTAATTTCTTCAATTTTCTTTGTTTGGGATGGAATGGTGTGCAAAATAATTGTGTAATTTATATGCTAATAAATTGTGATGTCAATTACATTTCAAATGTCAATGAACGACACAAACAACTACAAACAACAACAACAAATACAAATTATTGAAGAACTTATACCGACAGCTTATACTTATTATTATTATATGCGATAAACAAGCTCCCTACAAACTAGTGCATCGTAAAATTTTAGGTCACAAAGTAACTGTAATAAGCACCAGAGGGGGACCAGAGCTAGAGAAATATACATGCATATTTTTGGGTTAAACGGGAGGAGAGGTGAACAAATTAAAGGACGATTGTATGTCACACAATACAAAGTTTGTATATCATACAAGCAGATCGAAAGATACAGACAAATGTTGAAATATGTCATAATAAGTGAAATTATTCGAACCTATAGAATTTACAAAATTTTAACTAACAACAACTTCAACTAAAACAACTAAAACAACATTCGTACATGTCATGCTTGTTAGTTTATTTTATTGGATGAAATGTTATTGGCTCCATTGCATATTTCACATAATTTTACAACAGCGGCTAGCAACATGATGCATGTAGCAATAGACAGGCAATGTAGCAATTCATTTGCCATGAAACGCAGCGGCATTTGTCTTTGTTGTTCTAGTTGCTGTTGTTGTTGTTGTTATTGTTGCCAATTGCATTGGTAGCAAAATGTCGTGCATTTCAAATTGATGCAATTCATATCAGGTATCAGATGAATTGAGAATAAAATAATGCATAAAATGCACAAAATTCCAACAAGCACAGCGTGAGATGTAAAGTGAATGGAATGTTTGTGTGAGTGTTTGTGTGTGTGTGCATACAATTCTAGATAAATGTTCACGTATCTAAAGAAAATTAATACATGACGTTGTCGTTGTCATGGACTAGAACATGATCGGTAGTCATGTTATCAGTATCAGATGATCAGCATCGGTCGGTAGTGTTTGTGAAATTGACATGCTTTGGTACAGCGATAAAATATATGTAGATTGCTTTACTTGCTAAAATATTTCTGTCATTCTAGAAAACAAATATTTCCTATTAATTCTATTCTATTAAATTATGTTTTTTGATATTTAAATACAAGGGTGTACGCAGCAATTTGAGAAGGGGCAGGGGGGAGGGGGATTTTTTCGTATCATCAGGAACCAACGTTAGTGCCGGTACAATAAGGCGTGCATTAAATGCAAATGGTCTATTTGGAAAAGTCCCTCGAAAAAAGCTGTTTATATCAAGAAAAAAAATCAAAGGCTAAATGATGGATTTTGCTTAAAAGTATGAAAATCATGAAATTTTATTTTGGAAAAACATAGTTTTCAGTGACAAAAGCATATTCGAAATTTTTGGGAAGAAAAAATCTACAAAAAATATGGAGAAGCAAAACTTAGGAGTTTAAGGAGCAAAATATTGCTTCTACAATAAAGCATGGTGGGGGCTCTGTGATGGTGTGTAAGTGACGGCCAACGGAGTAGGAAATTAAACGTTTATTGGCAGTACCATGAATAAATTCGATTACTTTAATATTTTAAAGGAACATTTGGCGGCCACTGTTAACAAATTGGGACTCTATCGCTTGTAGATGTTTCAGCAGGAAAACGATCCGAAACCTACAGTCAAGGTAGTGAAGGAATGGTCGCTGTGCAAAACTCCAAAACAGATAGATCACCCCCTACAATCACCGGACCTCAACTCTATAGTATATTTGTCTCTTCTGGATAGACAAATAAGAAAGAGGACGATATCTAGCAAGGACTCGCTGAAAGCCATTGAACTTGAAGAATGGCACAAAACTTCATCAAACGTAACAACAAAATTTAGGTAATCAATGCCAAGACGGTTGAAAGCTGTCATTTCAGAACGAGGAAAACAAAAAAAAATATTAATAATTGGACGGAAGTTATTTTTTCTTATTTACAACTTTAAGTGTACACTTTAATTTTCCTCGAAGAAAATGGAGTGTTTTCCGTTCTTGAATTATGTGAAAATTTGTTGTAAAATAATTTATATTTTTAGTTAGTTAGCTCTTATTTTAGAGCATAAATTATTGATTCGAAAAATATTAAAAATTTTTTATAAAATTGCTTTTTAAAATATTGAAATAAAGTAAATAGTATTCAAAAGTATGGTGTACACTTTGTTTTGACGCTCAATGTAGTACATATGGGTCAATTGCAAAAAAACGTGTAAAATAACTCATGTACACAAAGAGGTTTACATGTTTTTTTTTAAAGTTTTTTAAATTTTCCCGTTAGAGTAGTCAAATTAAGTGAAAATTAATGGAGAATTCCAAGTTGTTTTGAGGCCCTCCAAAAAATCATTTTTTCTATCGTTTTTATACGATTTTTGTATTGAACGTCACACAGCAGATATACGGGAAAAATCAGTAAAAATTTGAAAAATGTTGTAAATTAAAGCTTACTGTGATGTTTGTTAAGTTATTAAATCAGTTAAATCAGCTTTTGCAAAAGTCGCCATTTCAGTTACAGAAATAATAATTTTTTTACCAATAATACCTACATATTTTATAATTTTTACAGGAAAAAATTAAAATTTTTCTCCAAAAAGACATCAGCATAGAGGTTATTTTCAAAGTAGTAGACTTGCAGCAATAAATATTAAAACACTGTTAAATAATAAGAAATTTCAGTAAAACAACAGGGTGACGTTCAATACATTTTGTGACGTTCAATACATTTTGTTCCACATAACCAAATAATGTAAATAAAATTGGGAGTTTAACAAAAAAAAGGTTTATTCTTTTACAAAAAACAAAAAGTAAATATAAGGTATACATTTCAGCTATACATAAAATTTTCATTGAATTTTTTTTCTTTTTGTATTTGTATTGAATTTGTATTGAAACTTTATTAAGACTTCACGTTTTACAATATAACTTCTGAATCCTTTAAAACCACATTTTTATTTTATATCATTGGAAAGGTATAACCTAACGTAAAAACGTAAAAAAATGAAAATTATAAAAAAGAAAAAAAAAATTATAGCACGTGTTGCTGGCATAGTATTAAACTTAAACAAATTAAGAATGAGTCAACTTATTGCAATGCTTTTAAAAATGTTGTACTTTTCCTCAAAATAGATACTATATAACTTTTCCAATGATACTATATTACCGGTTATCGGTTTTAAGTTGATTGAGCTACGTTGTCTCAAAATTGACCCTATTTTGGCCGCGAAAAATTATTCTAAAAATGTATACCTTCGAATTGGGGTTTCAAATCAATAAACCAATACAAGAAAAATATTTGAGCCAAATCGGAGATGACCAGCACAACTGATCACTTCAATGTGAAATGGGCGATATCAGTTAGTAAAAATAAAAATCAGGTCAAAGTCAAACATAGGTACCATTCTTTTTGCTTTCGTTTGTAAGTATTCTTCATTTCGTTCCTTATATAGCTTTATTTTTTCCCCGATATCTTCGTGCTCTTTCAGCAGGCGTTAATTTTGCTTTTTTACTCTTAAATATACAAAAACGAAATACAAAATGAATACTTCCGCCAGTGTCGTGACATATCTTAAAAGTGACGTTCAATACATTTGCCACTTCTTAGTTTTTTTTTCTTAGGAATCTCATTTTTTTTGCAAATTTTGTGAAACAATGATTTTAAACTTGGATTTTTTTGATTTACTATTTTTGCTCTAATAAAACTCGGCGTGACGTTCAATACATTTTTAAAACATACTTATCATGATGAACTGAGAAAACACAAAAAAATGTACTTTATTATTATTTAATCGTCTTAATTTTTAGAATTTCATGAGAAATAATCTCCGTACTTCCTTAAGGAGGGGGTAAGATTTGGCAACTTTTTCTTTTTTTTCATTTTTTTTTTATTTTTGTTTTTGAAAGTACAACATCTGAAGAATATTGTATTAAATTTTTAGGTCATTCGGAGCAAAACTAACGAAGTTACAGTGTGTTGAATGACCGTACCTCCAACTAGTGTTGCTTAGTGTACAAAACTTTAAATCGATTTTCCCAAACATGTCATTTTTAAAGCCGGTGACCAGCCTACAGAAAAAACTACTAAACCGATCGTTTTGAAATTTTTACCACATATTCTACATATAGGTAGCTCTCAAGTGACGTCGAGTTTTTTTTTTAAATTTTTTAATTACTAACAATTTTACCATAACAAATATGGCTTCAAAATGGTGCCCAAAAATTGAAAAATTGAAAAATTAAAAAAAAACTCGACGTCACTGGAGAGATAAAGTAATAAACTAAAGAAAGAAATTTGATTTTTTGGTTTCAGATGATCCAGTGATGCTGTAGGCTGGTCACTGCACAAAGACTTTTTTTCGAGGCACCTGCGGAAATCTTCAATAAATCCGTTATTTCTGTCTATTTTTTGACAAAAAGTTTTTTAAATATTTTTTAAATGTTGTACTTTTATATAATAATATGAACAATGAACCTACTGTAATAGTTTTTTCTAAAAAAATTCATGAAAAAAGTTATTTTTAGACGGAACAAACCTTACCCCCCCTTAATATAACTTACTTGCCATCTATACCACTCCTAAATTAAAACTAACGAAGTGTAAAAAAAAGTAACGTTCAATACAATGCTTGGGGACTAAATGTAAATCGAAAGCCAAATTCGCGATAGCAATGTTTTCAGAATAACAACAAAATAAAACATCAGAAATAAATGCTATCATTACAGAACAGTTATTACTCGTTATATTTTTGCGTTGTTTTCAACTTTTTTTCACGTTTTTCATCAAAAAGTGTAACTGGGGACATATGTTTTTGTATTAAGCGAGTACGAGAAAGCAATATAATATTCTTCAAAACAAATATGCAAACAATTTTAGGATTCTGAAAAATATATTTTGTCAATAAATATTCTTCAGTGATCACTATCACATTTTTTATTTGTTTTTTTCTTTTTGAATTTACCCAAAAACAGAATAAAAAGAGCGGGGACAACAAGATAACGTTTTGTATTGACCCATATCAGAGATCTGCAATTATTCATGTTTTTGAGTCATTGGTTGACTAACACAAGAATGAGTGTTAGTGGATTTAAGTCAAAGAAGAATTTGCACTCATATCCACTTATACTCGTTCGCTCACTTCACGCAAAGCAACAAAGAATAAGTTATCTGCTGATATGAACCGGTGCAGTACTCAACTCTCTGATTGACTCGATGTATTTATTTTGCATACCGTAATAACTCACAACACCAATAAACACCATGAGTTCAGTGCAATGACTTAAGTACTTAGAATCGTTTTTAGTTCAGCTTTCTTGTTACATGAATTTTTTTGAAACAAACTATAATTGTTTTGCAAAAAGCATAAGGCACAATACAAAATAATACTCAACTCATTCATTTTCTCACACGAAAAAGTGAGCAAATCAACAAAAAGAATAAGAAAAGGCAAAACACAAAATATACTCAACTCAGTCATACTTATTTTCCTCTCACAAGAACAAATGAGTCACATAAGATGATTAACCCAGAACAAATAGAGTAATAATTTGTCCATACACATGTGTGTAGAAGTACTATGAGTATTTTTGGGTTTTAGTGGGAATGGGTCAAAGTATTTTGTTGAGTTGTTATAAGTACACACTTGCACCAATGGTCATGGCTCATGACTTAAGTATAATAATTTCATTAGTACTCATTGCAGATCTCTGACCCATAAACAAGATATATTTTTAAGTTGACAACTGATTATTCGTTTGCGGCAAATACAACTCGCAAACGAAGTGTGGTTGGTGTCATTTTTGTTTAATAAGAAACGATTTAAATAAATTATGAATTAATAACTAGATAATTTTAGCAAAAAAACAAAAAACGATGCTATATACATAACTTTAAAACCTGACGTGATGGAATTTTTTCAATATTTTTCTTGTAATCAGCGACCCATAATCTATCTAAATCAATCATCAAAACTGAAAGGAGAAAACCATTGCAGACCTGTGTAATTAATCGTTATAATATGTATACGTTTCCCTTACCATTCAGGCGAGCTTTCATTATCGTGGTCCTCAGTCATGTTTTTACTCTTCTTAAAGTGCTGAAGGATCTCTTCTGAAGAAATGTTTTAATTTCAAGGTTTGCTGAGCAACCATACTATCCGTGTCAACACGTGTTGAACGAATTAAAACTTCAAGTTAGAGTTTTTTTAAGTACTTCCAAAGTACTATTATTATTGTCCAAAAGTATTATTATTATTATTTTAAATTATTTTATAGAAAATCCCAAAAAAAACTACATGCGAATGAGAGAAATTTATTAATTTTGTTTTAAACTCAAGTATTTGTACACTTCAAAGAAAACTTAATTATGTTACAAAAAGTTTCCGGCACACTGTAAAGGGGGGAGGGTAGCTGTAAGCAAGGGTACGAGTTATCCATATTTTCAAAAGTCATTAGTTAGCTCATTAACTCACATAAAAGCTGGCACTGGAATGAGGTACAGCACTGAGGTATTACCAGGTATTCCAACCAAAATATCCCAGACAAGTTAAACATTCGTAGAAATTGTTCAAACGTCAAACTATCTCTTGGTTTGTAAACTATTATGTAATTCCTAAGAAATTTTAATTATGATACGAGAGTTTTCTGTATTTTCTACTTTTATGGAAAGGTAAATTATCATCTTGTTTTCAGAGAAAAACTCGTTGATATTTGTTTAGGGAATCTTAATATATCTATACTATATATGCAAAAATTTACAAAAGCACGTTTTAACTTCAAAGTTTTAAGAACACTTAATTTTCCTTCAAAGACTTTAAAGCTCTATTTTTTTTTCTAATAAATTACGTATTTATTAAATCCAATTTTTGTCGCTTCATATATCTTTAGATTTATGAATGAAGTATCATTAAAGAAAAACACCGCACAGTACAAAACGAAAACACCCTGTAGTCGAGATTGCACAGCGACAATAACTTAAACAACCGCCAATTAAGAACGAAAACCTACGATTACGGGAACGCATAAATCGAAGAACATATCCCTACCATCTTTTGTCTTAATTGCTAACTTGTCACTTATTCGAGGCAGCAATAAAATTATGCACCCAACTGCAGAGGCCAACACGAGGCACAGCAGCTTATTTCACCAAGCGCCAACAGGAACCAAGGGAGGGCACGTATTTTCCCCCAGTACATCTCCAGCCATATAAAACATGGACTATTAATTAAAACAGCATAAAGCAGATTCTTTTGCGTCACCTGCTGCTTCAACATGGAGTGAGTTCTGCTGCTGTTGCTTTGTAGCCAGCTTTGTTTTTTTAAAACATTGCCGTATATTAACGTGTACAATGATGTTACGTTTATGGCAAGTGTTAAGTTTGTTGCAACAATTTAATATGCTCTATGCTTGAAGCAAAAAAAAAAACAACAAACATTTTGTAGTAGATGCACGTTTGAGTTATTCTCTATGTATGCTGTTTGTATGCTGTTGCTGCTCCTTGGCTCAGAGGAAGTAGCTATAGCTATAAAAAAAAAAGAAATATACAAGTTAAATACTACGGACTGCAGAGCGCCAATGTGTGTTTCCTCTACTGGAAAATATTATGGAAATTAGCAAACAGCTCAAAGTGCACTTTGTGGCTATTCTGGAATTACATGGTCTTCACACACTCAAACACGCTTGTGTTGTGGAATTTTATTGATAGCCATAATTATTATGTGGCCACAATTAGCCATCATTTAAAATGGCAAACAACTACTATTAGAGTCTATGAAAAATGTTAATTTTTTTTTTTTTTTTTTTTTTTTTTATATGGACAAGACAAGACATAAAAGTAATAAATGATCTTATAAAGTGTAAGTGTTGGATAAAAAGGAATTGTATAAAAACTGCTAAGGAATTCATTATCTTCGGCTTGGCCGCATATCCGTAATTATTAAGGTTTTATTATTTTGATGACGTCAGCTCGTAGGGCGTATAGGCGTGGCGTTTCATTCAATTTATTCAAATTTCATACTTTTTGTACATTTTTATTATCAAAGTAAACGTGTAATATATCAAGTTATGAGTATATTTGTATAATTTATGAAGGTTTGTAGAACATTCTTCTCTGCAGACAATGACAAACCTCAGAGAATAAATAATGCCATGTAAAGCTTCTTGAGAACATGCACATTAGCCGTTCGGAGTCGGCATAAGACTAGTAGGTCCAGTTCTCGATCAATTGTGCAAAAACTTTTAATAACATGCACAAAACAATTTGATCGGTCAAAACCCTTCGGTCAAAACCCTTTAAGGGCTGAAATGGCCAAATTATTATTATTATTTTTATGTACAATATTTCTCATTCTGATTGGACAGCAAAATAGAGTCATACTAAAAAAATCTTAAAAAATCTAAAAAAAAAAAATTTGAAAATTTTACTTTTTGAGCTGCTCAATTTATTTTTGGAATGAATCCAATATAGCTTTGAGTAAAGCATGTCAAGCCTCTTAGACATTTTTTCAAATCATCTCACTAATCATAAATTTTGCGTTTTACTTTTACTTTAATATTTTCCACATATCTTCAATAAAATTTAGATTCGGAAATTGGACTGGCCAAATCATAAAAGCTACTGTATCGTAAGAGAACTACTTTTTGCTAAACGCTAAGAGGGTTTGGTCCTTTTATCATTTTAATATTTTTTCTCATTTGGCATATGAAAGCTTAAAATTCTTCGTATGAAATGCGGTAAGATTTTTGGTGATGGATTGTTCAATCCAAAACACAGGTTCTTCCCTGTGCCATGAATAATATTCATAATTTAGAAAATGGGAAAAATCGTATGAAAATCGTAGCCGATCAGAAAAAAATAGTTTAAATTGTTAAAAATGTTCTGTGTTTGGTACGATTCGAACCAATGACCTTACAGTTCGTAAAATTAGTACCGCACGGTTCACGAGTGCTAACGGCCACTACAACACTACACCGAGAAAAAACTTCTGCCAAATTAACAAAAAACCTAGTATAACTTATAAGATGTCTTCAGTAATTTGGTGCCTCCCAAGTTTTTCGTCAAAACATCTAAAGTTTACATGCTTAACTTACCGATATTGATTTTGATAAATTAACTAAGTATTTTGTAATTGTAAATTATGGCTTCGACAGTTTGATATTAGCGTGCTTGCTTAATCTGACGAAAATAGTGTTCAAATCCATACCAATTTGATAAAGTGTCAAGTTTTCGATGGCTTACCTATACTATTGATGAATATGTTGTATACTTGGCTTGGGTAAATCAAACAGTTTTTTGGCAGGGTATCAAAGTATGTGCTTTCAAAGCAATGTATAAAACAATTTATTACTGTGGTGAATAAGCTTATGTTTTTAATTTCTATACAACTTGGTGCCACTCAAGCCGGCTTAGGTGATTTTACCATTGTTTTTTTTCTCGGTGTATGTATAGGTATACGTTAAAAAATGTTCAATTTGATCCATACCATATTTAAAAGGCTACTTCCTTGCCTGCATTTCAAATTTGCTTAGGTCCAAATAAAGAATATATCGAATATATTAAATTGCTAATGATTAATTTGTGAAACTATAAAAATAAAACTCTTAAACCTTTAAATTTGCATATAAACTTTGATTCTAAACACGCACTCTATGCATGAATTAGCCAAATCAAATAAAATACACGAAGGGCTTCAACAGTGAAGGGTAAAGCAGGGGGGGGGGGCAACTTGTCCTCCCTGGACTAAGAAAATTTCTTATATATTTATTTCCTATGTGTATTTTTATATCATAATTTTCATATACGTGGACACCAATACATACCTTTGTGACCCCCCTTGAAAAATTCTTGCGGACGTCTATGAAAAACACGCTTACTTTCAATACGTGATCAAAATGGTAAAATATCTAAAAATTCCACAAAAATTCAACTGAAATTTTAACAATTTTCAGATTTACGATGCTATTTGCAGATGAAATTTTTCGAAATTTGTTAAAATGGCGTAATAACTATGCTGGCCCCCATACAAAGTGATGTCACCAAATGGTAAAATCACCTAAAGTTTCACAAAAAATAAGATTAAATCTAAAAAATGTCACAGATGAATTTTGATTCGAAATACGCACTCTAAGCTTGAAATTTGTCTGAAATGAGAACCACGCCTATCCATACAAAGTGACGCCATCCAGAGGGTAAAATCTAAAAAAACTTCACAAAAATTAATAACATAAATACTTGAAACTTAGCACAAGAGCTTTGATTCCTAAAATGCATTCAAATGTTGATCTTAACCTTTCAAGGTCGGATTTTAACCACGTTGTTTATTGTTTGTGAGTCATAAACATTAAAGTTTAGTTTTGTTTTTGCGCTAATTTTGACATTGACTGTTCCATTTATAATGGCCGTGTTAATCTGTGAAACTCTAAAATTACAAATTATTTCCGAATATAAAAAGGGAAAATCGCAAATATTTATTGCTAAACAGTTTAATATTAATCGTTCCATAGTTGTAGATTAATAAAAAAGTATAAATAACATCACAAAAGACGTAACAACGATACATTCAGGAGGGTGGCCGCGGAAGACATCGCTGCGTGATGACAGGAACATTTGTGGTGTGTTCAAGCGAAATCCATTTGCCACCTCCAAAGAGGTTGTTCGGACACTTGATTTAGATATCCATCACAGCACTGTTCGCAGATGAGCCGTTGAGAACGATTTACAGACCGGCAAAGAAACCTTTGCTTACAGCTAAACATAAACAAAAAAGAAGAGGCGTTATAATTTAAACAACTCTGTCTGAAATTGTGACAACGAGTTGCAATTTATTGTTTTTGGACTCAGTTTTGCAAAAGAGCACCTAAATTGGACCGTTCAAAAATGGAAATCCATTTCGTTTAGCGATGAATCAAAGTTCAACTTGATTAATTCAGATGGGATGTGCACTTATGGCGCCGCCCAGGTACACGACTTGAAGTCCGAAACTGAAAAATAAATTTTAAGCACGGAGGCGGTGGTATTATGGTCTGGACTTGTTTTTCCTATGATTGAGCGGGACCATTTCATAAAATCCATGGTATTATGGATCGATTTGTATATAAAGACATTTTAGAAAGCAAGACATGCAGAGTGAATTATGCCGCTTCAGTGGACGTTTCAGCACGACAACGACCCGAAGCACACATTAAAGCTTATCAAAGATTACATTTTAGACAATGAATAGGATTTGTTTTTTATATGAGGTATGAATAAATATGCTTTGGTTCCTATAATAATTTTTGTTTGTCCCCAATATTAAAAATGATACAAGATTTTTTAGCAGCGCACTGATTTTGTTGCTATTGTTTTGCGCAACACTGTATGTGTGGAATTATTATAAAGGAACTTTACAAAATTGGGGTAATTTTTTTCAATAATAGTACAACACTTAACAGCTGCTTTCTGACGATATGCTTTTCACCTTCCTGTGGTTTTCATTTGTCAAGTGTTCGCCTGAATAGGTTTTACAAGTCAGGTTGACAAAATTTTGACAAATTATTTCTTGTAAATTGACAGCCAGAATAGGTCTGTCAATCTTATAAAAGTATCAAAAATACATCTTCATTATTTCCTGACTTGTGCTCATTTATGTGAAAATATTTGTGTAAAAAAAGTGATTCAGAATGAAAATCATGAGCTTGTGATCAATTGCATTTTCCACGAAAATTTTTAAAAAGTTGTTTAAATTTTTAAACCTAAATGTGAAATTAAGCGCAAATATTAATTAAATACAGATTTATTTCAACAGATTATGTTAATCGGTGCACGATCTGAGTTTCTGTCTGACACTTAGCTGTGTAGTTATAATAAATATTTAAACTATATAAAAAACATGCTAATTAATGCTGTTATTAAATAATGAATTAAAATTGCTTTTTTGATAAATATGTAAATTGAAAATAAACGCAATATCTATTTTTCAAATTAAAATTGAAAGTTTGAATTAATGCTAATTTTAAATAACTGACAGCTTTGAATGGAAATAAAATTGATAATTCAATTTGAAAAAAAAAAACTCACGAGTAGAAAAAAATATTCTAAAAATCAAGAAATCAAGTCATTAAAAATGTGTGCGTTGATAGCATTTGATTTGTTTGGAAATTTGGAAGAAAGCAGAAACTGTCAAAGACGACAAAGACCACACATGTTTGAAATAACTCTAAAATACTTGCCACATATCTTGAGGAATACAAAAATGTGCCATGGCTTTAGAGAGATGAACACATTTACGAACTATTAACATTGATAAACAAATGTGAAAATAGATTAAATTAAAATGAATAAAATGAAATCTTGTGGGAGTCATTATTTAAGGCAGAAGACAGAGGGAGAGAGAGAGAGAAGACAATAAATTAAAGGTAGCAGGCTTAGGTGTCTTAGTTGTTGTTATTGTTGTTGTTGGCGTTGTTGTGGGTGAAATAAATGTGTATTAAAATGAAAGCAATTAATCTAAATGCAACATTAAGCGGTAATTTGATCAGAAGTTTTATGACCGACCAAAGGGTGTAAAGTGTCGGGCGCGAGATGTACTCAGTTCGTTTTATAGGGTGTTTCCTAGGCAGCAGTGTTTTATTTGAGGTAAGTTTAAAGCTTGACTATTGAAGAGTTTACAGTTAAATTAAACAGTTTTTGCTGTCAAAAAGAAAAAAAAAAAACAAAAAATTCACTTAAGCTCTGTTTAGGTTTAATGGCCCAAACATGGTACTTAATGCTATAAATTATTCAAGCCATTTTCTTGTGGGCACATTATAGCGCCTACAACAACTACTTAATTCACACATAAGTATATAAATATAAATATATATAAGTATATATATATATTTAAATATATATATAGCTCTTTTGTGGTTTCCCTTAACACATATTTAAGAAAATTAACTCCGAACAGGCCAAAAGTGACAAAGAAACAATTTTCATGTTTCATAAATTAACTCAGCTACCCTCGAGTATTTCTTGGATTTCGGTAAATGTGGGCAGAGAAAAAACTACAGCGTAATAATAGGGAAAAGCAATTAGAAGCAGCTTGTAGAATGACAAAAAATAGCCAAGTGAAAAAAAGGTAGTAAAAAGGAAATTCACACACATACGCCCAGCAAAACTTCTCACTACACGACGTAAGGTCGGTTCGAAGGGTGAAGTAGGGGGCGGGGGTAGTTGGCTGCTCGTACGTAGAGCCTTTTGTTGATTCTTACTGGCTCTCGACGGCCCTATAGCTCATATGTTGACATTTTTTGTGCCTTATTTTATCCAAGCTTGTGGACAAAAACAACACGCAATGTTCTGCACCGAATAGGTAATAAAGTGAATTGAAAACCAAGCAGAAATTCTCCCCAATTGACAACGCTGATAAGAATATACCTAAGTGAATATTTGACTGTCTCTTTGGCAGTCAGTTTTTATGTTTGGGCTTTTATGGCAATGGGCTATGTTTTCTCCAAACGAAATAATTGTATTTTCTTTGACATTATAATTTAATTTCAGTTTGCTTTAAGCACTGTTGAAAGTACGCTGGCAAGGCCGACAGGAAGGAAGGAAGGATGAACGAGCAAACGTCGGACGACTGGTTCGCTTATCTTGGTCATCAACATCGGCTAGAGGTACTACACACATAAATAACTAATTTTGCTTGCATGTGATTTTTATCTCTCTCCGCCATATAGATTGTGACTTTTTTAAGGGGAGCAATGGGCTTAGATAGGTCTAGAAAATTGCTTTTTTTGTTCAATAAATTGTATGTACAAACATTTGAAAATATATTTCCAAAGTTTCAAATAAAAATTTTGAATTTTTTCATATGTTCCTACACTAAGGGAAAAAATATTAAATTTATCCAAAAACTATAAGCTAATAAAAATATATTAGCACTTTTTTAATTTATGCAAAAAGCGAGTAATTTTTGCACCAATAATTTACTTAAATCGACTACGTAAATATTTAAAATTTATTTAAATACTTTTTTAATTAAATAAAATTTTAAAATATTTAAACAGAATTAATAAAATATCTAAACAGAATTAATAAAAAATTTATTAAAATTATGCACGAATATATTTAAATATCTTTCAAATATTTACTATTTGAAAATAAAACCATTCAAGGAAAATTTATATAAAAAAATTGAAATTGAAACCCAATTTATTTGAATATTCCCCACCAGCTGCGTCCATCAAATACCATTTGGTGGTATATTTTACTTTCTTTTTTACTTTTTTCGTTCTTTAATTTATATTATTTTTGACAGTTGGTGCAATGTTAGGGCACAAAATGTCAAAAATAGTATAAACTATAAAAAGAAAAATTAAGATAGAGAATAAGAAGCAAATTATGCAAGTAAATGACAACCGGTTCAAGATGTTCTTGAGAAAATATTGCATTGCAATCAGCATCGCACTCACAAATCATATTTGCCAAAAATCCAGGCTATATTACCCTTACAACATTAACTAAATGAGAACTATAAGAAACCTGCAACTGCAAGAAATATACTGCAGGAACAGAGTGCGATGCTGTTGCTGCTTGTCGGAATATGTGTGTACGTGTGCGATGCTGTTGCTGCTTGCTTGTATGGAATATGTGTGTACGTGTGTGGTATAAATAAAATTCAAATACGGGAAAAAAAAACGAGTTTTAAGAAAAACATTTGATTTATCCACGTAAATATTTATATAAAATTTATACTCAGGCGTGGATAATGCTAATATGCGTTATTTCCCTTAGTGTAACGATTAACTGAGAGAACGTCTTTTAAGCAATTTGAAATTGATCGAGAGCTGCACCTAAGGGCTAATGTGCATGTTCTCAATAAGCTTTACATGGCATTATTTACTCTCTGAGGTGACGACCGAACAGAAAAATTAATTCAATTGAAAAAACTTTCTGTGTCAGATGGAATTGAACCAGAGTTCTCTGGCGTATAGGTCACGCACTCTACCAGTCTACCATCTACGCACTAAGCCACGGCCGCCACTTGTGAGAACAAAATGTTATCATATATTCAATAAATTATAAACCTGAAAATCACTAAAAAACGCAGTTCCAAACCTATCTTCCCCCCTTTACAGAACTTATTCGTTTTTTTCAGTTGTCTTTTAGCTCAAATTGAGCCTTGGTGAGGTCATGTCATAGAAAAACTTTGCTTTTCTGCCATTTTTGTTGCTTTCAATTTATACAGGCGTCATAATTTCTAAATGTGCTATTTAACATTTATTTATGCCTTAAGTGAAGGCAAGTCTGGCTTCATATTTGGATTCACTTGAGGCTACAAGCGGTCAAACTTAATTTTGGGGAATTTAATTTTAATTGCAAATGAAGAACTTGGAAAGTTTTTTTACGAGATTTTTGTTTTTTGCTTTGACAATATGTTTAGGTAAATGGTTTTATTTCTTTTTTTTTTCTGTGTGTATCTCCAAAGAAAATGGGCGCCTAACTTTAATTTGCAAGTGTAATAAAGTCATAAATAAAAATTAACTTCTGTGTGCTTTGAGTTGATGTATGGATGTATTATTTTTATACTACCATTAACCGAATTCGTAAGAACCACACAATGCCTAAAAGGCATTTTCTTCGTTTTGTTGTCCTTCACAGTCCTTTGTTACTGCGTTGTTGCTCTCTTTCAAGCTAAATTGTCATACTTTTTGCAGTGGTAACACAAAAACGAAAGAAAAAAGGGGTGAATGACAAACAACTCATAGCTAGATTCATAAATAAAATAAACAAACAAGTTGAGCAAACATAAAATTTTATTACTCTTCTGGGGGAGATTTTAATAATCACACACAGCAGAAATGTATGTCTGCAACGAACATAGATTTTTACCCACTGTCCACTAAGTTCATAAAATAAAACAACAAAAAAAAATTATTAAATATTTGAACGAAAAGTTTGAGGTAGAATACATTTCGGTTGTTTTGAACAAAACGATGGTGGTTAAAAGTGGTTGAAATTGTCTAGCAGCTCTTTGAGAGCTGGATGATATTCAGAAGAAAACAATGAAAATCACACAAGGAAAGTATAATTCTCTAAATTATGGGAATTAGAAATAATGAATGTTTTTTTCATATTTTTTTTTTTAAATGGAAAAATATGAATAATTTAATAATTGCGGAAACGGAGTTAAGAGATTTACATGGAGATAAAGATGGAGTTAGATTCACAATTGTACCATTTGTACCATAAGAATGGTGTATGAAAATTTATCATAAAGCTAAAAGTGGACGAATAGGAAGGTTAAAACTACTGAGGTGGTAATGCTTATTAATAATATGCATACTTTTCTAAACATAACACGCCTCCTTATGGAGAAACAAAGTATACCACTTACGCAGTAAGATTGAAGGTATAAAAATAGCAAAAGTCCATGAGGTCTTTATTACAAGCAATAAAGCAAAATAGATTAAAAATAAAGCATATTCGGACATAGGCGTCCGTAAGAATTTTCAAGGGGGGAGAAAGGAGGGGGGCAATGTTATGCAATGGTGTGCACGCATATTAAAATGCAACATATACCCTTAGGAAATAAAAATATATAAAATTTTTCCAGTCCAGGGGGGCACGTGCCCACCAGCTCTCCCCTGTGAACGCCTTTATATCCGGAGCAATCCGTATCTTAATCCTAATTGAATCCTCCAATTTCTGAATACCATTATAAAATATCGAAATTTCTGTTACTTTTAAAAGATTTCAGACTGCTAGATGGAAACATCTTAGTACACCGAAAAAAAACTTAATAAAAAACTTAGTATGATTTATACGATGGCTTTGGCAGTTTTCAGTCTCCTAAGTTTTTGGTCAAAACACCTAAGTTTGACATGTAAACTTACCGATATTGATTTGGATGATAAATTAACGAAGTATTTTGTAATTTACACATTAGCTTCGGCAATTTATATGAAGCGTGCTTGCTTAATCTATCGAACATAGTGTTCAAATTTTCAACAAAAAACTTTCTTGAACTGTCAAAGTTAAATAGATAAATAAATATACAGGGAGAAGTATAAAACATACAACTACTTAAGTAAATTACTATATATTGTTTTTGTAAAAAATTTCCAAAGACACGTATGAAATGTACATATACTTGGGTAACATTTTGTATATTGCTGTTATGCAAAATTACCCAAGCACTTAGGTGAAACTTCTAAACAAAATTAACCAAAAAATTTCGTTTTTATTAACAAAACCAGTTCTATTTAATGTTAATAGAAATACATTTACAAAGTTTACAACAAAGATTTACAAAGTAAAAAAAAAAATATGCATTTGGATTGCTTATATATCTTAATATATCTAATTTAATGCCACCAAAATGCACTCATGAAGCATAGCACCTTGGCTAAACATCAAAGGCTATATAATTTTCATTACAAAAACTTATCGAGAACTATAACAAGCAAAGAGTATTCAGCGACAAATTTTGCTCATACCATTTTGATAAAGTGTCAAAGTTTTCGGGGATCTACCTACACAATTGGTTAAAATGTTATAGACTTACACAGAAAAAAAAGAGTAGAACTTTTACCTAAAAATGTAGTCAATTCAGCTAAAGTAATCCGGTGATTTTCAGTCAACGAATTTGATTAGGTGCGCTACCAATTTCTGAATGTTAATTATATGCAATTATATTGGGTAGTTTAACTGCGAGAGTAGCTAAAAAAACCTAAATATTTAGGTGTACCTTCAACCATAAAATAGATAAGACACATAATTTATTAGAAGAATTAGCTAATTTTTTTTAAACTATGACCATTTCAGATTAGGCAAGCCACCTACTAAGTGTAGAAAAATCATCTAATTATTTAGATAGTATTCCCACTTAAGAGTGGGAATGCCGTGCAAAAAATATGCAAAAAATATGTTTTTTGTTTTGCAATTTCTATTTTGAAGTGAAACTTTCCCTCCTTAGGTGACTTTACTTCATTTCGTCACATTATAGAGAAGAAAGATTTGTTTTATAGTAGATAGAATGAGAGAGATATATACATTGTATAAATGACTGAAAAATTTCTTTGCCACCGCTGAGATTCGAACCTGTGATCTCAAGATTTCAACAACCAACGCCTTATCTATTGAGCTAAATTTCCAATCCAGAAATCTATTCTACATACCAATTAATCAAATTGCTATAGATGCCCAGTGGAAACATAATTTCAGAGTTGTGGACCTCATATTTTTATATACATTTTGTTCACAAATTATCAAACGGCGTAACAGCACAGCAGTAAAGCGTTTGACTATAACGCCAGCGGCCCGAGTTCAATTCTCGCAATGAGGCTTTACTTTTTGTAAAATTTTCTCACTTTGTTTTTATTTATGTTTTTTATAGGAGAGCGCTGTGCTCTCCTTGGGCTGCACAGAAATAAAAAATTCAAATACGGGAAAAAAAAAGTTGTAAGGAAAGCATTTGATTTATCCACGTAAATATTTATATAAAATTTATACTGAGGCGTGGATAATGCTAATATGCGTTATTTCCCTAGTATACGAAGAAATCGACAACTTGCATTAGGTAAAATAACTAGAAGAATTAGATGATTTAATAAGCAAAATTTTAGTTGAATTAACTAATTTTAATTAGGTGAATTACCTAATGCATGATTGTTAAATTAACTGTGTAAGTAGAAAAGTTGTTGAAAAGATTAGGTGAAATAGAAACTTTCACATTAGCTAAACTAGATTAGGTAATAAATCAATTCTTTTATTTTCTGTGTAGCTTGAGTGAATCAAACATTTTTTTATTGCCAGGGTATTGAAGTATGTGCTTTCAAAGCAATGTATTAAACAATATATAACTTTGGTGAATAACCATAAATTTCTAATTTCCATACAATTTTCTTTACCTAAGCTCCGTTAGTAATATATTCTCCGTTAGTGATAAGTTCTTTTAAATTGTTTAAATTATATATAATATTTATTTATACATCCTTTTATTTTTTCTTCTTGTTTGTCTTTTCTGGCTTATCTATCCTGTTTATTTGCTATGTTTTCGTTTTTCTGATGTAATATACACATAATGTTTTGTTTTAAGTTTATGTATTAAATGTAAGTGTTACTGCTATAATACTTTTAATGATTAGTGTTAGCTTAGAGATATTATATCTTGTAACGCTAAGAACTGCAAATAATTAATAATAATAATAATAAGCCGGCTTTGGTGATTTTACTATTGCTTTTTTTCTCGGTGTTAATAAGATGGAAACATTTTTGAAGTAAATTCCTCAAATAATATTGCTGACTGCGAAAATGATGTCACCACTTCTTGATACGTCTCTAAAATATCCCTATACTTTAAGGCCGCAATTATAAAGACCCTTATCTTAGTTTTAGTTTGTCGATTATGAGCCCGTATCTCTTTCTTGAAAGCATTGTGTATCCAAGGACTCTATGGCCGCTAATAAAGACCCTAAACTTGTTTTTGTTCTGACAATTATAAGTTCCATCTATTGCTTGAAAGAATTATGTACCTACAGACTCAATGGCACAATGGGTGTGAGGTAAGAGTTCACCATCGTCAATAGCTTTGGTTAAATTGCTATGTCTTCGACACTTCGTTGGAAAAAGCTATTGTATCTTTTTTCAACTTATGTGTTTCTGTTGGATGAGTTTTTTTCTTTAGAAAGGCTTATTTTAGCAGGTGTAAAAAAGTGACTATGATGATTAGGGTGTCCCAAATGAAAATATTTTTTCATGAAAAAAACGCCGTTTTTTTGGTTTCTACACTAAGGGAAATAATGCGTATGAACATTATCCACGCCTGAGTATAAATTTTATTTAAATATTTACGGGGATAAATCAAATATTTTCCTTACAACTCGTTTTTTTCCCGTATTTAAATTTTATTTATACCACACACCTACACACATATTCCATACAGCTGAAATAGCTGACAAGCAGCAACAGCATCGCACTCTGTTCTTGCAATTTATTTCTTGCAGTTGCAGGTTTCTTATAGTTCTCGTTTAGTTTTTGTTGCAAGGGATATATAGTCTGGATGTTTGACCAATATGATTTGTGAGTGCGATTGGTGATCACATGATGAAACTATGTAGGGTGGAGTGACAACTCGATATTTTCTCACGAATATCTTGCACCGGTTGTCATTCACCTTCATATTTTATTTCATATTTTCTACCTTACTTTTCCTTCCCCTTTTCTTCCTCTTTTCTTCCCCTTTTCAATTTGAAAATGTTGTTTTTTAAACTCAATATTTTTGTATAAATTTTCTTTAAATGCGGTAGTTTTATTTTCAAATAGTAAATATTTGAAAGATATTTTGGAAAAATTCGTGCATAGTTTTAATATCTTTTTTATTAGTTCTGTTTAAATATTTCAATATTTTATTTTATTAAAAAAGTTTTTAAATAAATTTTAAATATTTCATATATGTATATTACTCGCTTTTTGGATAAATTAAAAAAGTTTTTGGATAAATTTAATATTTTTTTCTATTAGTTCATCAAAAAAGGCGAAGGCAACCAGTTTCCCGGGTAAGTACCGGATAGGTGGATGGAGAAGCATATTTGTTGCAATGTTTGTTTTTTTATTCCTCGACCAGCTGATTATTCGAGTAGATTTACACCTTGCATGCGTTCTGTCAGCTGTTTGAAACGGCGGGTGTACACGTTGCATATTTTTATCAATTTCATAATCGATGCACCAACCAACGATTTAACGATTCAACTTACTTCAGGACGGCAAGAGTTAAATCAAGAATTTTTTTTAAATTGCTTAATATTCTACCATAGTTCAAAGTGCATTTCTTTTCTTCATTTTGATGAAATTTTTAAAAGTTTTTTGGGACAGACTTATGATGATCATGGATTAAAATATGTTCGTTTAACCCTTGTAAAATGTTTTGTTCCAATGAACATAACAGAACATAAACCTATAATTTAAAAATGAATTTTCACGACTTACATATTTCCTGTCAAAAAATAAAAGAAAATCATGATTTCCAAAAAAAAACTATGAGAAATTTTTCACTAAATATTAAAAACCCCAAAGATGTTTTGTAGAAATAACATATAATAGGACCATTCAACATTAGTTAAATAAAAATTTATTTTCAAAAACTAACTTGTCCATATTCCTTAAGTCAAATGTCCCATTTTAAATTTCAAACCAGTTTGGGAGATGTCACGTTCTTTCGACATAATTAGCTAGTATTCATTGTATTGATTATGTCTATTAGTATTCACTCCCATTTCTTATTTTAAAGATTAACTTTTATACTTCTTCTAAGAAGCTGCATTTAAAATTTTGAATAACCAGTGCTGGGAGTTTTCCCATGTCAATGTTTTAAAGTGATAATTTTTTGCGATACACTCGGCATAAGACTTTTAATGCAATGTTAAAAACGACATCGAAATCGGGATATTGGCGGTTTCCAAAGATTTTGTACTAAAAAATATTATTATCTAAAATCTAAATCTTGTATAGCATAGTTTAGAATAGCATAGTGCAGTATAGTATAGTTTAGTAAATATAATTAAGTTTGAACTATACTAGCTTTATTTTTTAATAATTAAAGACTTTGGAAATTATGACTTTATTTCAAAAGATAATAACTCATTAAATTATTTCAGCTGTTAACGAAAAAAAAGAAAAAATATGACAAATCTCGTCATTTTGAAATTAGAATTTGAAAAGTGAAGATTGGTGGAAAAATGTTAATGAAAGAGAAAGTAATACAGAGTAAGTAGTGGAAGTATGTTATTAAATATTAATATTTGAGATGAAACTAATCACAGCTAACAGAAAATTTTGTCCAGTTAAAGAAAAAAAAAAAATAAATACAAAAAATATCAACTCACCAGCACCCAACATATCACATATTCGCTGTTCCCACAGTGCGTCTACTTCGAAAGCTATCAAATAAATTTTTACGAAAAAAATCCACAATTAATATGCCTTTTAAACTGAAAATGCTCGCAATTAATTTAAATGTCTATAAATAAAATACTTGCGTTGACACGATATTTCAATTAAATTTTATCAAAAGTGGATCCCATTCCACTGGGTTATAACCTGATTTATGTGATTTTTTCATGAAAATGAATAAAAAAATTGATAATTCACATACGTTTCCATTGTTTTAATTGCTTAATTGTGTTTGTTTATACAAAGCCTAGAGCATTAAATATTGAATGAAATACAGAAATATTTAAATACGCAGACGAAGAAGAGCTGGTATATGAATCGGTTTAAATGGAATAACTAGTCAAAAAAGATATGTATAAAAAAGAACTATGAAAAGCAGAAACGTGAAAGAGCTACGCTGGCAGTGGTCTTAAAATGAGACAAAAGCAGGTGCCTTAACAGCTTAGCTAGATTTAAGTGGGTTAAAGACTGAAAGATTTTAATAGCCAATACATGAAATAAGCGTAGGTGTGGCTTAAAAAACCTGCTTTACATATCAAATGAACAAGTCTTCTTGTGAATATTTAGAGCAGCAAGCGTAATACACGATTTATTAGCGCCTTTGTGTCTGTTGAATTATACTGAGAAAAAAGTATTCGATTTTTGAAAAATAGCCTTAAAATTTTATGATTTTTCTAAAAGCCTGTAAACTGAATAAAAACAATCAAATCAACTAAATTAAGGGAGTGCTCGCAGAGGCGGGCAAATCTTATTAAAATTTAAAAAAAAATTATATTAAAATTTTTTTGCAAGTTAATTGCAAAATTTAAAATTGAAAATAGGTTCGAAAAAAGATCTTTTATAGAAATGAAGAAAATATGAAATATTAAGGAAATTAAGAAAAGCGAAAAAAATGTTGTGATTTACGTAAATTTGAGTTAAATCATTAAGAGGGGTTATATACCAAGAACATTTTTTCTTAAAGTTTCAAGTATCAAGAATATGTGGTTGAAATTTCCAGTCGATATCTCAAAAAATAAGAAAGTTATAGCCTCGTGAGTGAACTGCCTTCGAGAGCGCGCAGTGCTGATTTTTTTTTCAAACGCGTTTTTCTTGAAACCATGTTTTCAAAGTTGGTGACCAAAATTTCTCGAAACTCTGTGAACCGATCGTTTTGATTTTTTTTTTCAGGCTTATTTTATTCATAATAATCTCGTACATGACTTTTTTCGTAGCTTCATTCAATAGTTATAGGCACAATAATGGCGAATTTTTGGTCGAAAATCGTTATTTTACGTTCGGAAGTCCGCCATTTTGTGAAAAAATTAATATTTTCAAAATCGGCTATGAAAAGTACTAGTTTTAAGTATCTAATTTAATAATATTTTTCTTTTTTCTAAATTTCAGATGAATGTAGGAGGAGCAACCTTGATCACCACTTTTCACTTTGTTTTCACAGTGCTCTATAAAAAATCCCGGGTCTACGTGAATATTAAATTTTTTTTTTAATAAAAAACAAACTAAACATACTCTTGAATGTGTATATTTTAAGGTATAAAAACCCTCATTTAAAAATATCCCTTACATTTTCTTAAAAAATATTCACAAACATGACTTTTTTTCGACCTCTGGATATATAGTCCTCCTTAAGTCGCTTAGTTTGGTAAAAAAGAAATAAAATCGATCCTATAAAATTGTATATAATCAACATCATAAATCATATCAAATCAAATAAAATTATATCAAATCATATCCATTCTTATCAGAACATATCAAATCATATCAAATCATATTAAATCATATCAAATCACATCAAATTTCATCATAAAATATCAAATCATATGAAATTATATCAAAATCATTACAAATCATATCAAATCTTATAAAATTACATCAAACCTTACGAAATCAGGTCAATTATATCAAATATTATCAAAACCGAATCATATCAAATCTAATAAAATCACATCATATAATATCAAATCATATTAAATCATATCAGATTATATCAAATCATATCAAATCATATCAAATCATATCAAATCATATCAAATCATATCAAATCATATCAAATCATATCAAATCATATCAAATCATATCAAATCATATCAAATCATATCAAATCATATCAAATCATATCAAATCATATCAAATCATATCAAATCATATCAAATCATATCAAATCATATTTAATCATATCAATTATATCAAATCATATCACGTCATATTAAATCATATCGAATCATAAAGTCACATGAAACCATATCATACTATATCAAATCATGTCAAGTCGTATCAAATCATATCAATCATATCAAATCATATTAAATTATATCAAATCATGTGAAATTATATCAAATCAAATCAAGTAACATAAAATCATATCAAATCATATCAAATCACAAAATTATATGATAGCATATCATCGAGCATAGATCGAGTCATATCAATTATATTTCATTCCTTCATTCATTATTCATAATTATAGTTTATTGAGAATAGTTAGTGACATTTGTATTTATGTGACAAATTAGCGATAAATGTCACATCATTAAATAGTTATTAAACAATTCGTTAGTTGAAGGGTGTATATTAAAAAACGGAAGAAAGTATCCAAGAATCAAAACAATGATAAAATTCTTATAAGAAATCAATCAATATTATATGCTATCAATTATTGATTTAAATAACGTAGCACATCGAATGGGTTGGTATCAAAATTGCAAAAGCCATATCATATCATATCAAATCATAGCCATATCAAATCCTATCAAATCACATCAGATGAAATTAAATTATATCATATCAAGTCTTATTAATTTATATAAAATTATATATCATATTATATAGAATCATATCAAATCGTATCAAGTCATATCAAATCGTACCAAATCATATCAGAATATATCAAATCATATCAGATCATATAAAATTATATCAAATCATATCAAATCGTATCAAAACATATGAAATCATATCAAACCAAATCAAATTACATCAAATTATATCAAATCATATCAAACCATGTCAATTCATATCAAATCGTATCAAAACATATGAAATCATATCAAATCAAATCAAATTACATCAAATCATATCAAATCATATCAAACCATATCGAGCCATATGAAATCACATCAAATTATGTTGACGCAATCATCACTGACAATTAAAGTTCAGTCATTAGTAGTCAATGGAATACGATTGAGAACTTTTTGCAGTGTAGAGCAACTTTGCTCTAATCTAGACAGATTTACTGATATAATTCATATATTAATTTATATTAACACAAATTTGAATTAAATTATAAAATTAACCAAAATAAACATGTGTTATTGTTGCAATATCAGACATTTTGTTTAAATGTTTAAAATATTTATTAGCTCATTTTTCAAAATGACAAAAAAGAAAAAAAAATCAAGGTTGTTATTGTGTCATTTACTGATCTGTGTTAATAAATTAAAGCCTGAATATCTTTTTTTTTTTAATAGTAGAACATGAAAAACTTGTTTCATGGTATTCAATTTTATAACGACCTAGCTTGACTCCTGCTTCAAAATACCTGAATTATTGCTCATTTTCATGCATTTCTAGAGAATGCAAATAGATATTTTTTTTTTTCTTCAGGTACAAACTAATGAGTGTAGCTTGTTCAGGTGGTTATGGAAACCGTTTAAGTGCGGCTAGAGTTGTAGACAAGATTTATTGTTTGGCTTTTAATGTTGACAGAGCATGAATAATAAAGCTGAATTGAGAAATGAATATGCATGAACACGCTTGTTTTGATTTTAATTTCTTTTTCAATATTGTTGACTAGAACGTTGTATATTGTAATATTTTTTTATGGAATCTTTCATATATATTCCAATTTCATTCTTATCTAAACAGCTCAAGTGCAGTCATAGCAGTCAGCAGTTTATCAGCTAATTACTGTATCAAATATTTTATAATATTAGTCAAGTGCATTATTTTGAACTCTATGAACTGACAAGATGATTTAAGTAATTGTTATTTATAGCACATATATTTTAAAAAAGAAACATTAGATAAGAATTTTTGAGAATTTTAAAGTAGCTGGTACTTTTATTTCTTCCCCACAGAGGTTTTGTGAAATAACTACTGTTTAAGAGTCATCATGTCTGTGGCTGATTTGAAGGAGCTGTTACTTTGCATTTTGTCGCCATTTTTCAGCAGCTATGCTACTCCCTCATTTATAAGTAAACAATAGAAACCTTACATTGCAAAACTCGAAATTTCCATAATTTCTTAACGCTGATTTCAACTACTTGTTATCTACTTCAACATGTATTGAATAACATTCTTATCGTCACTGTTAAATTTAAAAGAAAAAATAAAAAAATCACATAATTGAAAATCAGATTTCCCTCGATAGCAACCAAACCAGCAAGAAGTACCGTGAAGAACACTACAGCAAATAAATTTATGCAATAAAATATATACAGCTGACTTTGCAAAACGAAACGAATAAAGAAACTCGAAAAAATCAAAGCATCTAAGGGTGGTTGTTGCTGCTTCCACCACGAATCCATCCACTCAACATCGTCATAATGTGCAACTTCTACGTTTCATGATAGTGGATAATAATTTTTCTACGCTTGCACCCCTTGTGGTGCCGAGGCAATGTATTTACAACGACTACGACTACGTGAGTTAGGATAAAATTTTTGACACATAAAAAAAAACCCAAAAACTGGAGAGCCATTATTTTAAAATTCAAACATACATACACACAATGGCTGTACACCCCTCATTTGTACGCGTTGTTATAGTCAGCTCACACAACGGAAATATTTTATCTAAAAATAATAATTTATAATTTCATGTTGCATTCAGATCTATACAAACACACACAAGTTGGTGGTGTGAAGTTATGAAATGCAATGAAAAGAGTGCCATGAAAAACAGCACGCGGCACGTAATCGTACAAATAATAATGAATACCCATAATGAAATTGTCAATAAAAAAAAAATTGAACAATCTGAAGTGCAGAAATTGCTTAAATGAACAAGGAGCTATTGTGTCAAAATAAGCATGGAGAATTGTTAAGATTCACATCTTGCAGAATTTAGTAAAAATGAAGAGAAATATATTTTTTTGGATTTACTCTTTGGAGCAACGAAGGGAACAAAATCAGACTTGGGTGAGTAGAACAAAATCTGAAACTTAGGACAAACGATACTTTAAATATTTATATATTTTACATTTATAATTTTATTAAAATCATATCGAACCAAAACACATCGAATCATATTGAATCAAATAACATCATATAACAACATTCCAAATAGAACAATATTTAATAGAATCATATGAACTCATATCGAATCACATAATCTTATCAATTCACATTAAAACACATCAAATCATACCAAATCATTTCAAATCATATCAAATCATTTCAAATCATACAAATTTATTTCAAATCATTCAAAATCATATCAAAATCTATGAAGCAATATCAAATCATATCGAATCAGATCAATATCAAACCATATAAAATCATTTCAAATCATGTTATATCATATCATATCATATCAAATCATATCAAACCATATCAAATCATATCATATCATATCAAATCATATCGAATCATATCAAATCATATCAAATCATATAAAATCATACCACATCATATCAAATTATATCAAATCATATCAAATCCCATCAAATCATATCAAATCATATCAAATTATATCAAATCATATCAAATCACATTAGATCATATCAACTTATATCAAATCATGATATTATGACATACCTTATCAAATCATTTCAAATCATAACAAATCATATCAAACCATATCAAATCGTACTGAATCATATTGAATCAAATATGAATCAAATAGAACCATATTAAATCATATAAAATCGAATAAAGTCATATCAAATCAGATAATATTATATCAAATAATTTCATATCATATTAAATCATTTCAAATCATATCAAATTATATCAAATCATATCGAATCATATCTAATCATATCAAATCTTATCAAATCTTATCAAATCATATCAAATCGTATCAAATGATATCAAATTCGAAGAAATCATTTCAAACCATATTAAACCATATTAAATCATATCAAATCATATCAAATCATATCAAATAATATCAAAGCATATCAAATCATATCATATCATATCAAAATGTATCATATAAAGGGTGGTTAAATTTTAAGGGCCGATGTTGAATGTGAACCACTCCTAAACGTCAAGTTTTTTTCTGCATTTCATTTGACATTTCTAAATTTCAGACTAATTCAATTTGAACCATGGAAAGATACACAATCGAACAATGCGTTAAAGTTATTCAGGCTTATTATGAAAATGGGCTTTCAAATCAAAATATCGTGCACTTCGTGATTTTTTCGGTCAATTTAATCGTCCAAATGTGCATACAATCGGAAAAATCGTGCAAAAATTTGAGCAAACCGGGTCGGTAGGAGATGTGAAAACACCAGTACATGCTCGTATAGCTCGTACTTCAGAAATTATTGCTGCTGTTCGCGAAAGTGTGGCTGAAGAGCCGTCTACCTCAATTTGTCATCGTGCCCAACAATTGCACCTCTCACGCTCGTCGTTGATGAACATTATGCATAAAGACTTGCATTTACACGCTTACAAGGTGCAATTGACTCAAGAACTAGAGCCTCTTGACCATTTCAAGCGTCGTCAATGGTCAGAATGGTGGCAAGAAATGGCAACCGTGGATGATCAATTTTCGAAGAAAATCATCTTCAGTGATGAGGCACATGTTCACCTCAGTGGATTCGTCAATAAGCAGAATTGCCGCATTTGGGCGAATGATAATCCAAGAGTGATTGTCGAAAAACCAATGCATCCACAAAGAGTGACTGTTTGGTGCGGTTTATGGGCTGGCGGCATCATCGGGCCGTATTTTTTCAAAAATGAGGCCGGTGAGGCAGTTACTGTGAATGGTGTTCGCTATCGTGAGATGATAACGAACTTTTTATGGCTCGAATTGGAAGATATGGATGTGGACGATATTTGGATTCAACAGGACGGTGCCACTTGCCACACAGCTAACGAATGGCTCTATTGCGCGACAAATTCAATGGCCGTGTTGTCTCACGTGGTGGCGATGTCAATTGGCCATCAAGATCATGTGATTTGACACCGTTGGACTTCTTTCTTTGGGGTTATTTGAAAGAAAAGGTACACGTCGATAAGCCAGCAACAATTCAAGAGCTAAAGGATGAGATAATTCGACACATTAACGGCATAGAACCTCACTTATGCCTCAGCGTTATCGAAAATTTGGACCATCGGATGGAGGTGTGCCGCCGAGGTCGCGGCGGCCATTTGGTCGATATTTTGTTCCATACATAATTGAACCATACCAATATTATCATAATAAAAAGAAATGACAATAATTTCCTAAATAATTTGTGTTTTATTCAAAATCAATATCAGCCCTTTAAATTTAACCACCCTTTAAAATCAAATAGGTCATATCATAGTCATTTTGATAGGGAAAGCGTACAAAATGAGACATTTACTTGAAAAATATTTAGAAAACTTTATTAATCATATACATAACCTCAAAAAGAAGAAGAAAAAAATGTCCGTGGATATAACCTAAAATATTCAAAACCCAGATGTGATCAACAAAATAGAGTTTAGATTCGTAAATAAATGGTCTCAAGTCGCCACACTTATTTATAAAATTCGTAAAAAAAAAAAAATTTATTATTTTTAATTTTCGAGCCTGTTTAAATCCTTTTATTAATACAGCTCATATAATGAGGTTAAACAGATTTGTGAGAATATATTTTTTAACGAATTTGATTTATTACATTGTGATAATTTTCAGGCTGTTTGGGTCGTGATATTTTTTAAATGCAAATAAACTTTTTATTTAATTTTTCTTTCGATGTTTCGCTGATTTTTTTTTCAGGGATATAATTTATTGAATTATTTTAATTGTACATTTTTCATAACTTATGATCGTTCTTCTGACGGCTCAAACACAAACTTATTAATTAAATATAAAGTATCACAGAAAAATTTAAAATGTCAAAAATATTGCACTGATGTAGTTTAAATTGCGTCTTATTTTTACTGTGCGATTGAAGTGCAAATTATCTCGAATATTGGGATGGTTTTCATAAATCCCGTTTGCCCGTATGTATCCGAAAATATGCTAGCGGATGGTGTAGGGATGTTTATTCTTCCTAAACACTTGCCTTGTTGAACACCTGAAGATGAACCTTATGTTGATGCTAAAGAGAGTTAAGAGATGGGAGGAAATATTGTCATCATATAACATAAATAGAGCAAGACATAAAATTGGATCCAGTAGTTCCAAATGAAATGTTAAAATATATTTTGGAATAAAAGCAAAGTTAATTGATATAAATTAAAAGCTACGATGCTATTTTATGTAAAAAAAAGTGAATATTTCATAAAAAAAACGAGTTAATTAATTAGTAATCAAGTCTTAATTAACAAAAAAGTCGAGATTAAAACAGATTAAAATATAATTGAATACAACTACAAAGATTATCAAAATTAAAAAAAAAAATCAAAATAGCTCTGCAAATATTCGAATAGCAGCTATTGCTGGTCAAATATTTTTCAAGTGATATATTAATTAAAGAGTTTATTTACTGTTAACTTTCCCATTCAATTCGTGATCGACAAATTATCATCCATTGAATCTGTGATCATCTTTAAAAGCTGGATTGTAATTAAATTCTTTCGCATAAGTTCTTTCTTAGTCTTTATAGCTTTAAAGAACTCATCATAAGATCATGCTTCGTTCCACTCAAGCATATGGAACAACATTCTTCTGAAATAGTTTTTTTTATTTTTTTATTAAACTGATTCACACTAATTTGCTGTTTATTGCTTCCAGACACTTTGAAATGTTGATGTTATTCAGCTCATTTCACTCGCTCACTTTTTAAATTAAAAATAAACACACACACACCCCCACACATATACACATGCATACATAAGTATGTACTAATGCGTAAATTGCAACTATACAAAAGTCATGGAAAAAGATAGATAGACAGACAGACAGACAGAACTAGAGTGGAAACATAGACAGACAAACAGCTGTCAACAATTCAAAAATAAATCAACTTTATTTGTCAAGATTTAATATTGAAACGAGTGAATGAATGAATGAATGATAAAGAAGTCAACCAAAGACGCAGCAGGAATGGAATCAGATCTTTTGGTATTTTATCGAATGAGTGAGAAACGATTGAGGAAATCCATCCATCTATCTAGTATCTATCTATCTCGTTGACGCAATTCAATACCACGATGGTGCTTAGATTAACAAATTTAATTTCTTTCCTTTACTTGTGTAAAACTTTTTGTCTTTCCGCAGAAATGCAAAGAAAAGTGGGAATGACAAAAAGTGATACAATTACAGCGACTCAATCTGGCAGCGCAGACAGAGGCGAGTTCAAAGACTCAAAATTAAAATGAGTAAATTGAAGCAATGAAAAGTTCACTTAAGTTCTTGCCAAGAAATTATTTTTATTGTAATTGCTTAATGGTTTGTATGAATGCGTAACAACATTAAATGTTTCAATTAAAACGGCAAAATAGGATATTTGAAAAAATTTAAGCATTTGCGAAAAAAATAGGTAGGTACAATGTGTATGAGAAGATTGAAGTGTTATGAAGGGCATGAAAGGCATGAAAGGTAGTGAAACTAAAGCAGGGAGCTACAGAAAACATGTACAAGCGACCTGGATGGTTTTAAGTACTTAAAGACATTAAATAACTTTTAACTGAGCACGTTTTAGGAATTAAAACCGCAATAAGAAACGCCAGTATCAATTCAGTATATGTTGCGATCAGCATATAACTGGCTCTTATTCAAAAGGAATACGAGGGAATTATGGAATTTGGCATTTATTTAACTCTTGTGACTCTGCACACATACAAATTTTTCGTTCATTTCAACCGCTAGGGTGGGGCCAACATCGACTTTTTTTACTCCATACAATTTGACCCGCTCTAATATATATATATATATATACCGCAACTTATTTCGGTCATTATTACTTATTATATTAATTGTATTTTTCCTTATGTCCGTCCGTCTTCTTATGTATTGTACTCATCGCACCTCGGTTGCTATCTCCGTCCGCTTTTAAAGCAAATTACCAATTTGCTTATGTAGTAACAATTTGTCCAAAAAGTAACTCTGAACTATAAACTTTGTGTACAAACAACAAAGGGAAAAACAAACGAAGTTTTCAGTTGGGAAAAACAAATTTTTCAATTGCTGCAATTTAAAAATCATTCGCGTATATGAAAAACGAAATAAATTACCTGCAACTAAATGACGCGTTTCTCGCAACTGACTATTATTATGACAACTGTTGAAACGTTTGCAAATAACGATCCCAAGCACGACAAACGAAGTTCGTTTGCGGCAAACTGGCAATAAACGTTTTTTTTTTCTTTGCGTGTGGTAAAAAAGTGTTTTTTTTTTTAAATAATAGTATGGTAAAGATTTTGGCAGCGGAAAGATTTTTTAATTTATTAGTCTTAAAATTTTATTAAAATTAACGTGATCCTCACAGAGAGATAACTATTTTAAAACCAAGTTTAAATGTCTTTATAACGATTTTCATTTCAACGTCGTTGAAAAGAACTGAATGAACATTAAGGTTTATGCCATTCTGCAACCATCTTCAAAACTTCTGAAGCATAAGTAGATCCTCGATAAGCCTAACAGGTCTGGACAAATAAAATTGACGGCCATCCGCATAGATCCTTAATTTTCAAATCGTGTGTCATGGAACACTGGTGCTCCGAAAAAGTAAGTTAAACAAGACAAAGAAGTGTAACAAATGGAATTCAGTTACAATAAAAGCACTTTCCTTCATCTTAACTATTAAACTTAGTTCAAATCTGAAACATCGGGTAAAAAAAAATTACTTACAACGAAAGGTCCCCAGGTGACAGACGCCAATTTGAATGATTTCCGGATATGTGTTAGAGGATGAAATTCTAAGGTTGACATATTTTATTATGGCAAAAAAACAAAATTTTTGCTGATTTTGAAACGCCATTTTAAAACCCTAAACATTTGATTGAGCACATATAAAAAAATACGTCAACCTTAGAATTTCATCCTCTAACACATATCCGAAAATTATTCAAATCGGTGTCTGACACCTGGGGTCTTTTCCTTGTTAATATATTTTTATTAGATTCTTAGTAACATATGAGCGTAAAAGTATATCGACAGTTCTCTTTGTAGCAAATGAGTTTGTTTGCCAGCGAAATCGAGCTGAGATCAGTTGAGTGTCCGTTAAATATTATAAAGATGATGTATATAACGGGTTTTGGATAAATGAACTTTAGAGCTTAGTGATCCCCGAATTCAAAAAGATAACGAACTAGGGCATATAGAACCTTTTTTTACTCTACTTAAATATTCCTAGACAAGGGCGTCCACAGGAGAGAGAAGGGGGAGGGTATGCCCCCCTGGACTGGAAAAATTGTATGTATTTTTATTTCCTATGTGTTAATGTTACATTTTCATTTTATCATTTCCATATAAGTGCATACCAATGCATAATTTTCCCGTCCCTCGATGTTCGCCTATGTTCTTAGATATTTATTTTGTAAAATATTTGCCCACTTTAACAACTGACTATTTTGACTCTGAATCCTACCGCCCAAGTAACCAATTAAAAAACGAATTATGTGGTTCACATTTGGCGTGGTTCACAGTATAAACCGTTCTGAAAAAGTTTAGTAAGCAGAGCAAATGCAAATGTCCCTTTCCAAAGGCTTAATATTTTATTATCATCCAGTTTTCATAAAAATATAAAATAAACTGGCCATTTCAGTCCTTGAGAGGACTTTGACCTAATTTCTTATGATCAAATTATATTGTGCGTGTTATTAAAATGTTTGTACACAATTGATCGAGAACTGGACCTAATAGTTTTATGATGACTCCGAACGGCTAATGTGCATGTCCTCAAGAAGCTTTACATCGCATTATTTATTCTCTTTGGTTTGCCATTGTCTGCAAAAAGGTGACGGTCGAACAAAAAAATTAAGTAAATTGAAAAACTTTTCTGTGTCAGGGTGGAAATTGAACCAAGGTTCTTTGGCGCATGGGTCGCGCACTCTACCCACTGCGCCACGGCCGTCAGATTTTCATAGGGCACATAAAAGTCTTCATAGAGACATCTTATTAATTATTCATAGTTAACGAAGCTTCCATAAATAAAATTAATTTTATTATTTTTATAAAAAAGGAAATTCATTACATAATATATAAGAAAATATATCTATTATTTTGGCCACGTCCGGATTTAAACCTGCGGTAGTTTGGCCTTAAAATAAAAAAGACCTAAGATGTTTGAAGATTCTAGAAGAGACTGTTTTCTCTGGCCCATCTACTGAGCTTAGCAGTTTCTCTGGCTTAGCCCTGGCACATAAATTTTCGATGAGACCTGGCAACTTGGGATTTTGACAAATTTTATCCCGCCAGATAATAATTCTTTAATTTTCTTTTTAATACCTTAATTTTTCGCTCTATTCACTTGAAATGGGTTCACAAAACCGTGAAGGCGAATCTTACAAATTTATCTGGTTTTCTTTATAATTTAAGGTTTCCTTCTAAATGAGAAACTAATCGAAAACGAATATGTCTTTATTAGGCTTGGGTAGTTCATGAACGAACTAGTTCAATTGAACGATTTCCACTCAAGAACTGAACTGTGAACTAGTTCAGTGTTTCTCGTTCTTTTAGTTCATTTTAGTTCCATTGATATTGCACCGAGTAGGAACAAAACGAACGAGAGCAAACAAAACTAAATTGACCAAGTTATGGTTTGAGTCCTTGGTTTGAGACACTTTATTTTATATACCTGGACATGAACGAGTAAACGAAACGAACTAAAAGACCAATCGAACTAAAATACCTAACGAACTAAAAGAACGAACGAACTAAAAGAACTAACAAACTAAGAGAACAAACGAAGTAAAACCTACAACGAACTAAAAGAACTAACGAACTAAAAGAACTAAATGAGCGAACTAGTTCATTACATACGATTGAACTAAAAAGAGCGATCTTTGTGGTGAACTGAAATGTCCAAGCCTAGTCTTTATGCTCGAAAGAAAATATATGATGACCCATCCTAATTCTAAAAAGGGAATGTTATCTCCATGTGAATATCAAAACTTTTTAAAATGTTCACTCCAAATGATAATTTAATAAGATTCCTGTAGAAAAATTGATCAAATTTCAACACTAGCTTCAAAAATGGTCGGACTAGTCCCACTGAGAATTTTTAAATGTTCGAATTATCACTTTTAGTACATTGGTGTCATATAAAAAGACAATTAGCACCAAGGCATTTATTTTTTCCCTATATCTGAACTAGTGCCATTATGAATAGTTCGAAACTGGTGTTTTTTTTTGCAGTCATATATTATTTTATATTGAAATAGTTTTAGATTTGGAAATTTGGTTTTAATAAAAATTCAAGGTATTGTGTGAAACATGGATTAAATCCAAAATTTTCTCCAATCTTGTGAAGGACATAATTTTGACCCAATCTGTTGACCTTCTATCTTGCCACAATAAAATAATAACATTTTCAAACCTTCAATAAAAAGTAAGATAGAATTAGAAGGAAGGCCATTTTAAACTCTCATTTTAAACTCTCAAAACGTGCCCACTTTCTTTTCGTTTCAGACTTTCCATTATAGCCGTTGTCTTACCTTCCACTTGGTTTTCATATTTTATTTATATAAAATGAAAAGTTCACAAATTTGAATTGAATTGAAAGAATTCTTATTGATATTGCTGAACTACAGAGGAACTATACAATACTTAAAAAACTCAAGAACAAGAAAAAACATTTTTAACTGTTCTGCGCTATCTTTTTTACTATTTCCAACAATAAATTAACTAGCCGCTGGCTTCGCTAATCGATTAGGATTTGATTTCAATAGTTTTAATATATGTTTTATTTTCTTATTTTTTTCAAAAATGTAAATTAAAAATTTTTTATCAATACCTATAAACATATTGACAATAAATCAAACTGTTTAATGTTGAAATTTCTATCCGGATACTGACGATTTATGATAATTCATTGTTACAGTTTTGCAATACCAGCCAAACAATTCTCAACCAGCCTAGTTTTCCATAGATAAGATAAAAATGTTAAGAGGCCCATTAGCCTGTATAGTGCAAGAGTATATTATTTATCTTGAAGAAGGAAGCAATAGGCCTTACAAAACTCAAAAATTTATTTCCCAAACTGAAACCTGTTATTAATTCCAAGAGGGATATCAAGCAAATAACAGATTCTAAAGCTTATGTTACAAAATTATGTTTTGCTTTTCTACTTTTGGTATTGCTCAGTTTTTCTAAAATTATAAACTGTTTTTCTGTAATTGTCTTAATCTTATTGGTACTACTTGAAGTACTGCTTGGTTGAAAAACTCATAAAAATGATAATGGTCATAACAAATACTATGTCATATTAAACCAAAGTCAATAGAATTTTTATGAACTTTCTAATCTAAAGTATAGCACATCATAGGACTAAAAACTTAAGCCAAGTTAGAAAATATAAAAAACAAAAATTCAGATGCTAATAAAAAATATACTATAAACAAATACAAATATAGAAAGGAATGTCCTAGAAAAAATATACGGACAAAATCAACAACAAGAAACAAGCCAAATACCAATCTCGAACAGAAAGTTGAAAGAATGGCGCACCCAAAAAGCAATCGAGTTTCATTTCGCTAGTTTTATGTAAATCGATTTCGAAAGGATTCCAAACAGCAGTAGCGGCACTAACAACGAACGATAGGAAAAAGAATACAATAAAGCGGCAAAAAAAAATCCAACAACATACTGTATTTTTCTTCATATCGTGATATTGGAAAATGTTGAAAAGCGTTAGGGTTGTAACAAGAACACCAAAAACAAGCAGCAGCAGGAGTATCAGGCCAAAAGCAAATGTAGCTCATGGAAAGGAGTGGCAAATGTTTCAAATGAAAAAAAAAAGAAAAATAAAAACTAAAAATGAAAATGAAAATGAGAATGAGACTGAAAGAAAATAAATTTATAACGCGCTTAAGTAGATAAATCAATATTCTCATATTACAGTTACATACAAGTGGTGGATTGTACATTGTTTATTTTGGATATGGAAAATGATTGTGGGAAAATACTAGCATGAGCAGTGGAGGAAGCAAGGGGTGTAGGGGAAATGGATGGCGGTAAATGGGTGCCAGAGCAAAATTTTTTAATTAAAAATTGGAAGGTCGAGAATATGGCGAGAGAAATGTTAGGTTAAAAACTGTTTCGCGAAGATAGAGGTAGGAAATACTCTTAGTGAGGATAGTTAAATAAAGTATAGGTACTATGTTAAATGTCGAATATTAAATATTCAAATTTTTTTCTTAATGAAAAAAAATTAAAAAAATGCACTTAAAAAGCAGAGACATTCACGCATTCACGATAAGTTGTGTCTACACTGAAAAAAAAACAAAATTATTAAAATATAGGAAAATTTCCAAAAAAAAAAATGATTTAAGAACAAAAAGCGAAAAAGTCGAGTTATTACTTAAACAAAGGAAAAATGTACTAAAATAGAGGAAAGATGTACTAAAATATATTTTAGGATATTTCCTAAAATCACAATTATTGACTAACTATTAGTAATATTTTACTAGACGCCATGTTAAAGGAAATTTTTCCTAAGTATATGAAGTATATTCCTAAGTGAATGAATTTTATTACTCAAGTTTAGGAAAAAGTTTCTCAAATTTAGTAAATTTTACTTGTTTCTTTTTATGGAAAATGGAGTCCATCATTGCAAATCATTGCATTGAGAAAATTTTATTTCAAGTAAGGAAAATTTTGTGACTAGAATTGAGGAAGTGACTTTAATATAATAGTAAAAAACTTTTTTATACAATCGAAAAAAATCATATCCTGGCAAATTTTGATATATTTGAGAAACTTATTTTTGTCATGAAATATTTTTCTAACATGAAATTTATATCCTGTCAAATAAAATAAAATTTATTCCTAAATAAAATTCGTTAAGGTTAAGAAATTTTAACATTCGAAAGTGAAAGCTTCTATTGGGCTTCTATAGAGTTTACAAAATGAAGACTACTAGGTTACAAAGATGTAGTTGATATAATAACTTTTGTAAGGTATTTCAGACTTAGTACAAAGTTTCTAATCAGCGTACGGAAGTTATAAGAAGCTTGAACTTTGAGTGTAAAGAGTTTCGGTTGAAGGAACAAACGAAAGAACAATACTTAAGCTCTAATTGAAGCTACGATCTGAAGCTCATAAGCACTAAATAGAAGCTGAATTATAACAGTATGTACGTTATAGAAGCTATATTCTGCTATTTAAGTTCCAGTTGAAGCTGAAGCTTCTCGTATGCACATTGGTTCCAAATCGAAAAAACGGTCAAAATCGGTCAAATTGGTTCCAAAATCTCGTCCAAATCAAAAAAAAACGGTCAAAACCTCAAGGAGTTGTCTTATCTGCGAAAAAATGTGAGTATATATATTTTTTTTGAGGTCGCTAATCACGAATTAGCGAAAATTCGAAATTCAAAATGGCAGCTTTAAAATGGCGGCCATAAACATGGTAACTTTTATGTAAAAAATATGCCATGTATTTAGAATTTGGTGTCCCATAAGTTTACAGAGTCGCTGACTACGAATCTGAAGTTGAAATTCGAAATGGTGGCTTCAAAATGGCGGCCAAAAATACTTTTACTTTTCTAATAACTTTACTCTTTTCTATAACTACATATACCAGGCTCTGAAAATCGTTGACTTTAATTGGCTTGACCAGTAGAGCCATCGAATCCGTAACTAAGAATTAGTGTTGCACTTATTATATTTTTTTTTTATTGAAACCCATCACAGCTGATATAACTTCTTCCTGGACCTCAACAATTGTCTTTGCTGTATACTTCAAAAGCATTTCAAGTGGTACTTTTGCAACTTTATCAGACAAAATTACTTACCCCTTGTGATCTGCACTGTTCTTTAACATTTAAAATTTTTTATTAGGGGGATATATATCACAGTTTCTGACTTTACTCTCAAGGCGGATATTTAAGAATTATTGCTTTGTGAAGTTATTTTTTAAAATTAATGCTAAGGCCTCAGTATAGGAAAATGGTATAATTTTTTATTATCAGATAGCATCATCTTTTTTATTTTTAAAGCTCTATGTGGACTTACAATACTCGTTTTGAGAACTGCTGCCAATTCAGAATTACCTTCGTTTCGAGCAGACGAGTTTGCTGCCATAACTAAAAATCAGTTTCATTAGAAGACACGTTAGATAGTTCACATGTTGCCCTTCTCTTAGACCTGCCTGATTTTTCACTAAATGAGAGAGACGGACGCCCACTTAAGCCCTTATTACCTTTGACCTCAGTTTCATATTTAAGCCAGTCAGCATATTTCTTTTGAAATGCTGACACATTTCTTTAACTTCTTATCCATCGCAAAGATGCGCAAAGCCACTCATATGTACCGATTAGAAGCTGAGCTTCGCAGTATGTACGTTATAAAAGCTGAAACCTGCTATTCAAGTTCAAGTTGAAACTGAAGCCTCTCGTATGTACCTTTTAGAAGCTGAAGCCTCGAACAATGCATGTTATAGAAGCTTTAACCTTCTATTAAAGCTCCAGTTGAAGCTGAAGCCTTTCATATGTATCGAATAGAAGCTGCAATTTCACACCACGTACGAATTTCACACCACGTACGATATAGAGCTTTAAGTCTTAATTGCATGTTATATGACAGGTGTTATGGTGCCATATCCAGGTGATGCCATATCCATGTTTAATAAGCAAGAGCTGTAAAAGAATGAAATCATTTGTGATTTTAAATCATGAGATTTATATTCAAAATGATTGCATTCATTTTTTCAAATCATTGAATGGGACTCCATGAATGATCAGTGATTTGAAAATCATTGCAATCATTTTTCAAATCATTAATTGAAAATTACTGACTGCATTCACGTGATTTCATTCATTCATTCAAATCAGTGAGTTGTGTGAATGATTTGTTGAATTGTGTGAATGATGAATCAATGAAAATTGTGTAGAAGGTGGTATTTTTTTTAACATATCTTATCATCAAACGGGACTTGAAGTTTCAAATTACAATCAATGATTTGAAAAAATGATTGCATTCATGGAGTCCCAATTAATGATTTGAAAAAATGAATGCAATAATTTTTTAAATCATTGAGTGGGACTTGAAATTTCGAATCACAACCAATGATTTAAAAAAAGGATTGCATCAATTTTTTCAAATCATTGATTTGGAATTAAATGATTTAAAATCACAAATGAATGCATTATTTTACAGCTCTCGTAAGCATATATGCCGTTTCACACATAACCATAGAGTCGTTTCGTTTCAATGCTTAATATAAGCCGATTGAATAAAGTTCTGAATTACCATGAGGATTAACCTATAGCCGGTTTGAATCCTCTGAAGTCATGCAATTGTCACAATTTTGTAAAATTTTTAGCTAATACAAGTACTTTAATTCATTGCAATTTACAAATAGCAAATAAGACAATTCTTTAAATATTTCCATGATACTTTTATTTAATTTTAAAAAGCTTCCATCCTTAAAAAAGTTTTTCCTTCGGTAAAGCTTCCATCAATCATTTCATATGATATTTCCATTCCGGAGTTTAATGTAGATTGTATCAACAAGAGGTATACGACTTGTTTTTTTTAAATACAATGAACAATACACTGGAGGTCTCTTGAATTTTTATTGAATTTTAAAGTTGTTACATGGATTTTGTATAAAATACTATATCGTTCAAAACTACCAAGCCTCTTGTAGACCTCTTGTTAATCTCTTGTTGATACACCCTTTTGAAGTACGAAAAAGCTATGCAATGCATACTTGCAACAGTCTTATGGAAGTCGCTTTTGAAGCTAAATAAAAGTTCAAGAAGCTGTTACAAAGCAATAAAAAGTTCGGCTTTTTGCCCTCATCGAAACTAAGACGAGTTCTTATGGAAGTAGCGAAGTTTCTATAATAAGCTACTATTAAACTTGACACATAAAACTTGACACAATCTTTATAGAATTCTTGCTAAAATACTCTGTATTTGTGGTTATAGACAAACAAAGAAAGAATTGAAGACTTGAATTCGAAATTCTAAAAAAAGCGCAGAAAATATAATGAAATAGAAACTTCAACACTTATGATTATGATTGCACTGATGAAAAGGAAGAAAACGAAAGACACTCTGACACGATATCAAATAAATTTTAAGAAACGTGAATAACTAAATAAAAGTTATAAAAGCTTTCCAGGCTAACTGCGCCCGCTCACCCATGTAATGGAAAAGCGCAAAGAACGCGCACAGAAACACACTCAAGGACGATAAAATTCTAGCCCAGGAGCACTCTGATACAGAAACGCAAAATATAAATTTAAAAAAAAAAAAAAAACTGACCGAAGACGAGACAAAAGCAAAGAAAATAAAAATACACACTCGTCACTTTAGAAAATTCTTTTGATTTGTTATGGTTTCCAGAGTAATGAGAATTGTGTAAACTACCAGAAGTAGCTGTAGAAAGAAAGGGAAAGGAAGGAGAGTTAGGAGTAGCAAATATTAGCACGATAAACATAAGTGTCAGCTGGAAGGACACGAGAACAGAAAGTTACAGACTTAAAAAAAATAAAACTATGGCAGCAACGACAGTCACAGCAACAATGGTAGAAATAAGTGTACAGTACAAAAGTAATAATAGTACCAGAGTGTAAAATATATAAGTACAACAAATTATGTGAATTGGCTGCAGTTGCCGCTTGAAAGGAACTGAACATTATAATCGGTGCATTCGTGCAATACACAACAACTCAAATGAAATATGGATAAGAAAACTAGCGTTGCTTTGATGTCTTACTATGAAAGTAATTCTTTGCGATGCCAAGCTCCTGAAGATACATCCAGCAATAAGCATTTATTTGATATTTTTCATTTACCTGTGCTAATAAATTGATGCAATTTTTTTCATAAATAACCAAAACACTCCGTTCTATAGTTTTTTCCAGATTGCATTTGCCAGATACAGCGAAACATTCTTGCATAATAATGCAAAAATTGCATAAATTTTGCGTTTTTTTGTTTTGTATTATTTCTTTTTTGTTAAAAAATTTTGTTATTTTCCATACCTTTCTGTTTGTATTTACTTTTGTATTGCAACTTATCTTCTTGCTATTCTCCACATATTCGTTACTTCTATAAAACTGCATATCTACGCGGGTATCGCAAGAATTATTGCATTATGTGGGTAATTTGGCGAAAATTGTTTTGTTTGAAGCAATAATTTTTATTTTGCTTTTACTCTGCATTCATGCGACTTTTTTTTTTTTTGTTTGGTTATCTTCGCTTTTTCGTGTTACTCTGTTTCAGCGGTTTCTTGCTGAGCTCATAATTTTTGTGGACTACAATAACAAAAAAACACTCTTTCCACAGCGTTTTTGGAACATTGTTATTTATTGCTTTTTTAATGCTGAAAGACTTCACTGGTTCCTGATGGTTGTGTGAAAAAGTGAAATTAAATTGAGTTTTTTACAACACAACAGTTTTTTTTTAATAGTTTTATGTATCTCTTCAATGATACATATTTTTTTTTTTTATTTTTGGTCATGGTTATGTTGTTTAAATAAAACAATTAACCTTTGTCTTTGGAGAATTTTTATTTATGTTTTTTAGCAAAAAAGACGAATTATTATAATGCGTTTGAAATAACATAGGATTCTTACATTAAATCATTGGTGGGCATTCTTACACAGCCGCAATCTTGGCGTTTATGTGTATTTGAGCATTCAAAAGCTTTCCAATGTTAAAAAAGCCCAGCAGGAAACCGAGCGCTTCATTAGCGCATTTGAAGCGCTCCTAAAAAGCAGTAGAGCGCTTTGTTCTCCTTGTGGATAGAGCCTTTTTTAACATTGGCATGTCATCAGATGTAGGCGTTTCGAGAACCGAGCACTTGGACTAAAAACAAAGCGACAAAATATTTTTTTTTGTCACATGCAGGGATTGAACTCGGACTGCTGGCATTACAGTCAAATGTCTTAACGCTCTGATATTTCCTTGCTTGAGTACTTGTGAACAAAATGTATATAAAAATATGAGCAATACAACTCTGAACTCTGAAAAGCGCATCCTCAAGCGCATCAAAAATGCGCATAAGATGCGCTGTTTCTCGGAGCGCTTTTTATTTTCCCGCTGGGAGTGTATAAAAAGCTCTAGCAGCGTACGTGTGACGGCAGAGAAAGCTTTTTGTCCGCGAGCGACAGAATGCCCGACATTGCATTAAAGGGTGACCAGCAATGATAGTTTTTTCAATATTTATATTTCAGCAGCTGTCGAAGTTGTTAACGACATTCAGCTGTCAAAATATTCAGCAAAGTTTGCTATTTATTGTGCATTGCTTCATGTTTATCGAATGTGAGGAAAATATTCAAAATATTACCGTGGAAAGTTTGAGCGTGAGTACACTCTTTTGGACCTTAAGCCATCAATCAGACAGATATTAATGCGAACTTAAGAAACCTTAGCGGCCAGTGTCAAGGAACATCCAGAAATGTTAATTCGGAGCCAATCAGCTGATTTGGGCATTGCCAGAGAGTCAACCAGGCTTATTTTGCGATTGGATTTGGGCCTATATCCGCATAAGATTATGCTAACGCAATAATTGAAGCCGAACGACCGTAGACAAAGCCGTGAATTCGCTAATTCGGCACTGGCGATGTTGGCCGGAGATTTGGACTTTGGCTAAAAAATCACCTTCTCTGAAGAGACCCATTTTTGACCCAGCGGCTATGTCAACAAGCAGAATTGTCATTATTGGAGTGACCTCAATCCACAAGTGTTCGACTAAGCATCAATGCATCCACAAATTGATTGAATGGTTGGTGCGGTTTATGGCACGGCGGCATCATCGGACTATATTTCTTTCGAAATAAGGAAAGAGAGACCATTACCGTCAATGGTTTTCGGTATAGAGCGATGTTACCAACAAAACGGAGCCATAAGCATCAATGCATCCACAAATTAATTGAATGTTTGGTGCGGTTTATGGCACGGCGGCATCATCGGACTTTATTTCTTTCGAAATGGTTATTAGTATAGAGCAATGTTACCAACAAAAAAAATTGCCATTATTGGAGCGACCACAATCCACAAGTGTCCGAATAAGCATCAATGCATCCACAAATTGATTGAATGTTTGGTCCGGTTTATGGCACGGTGGCATCATCGGACCTTATTTCTTTCGAAATGAGTAAAACAGGACCGTTACCATCAATGGTTATTAGTATAGAGCGATGTTACCAATAAAACGGCGCTACATGCTATACAAGCAATGCAACGCTCTAAGTGGTGAAGGAGAAATTTGGTGACTGGGTCATCTCACGGCGAGCGTTCATCAATGGGTCACCGCGATCAAGCCCCAACGACCTTAGACAAGCTTGAGGCAAACGTTCGACACGCTATTGCGGGAATAACGCCGCACATATTAGTCTGGGTCATCAAAAATTAGACTGACCGCTTGAAGCACTGCCAGTAAAGCTGAGGCGGCTATTTAAGTGATGTGCTATTTCATACATAATAGCATGAATCAGTGGCGGATCTAGGATTCACCAAAGGGGGGTGGGGGCTGAAACTATACTTTTGTATGCCAAAGGGGGGTGAGGCTGAAACGTCTTTTTGGACTTTTTTCATTTTTTTTTCCATACAAAAACCCCGTATGTAGATCCGCCACTGGCATGAATGTTGCTTCAAACTAAAGCCAGAATCAATTTGTTATCGTACACCGTTGTTGATATATTTAAATTTTTTTTCCTATTCTGCCGTTCTAAGAAATAAAGTCATAAACGCCAAAATTCCAAAATCGAGATTAGTGCAGATTCGTTACCGTGAATCAACTTATAATATTCATATTAAGCTAAAAATACCGATTTGCAACTGGAAATGATTAAAAAACATTAAGTAAAATCCTCACATCTCCACACCTAGTGTAAAAAACGAAGAACTAAATATCTCAAAACTACAAAAATAGAGATGTGACTTTCTTTCTTAGGACGGTAGTATTGCTCTTAGTTGGTCAACCTTTTATCCGACACAATTATTTATTTGTCTCAAATGTTATATTGAGGCCTCTTATAATTTCGACCTGTCATAACGAATTTAATTCCGAAGCTGTCAAAAAACCTTCTATAAATCAAGAAAAAAGTCGGGCTTTAAAGTATTATTGGTAAAATGCTTATACAATCTGTTAATGTTATTCCTTAGTTTAATGTCGAAAATGTTCTCAGAACTATAGTAGGGAAATTGTTATTTGGGTTATGCCGCTAACATTATCATAAAACTCAAAGATTTCGACAAAGTTTAAAACCAAAACATAACTAGGCGAAGTTAATGGTGCTCAAGTTTTATGTGCCTTACTCTTCAAGGGCACAAAAAATTTTTTTGTTTAATTTTGCGCCGTTAAACATGAATAGAAAAGAAATTAACCATTTTAGTCCTTGAAAGTACTTTGACCAAGCTTGTTATGATTGTACATCAAGAAGTGGACCTCCTGTTTTTATGCCAACTACGTACAGCTAATGTTCTTATGTTCTCAAGACGCTTTACATGGCATAATTTCATAATTTACTCTCTGAGTTTTGCTATTGACTGTAGAGATGTGAACGATCGCTTAGAAAAATTAATTTCAAATAAAACAAATTTCCTGTATCAGCTAGAATTTGAACCTGGTCTCGAATTGGAATCGAGTGATCCACGCAATTTTTCAAAATTGCCTTTTTTCCATATCCAAAAAAAAATAGGTTTTGTTAGCATCTTTGAAAATAATAGCACAATAATAGGTGGGTGAGAGTTTCTCTGCTCTCAAAAGACCAGTGGCTGCTCATAGAATGTTAACGGGTAAGTAAATATTTACAGTCTTGTTTTTTTGTTTTTTTCCTTACATAATAATAAAAGGAAAAGGAAAGTTTTTAGCTCTTAAGCATAGTACTATGTTCGGTTTCATGTGAAATTCCACGCAAATATCCATACAAAAAATGATAGCTGTGAAAAAAGCGTGAAAATTTCACAACAATTTCCTCAAAGTTGTACTGTGTTTCGCTGCGAAAAAATCTATTACTATATGTCGCAACATGAATCTAGAAACATTTTTTCATGGCAATTTAATTGATCCGACAATTTATTTTGGAGTGAAAAGCGACAGTTGTCATTTGAAATTAAAAAAAGCGCAAAGAAAAAAAGAAAGTAAGTTTCTTATTGGAAATATAATATTTATTATAATTATTTATACTAATTTCAGTGGATGTAAATTTTCTCAAAAAGAAGAAGAGTCAACTCAACGAGGAGGAAAAAAAAATGTTGCTGTGCTCCATCAAGCGACGACGCTTTATATGGGACAAGCAATGCAAGGAGCACAGCAATCGAAATGCTTTAAAGAATGCTTGGCTAAATATAAGCCTTGAAATGAATAAAAGTGGTAAGTGTACTAAATTGTCTTTTTGTTAATTTTGTTATTTTAATTTAAATTTTCTAGTGGAAGACTGCAAGGCTGCATGGAAGAGCTTGCGTGACAGCAAACGCTACCATGCAAATAAAGCTAAAAAATCAGGGAGCGCCTGCGACTTGGATGTAGAGGTGGATGAAAATGTCCCACCAGAAGACTTTGATTTTGCGGAAGATATGTCATTTTTATGCGATACTTCTACACAAAGAGAGTAAGTTAAATTTGTTCATAGAAAACTAAGACAGGATTGATTTTACATGTATATTTGCATTTCAGAACTTTTTCGACACTTCAAGGGGAGAGCTGTGTGGAACACCCTGAGCCATCATACTCATATGTATGAGAATTGTTTTTAATTTTTTTCTTGATAATTTATAACATATTTTCTTTTTAGTTACAGACTCCTTCATCAACCAACCGTCGGCAAAACGTCAGCGAACTACAGGCTACTGCTGAAAAAGTGGTGGAGCAAATGGCCACGGTCATTGAGATGCGGAAGAGTGAGGTGGCCACCAAATCGAAGCATCATCACCTTCTGGCTCATTTGGGCTCAATTATTCAGCAGTTACCGGATGCAACGGCCAACGATCTTGGGGCCAAATTCATTGCAATGGCCTATAATGAACTAAAAAACAAATGAGTTAAGTACAATGTTCCTCGTATTGTAGACTTATTAGAAAAAAGAAAACAAAATATACATAAAAATGCTCAGCTAACAATGCTTTTGAAAGAGTTTTTGTCAAATCATTTTATTAAACTTTTAGAAAATGCAATGAGATATATTCAAAAAAGAAATTTAGTTCCAAAGTTATTCTTTTCATTTCTGATAGTTTTTCTAATTCCATGGTAATTCTGTGTTGAAGTAAATATATTTGAAGTTATTTAGGATTTTAATTGATTCAGATGGTGATATACAATTTTGACGTGACGAAGTAACGTTTTACCGCGCAGGTTTCCAAAAAAGTTGAAAAATGAATTTTTTCAAAATTGATCGGCGTTGTATTGACTTGTTACTTGCGGAGTGTAAGAACTATGATTAAAAAAAATGGTACGACTGTAAAAGTTAATTCTTTGACTTCATCATAAAAACAAAACAAAAATTCAAAACGTCATCGGGACGCAGTGGAGTTGCTTAAGCAACGCAACTGAAAATTTGTTACATGGAATTATTACTCGCTGAGTATAAGTACTAGGATAAAAAATATGATATAGGCCGCTGTTGCCTGTTCTGAGCCCTCACAACAAAACTACACTTTGTGTGTAATTTACTTATTCTGGAAGATGATGTTGTTGATGGTGTAATTGATGTAAATGAATTTGTTGAGCTCTGAATATAATCGAAAAAAAAACTTTTTGTTGAATTAAAAACACTCCGATATAAAACGTTATAAAAAAGAAACCTTTATTGCTAATTCGGTGCGTCCATGTAATACTAGAGTTACAAGAGAACGGAACTCAAACTTAAAGTTATATACAAAAATGAAATGAAATGAAATAAGAAAAGTAGAAAAAATACAATAAGACAAATATGAACATTATTGTTGCGCCGGGAATAAGAGGAATTGTTGTTGCACATTGTTGTTGCGACTGAAGAATTTCGTTGTAATGCAGGTGCTCGTTATTGTTGTTGTTGTTGTTGTTGTTGTTGTTGTTGTTGTTGTTGTTGTTGTTGTTGTTGGTGCTGCTGCTGTCGTTGCTATTGCATATCTTGCACGCTGGGTTTATTGTAGTTAGGCAGCTAGTTGAGTGAAAAAAGTTAAACTTAAAATTTTAAAGAAGCAAATTATAATTACCTCAATATTTTCATTCCAAATATGTAGCTTTACGTTGCCAAGGGATGGATCCGGAATCCGAGTTGAAATATATTTTAAGCTTCTCTCTTATCTCTTTAGCAGAGTTTGAGTGCCTACCAGCTTGTATTGAATTGAGATCTGCATTAAATAATGAGTCTGGTGGAAGATTGTTATGAAGATCTCCTTGTATTATTTCACCGAACTCATTGTATCTATCGACATAGCTCGGAGGACAATATTGCTCCTTTCTCGTTCTTATTAAAAAATTGTGCAAATAGCAGCACGCAGTAACGATCTGTCGAGCTCTGTCGGGATGACAATACATCTTCCTGGACAGACAGTAAAATTTAGAGCATAGTATTCCAAATGCATTTTCTACACATCGCCGTGCTCGACTTAGCCTGTAGTTAAATATTTGTTGCTCATCTTCAAGCTTTTTGTTTCGAGTTGGCGTAAATGGCTTCATTATTCGAGGATGCAGAGGAAACGCATCATCGCCGACGAAAACGTATGGAAAAACATTTTCAAATGTTCCAGAATCGTTCGGAAATTGCAAAGTTCCATTTGCAAGAGTTTTTCCCAAAGAGCTTTTATGGAAAATATTTGCATCTCCTTCACTTCCATAGGTCCCCGCATCTATATATGTAAATTGATAGTCGCCGTTTGCCACACCCATCAGGACAATGCTAAAGAAACCCTTGAAAAGAAATATATGTTAAGTTCGATTCTCATTGAAGTTATATTTTTAAACTTTACCTTATAATTATAAAACAGACTACCAGATTTAGGTGGGCATTTTACGGCACAGTGTTTACCGTCAATAGCACCAACACAATTAGGGAAATTCCATTTTTCGAAAGATTTTGAGGTTTTTATGAATTCTTCTTTGCAAAGTGGAGGAATTTCTTCGTTCAATGCCCTGACTATTGCAACGCAAACTTCGCTTAGTATTTGCCCAAAGTGTTGTTTGCTAATGCGGTATACTGACGCTATATGCCGTTGCAATGTCCCACATGCAAAATATCTGTGTTGGCGAAAATATTCCATTAAATATAATCTTATTAATCAACATCAAAACCAACTCGACGCTCATGTACTTGAAGATTCTGAACTCATGAAAAAACATGTTTTAAGGGTTTACAGTTTCTTTATAACCTCGCTGTGTGATATATATATTGACTAAATTTAAAACCTATACAAATAGGTAAAAATTATACTTTTAGGTTATATTAAATTTCAAGTTGATGAAATGAAGTAAATGTTTCATACGAATTAAGCAAAGTTATGCTTATCACTTTTGTGAGTTTTTAACCGTCCTTTCGCTTGAAAATTTTATTCAAACCCCATGACAAAATATGAAATTGTTTTTTCAAAAACGCCCCTAAAAAAAAGCTGTGTATTCGCGGTATTAAAAATTCTATTTAAATATTTTTAAACTCACTTAGTTGAATATCTTAACTGTATATGGACCATAATTGAGTAATATCACTATTTTGAAAAAGTAATACTTCAAAAACGAACACAAAAAACCCCCTTAACATTAATACAACAAATTCGAAATAGACGGACGACTACGAGTGTGAAATAACAAATACATTCCTTGAGAAGTTAACAGAAAAACTTAATCAACGAAACAAGGTAAGCAAACTTAAAGCAGTACCAACAGTTTTCTTAAAGAAACATGATTTTTTTTCTCACTTACTTACAATTTAAAAACACAGTAAATATCGACATATTTACACAGTCTCGGGTCTTAAATAGATTCCAAAAAAACATTTCCATATGCATTGCACTCTTAATGCAAATGGTGAAACTTTGCTTATTTTGTATGAAACTTAAATGAATGAATTTAATGTTACCTAAAAGTATAATTTCTCATCTGTATAACTGTTTTTAAATTAAGTCAAAATCTATCTCACAAGTAAAATTATATAAGAAATTGTAAACCCTTAAAACATGCTTTTCGACCAACCCTCAAGTGCTTCCAGCTGGACCACTAGCGAACGATACAGGAAAAATCTCATGGAATGATCCAGTTATAGATTTACTCGTACTTTACAGTAAAAAAAAAAAAACATATATTTATACCCCATGCGTATTGCGTTAGGGGTGTATTAATAAGTCATAACGTTTGTAACACCCATAACGGTATGTGCCAGGTATTGAAAAGCATATATATTATTGATCACCATGACCACCTAAGTCGTCTTAGCCATGTCCGTCTGTCGACACGATTACTGGTCGTAATAATAATAATAATGTCATTTACACAAGGTGGAGCACAATATAACGAATACTCTAGAATGTAGGATCTATAAATTAACTCAAAAACGCACTTTTTTGGTTATGAAAGTCTTCAAGTAAATGAGCGATATCGACTGCTCTCTGACTTAACCTGGTAAGTTAAAAGGAGTTCTGACTTAACTTGCGAGAATCAATCAGAGACAAGTCGATATGTGGACAGTTTAAAAAGTTCTTTAAAATCAATGAAACGTCGAGCGACCAAAATTAATTGGTCCACTAACACAACTTTTAAGATTCACTGATTAATTTACTTACTCTAATGTAATGGCCAATTTTTCCTTGGGCGTAATTGCATTTTGTGGGTGTGTGTTCCTTTTTGGCTGCAAGTGCACTTCAACAAGACTTAAAATTGCTGTGAAGCTTTCATGGTCCATGTGAAAATTCTCCTTGAATCTCTTCTCACACTGCACCAAGTCTTCAAACTAAACATTCATAAAATCAATAAACAATAGCTTTGTCCAAAGAAAAACTTACATCTTTTACGAATCTTCCTTTCAACTTCCGTTCCTTTAAATACGGATGCACCTTTCCGCGGTGTTGGCGGTTACAAATCTCTGCAGCTTGCAGCAATAAGCTAATGGCTTGACCAGCTCCACAGCAAAGAATATCTTCTATTTGCGTATCCATTCTAAAATATATATTTCTTATTAATATAATCCCATATTATAAAAATTTACAGAACTTACATGATTTTCTGCTTTTCGTCTAATAAATTCTTACTTTTTCAATTGTTTTGTCAGAATTTTTGAGCTGTTCGTTAGCAACATATTTTTCTGTCAAAATTTTCACGCAACATAAAAATGGATGTTGCCAGCGAAATTTCACACGAACGAACACAGTACTATGCTTTAGCGGGTATATAAAAAAAATTGCAATAACTTACAAACTTTCTTCATACCTAATGTGACCAACATTTTCAGTGCAAAAAGAAGTACAAGCACAGACTTTAAAAAGAAGTACATAGTATATATTCTATGTGAAGTACAATATAGTAATATAGTGAACTTTTGAAAGTAAAACTTCTTCACTTGGAAACAAGTCCGAATGATTTTCGAAGTGCAGTGCGCTGACCTAAAGCTGTCGTTGTCCTTTACAGTGTGATAGGTTCACATTCCTTCGCTTGCAAACATGCTACAGTTAATAGAAGACGGAAAAAACGTTGTCACACTTTGTGAAGAAGATGATGCAATAAGAGCCCTGTGTTTGTGAGTGGATAAGTGACTCTCAATCGCAGCTTTTCCTCCAAAGGCTATATTAAAATGCCCATCGCATATTTCAGAACGCAAGTCACTTGGTTTTTTTATAAACGGATGTTGCTTTTGCAAGCCCTCATTAAAAATATTGCTCCTTTGTTTTTTTGCCATTTCACTTTTTGCTAAAACTAAAATACGTGCTGACTAGCGATAAGTGATGTATTGTATTTTAAGCAGGTAATGTGATGCAGTTGGGCAACTTGGTTGTTGGGTTGCGATAAAGTGTATGATTTTTGATACTTCTTGAAGATTTGATAATTTTGTTGTTATATTAATACGTTCATGTCAAAAAGAAGTACAAAGAAGTAAAACAAGTAAAAAGAAGTGCATTTTGCCACTTCGCTAAAAGAAGTACAGCGAACAAAAAAGAAGTAAAAAACTCCAAAAAGGAGTACGGTGTGTCAAAAAAAAGTGTGTCATGGTAAAAAGTGACTATGTAGAGAAATAAACATTGTTTTTTTTTTTTTGATTTTCTAAAATTTTTTAGAACTACCTAGAACTACCCTCGTCCCAACTTTCAAGTATCTAATAATGAAAAAATTAATTTTGAAACGTAAGTTGTCAGAGAAGTAAAAGGGTTCTACCAAATTTATATATTAAATATTCACTGAAATTTTAATTTTATAAAGATACGACCATTTTTTAATTTGGGAAAAGAATTTTCAAATTGTTTCATATTTTTCATAAAAAAAATTACTCGAAAAATACTTACTAAGAAGTTATCAGTCTAAAACATTGCCAAAATTTTCTTTTTAGAAAATTGCGGGTTTTTTAAGAAAGAAATGAGAAGTGTGACCCATTGAAAGAAACTGAGAGCCCACATAGTATCGAATTACATTTTTCGCTACGATATATTGAAAATAAAATAAAGTGAAAATATTGAAAATAAACATTACTTTATTTTGACTATTCACGATTTGGTGCAAATAAGATACCAAAAATATGAAAGTTAATTCAGGTTTACTGAGCAATACTGAAAAAAAAAAATGCAATAAGCACTCATGTCAATTATAGACCATTTCCACCTCTTACTCGACTATTTCTTTAAACGCATGTGTTTATATTTCTTTTAATTGTTTTCACTTTTGATTATTTTTAATTTTTCATTTAAATTTTCAAAATAGTTGCGGTTCAGTGAAATAATTTTAATTGAAAAATTTCATTAACAATAGAAAACATATTTTAGTTTTTTTTTTTATAATTGAAGATTATTTGAGAGAGTGTTTGTAATGTCTTGAAGGCATATTTTAAATAAATGCAAAGACATAGCGAATGAATATAATTAGGATATGTTTTTTTTGTAGATAGAGGTGCAAATATATTTTAAATTTGCTGTAATGTAAGATTATTTGCATCGAATTGAGACAGCACTACTAATTTTATGAGCTTTGAATAAATAGCATAGCAAAAATTACAAAAAAAAAAAAACAACACATTTTATCAAGTTTCAAGTTTATACTATAGTTAAGTGGGACAACGAAACACTAACTATTCTGGCTCTTCCTTGAGGAATAAACTTTATACAAATAGCCAACACCCATTAGTTTACTATTATTTACACTTTTGTTTTTTTTAAAACAAACTAATACATCGTATGTTGCCTTTAGTGAAAGAAATATGCATGATTCTTTGAGTATTACTTAAAATACTTTGCGAGGTCTCTATAAACAATATTAATTCTTATGCTTTTCATGCCACCTTAGGAGTACCACAAGGTAGTATTCTTGGATCACTGTTATTTCTTCTTTTTATTAATGATATTGGAATATGCTTTAAAAATTGCAGTTATCTGCTTTTTGCTGATGATCCAAAATTATTTAGCTCTATACGCTCCCCTACTGATGTTAACAATCTTCAGGCTGACTTATTTAATCTTGTTAATTGGTGTGAATGAAATTATTTTACACTAAATTTAAAAAAAAAATGCTTTCATGTCACCTTTTCTAACCGACTTTATGATATTGTTTCAACATACGCTGTTAACAATAATGATTTAGAGTTTAATGATCAAATTTGTGATCTAGAAGTTTTATTTGACTCAAAATTTCTATTTACTAAGCACTTAGATTTCATTATGCCAAAAGCATTTTCAATGTTTGCTTTTGTAAAATGTAGTAGTTTTAAATTTAAGGATCCTTATACACGTTTATATATGTTCTCTGCTTTTGCTAGTCTAGACTGGAATATTGCTCATTTATTTGGAATCCTTTTTTATTAAACTCACATTAATCGTATTGATTTTATTCAAAAAAGTTTTTTAAAATTTGCACCAGGACCGTTGAATTTTAATGAACCTCTTCCTTCATATTGTGTACGCTGAAAATTATTTCATATTAACTCACTTGAAGATAGAAGAACTATTCAGGCGTTGGATTTTATTCGTAGTTTAATAAATGGTAATACTGAATGCGCATCTCTGCTGGAACGTATTAATTTTAATATTCCGTTAAGACCTCTGCGTTCTTTTAAACCATTTTATCTCAGAGCTTACAAATCGAGCTATGCGGGCAATGAACCTATCACTAGAGCATTAAAAACTTACAACAATTTGTCTTTAGTAACTATATTAGATTTTTCTATACCTAAGGAATTATTTAAGAAATCTCTTCAAGACTTTTTTGTTAACTCAAGTTGAGATACGAATGATGCACTATATATTACCTTATACTAAGTATTTATACTAAGTTCTGTCTAATATAATACCCCTATAATCTGACTGTAAATTGAATAAATAAATAACTAAAAAATAGATAAATATTTAATAGTTTTAAATAAATTTTTAATCGTGCGGCCTCGATAGTCGAGTAGCTAGCGTGCTCGACTGCTAACGCAGAAGTCCCAGGTTCCATTCTCGGCCATGCCATGGTTCTAAGCTTTAAGCCTTTCACATTTGCAATTTTCTATCCTCATTTTTAATCAACTAAAATTGAAAATTTATCAATAACTACGACTTGAAGTTGTAGTTGATGGTAGAGAAGTTTGTGGATGAGATGGCCTTCTAACTTGAATTCACTGAGGTAAAAGCATAACACTTGTCTCTAATTCAAATTCACATGTTTCTTTGGCTTTCCACCAGGCTTAGAACACGTGTTTCACTTGATTACCCTTTTCTTCCAACTAATCCATTACCCCATTATTTCGAACCAAGGCAGACTTGACTGAATAGGTATTTCATCTAAAATCCTTTGTTCAAAGCTAAAAAAAAGCTTTTTTAATTTTAAAAACTTTTTCCATCTATTTTGAATAAAATTTTGTAAAATTTATTTTGATATTTTAAGACATTTGTCATGAAATTTAAAAATGAAGAAATTGTTAACTTAAAACAAATGTCAACAATTCGTTTAACCAAATATGGACAAATGTCTTTAAAAAAAATGTAGCTAAAGTTGTATCTTTACAAAAAAAAAAAAAAAAAAAAAAAGCATTTAACGAAAATGTCTTTAAAGTTTCTTTAGTTGAAGTATGAAACTAATCTTAGTAGTCCTTTTTTTAAACATCTTCCATAACATTCTCGAGGCAATGTTGATTTTTAAGGGTTCATCAGGCTTTAACCAGCAACTATTTATGTATGGTAAAGCATTTTAAAAAAACAAAAATTCGAGAAAAGTAAAGTTTCGTGAAAATGTAAAAATCGCTTTAATTATGGATAGTCCTAGTGCTGAGTTTTAATATGGTAGGTTAGTTAGAAGGCTATATAGATCATATTTAAAATTCAAAATTCATTCCCAGCATTCAAAATTGAAAAATCTTTCCAAAGTTTGATTAAACAGACCCAAAAACAAAAAAAAAAAAAAATAAAATAAAAAAAAATTCCTCCCAAAATCAAAAACACCCTTTAGAAATTATGCTTTTTTAAAAATTAAACGGTATTATAACAAAGGTCTACTAATTTCGGAGTTCTTTCACTTTCTCAGCATATTTTGGCCCATTTATTTCGATGCAATCATTAAAAATTTCAACGTTTTTTGGAAAAAAAAAAAAAAATAAATAAACATATTATCTATTATTACTTAATTCAAGCCTAATCTTATAATTTCCCAAGCATAATTCACTTGACACGCCCCTGTTTTGTCAACAACAACTACTGCTCTCATCATGGCTTGTGAGAAACATCATAAATTAAAAGCGGTGATAAGAAAATAAATGAAAAAAAAAAACAACAAAATAAACAAACCTTCAAATTCATGTTAAATGCTGCTGGTGCTGTGATTGTTGTTGTGGTCTTTGTTGTTGCAGATGTTGTTGTTATTATTATTATTGTTGGATTTAGTAAATGCTGGCAAACCAAACGGCGCTACGGCTACCGTAAAAATACTCAAAACCAGCTCTTGAGCGAATTTTCTCCACAACACACACACACAATTAAAAGGTTTTCTCAAATTTTATTCAATAATATTTTTCTTGTTGTTCACTCACTGTATGAGTGGCAATTATTATTATTATTATTCACTATTTGTTGTTGTAAGTCGGCAAAAGCAAGACTTATTTGTTAACAACACACGCACAGGTAAGACAAACTCAAAAACTAACCACACAGCTCTTAAACGAAAAACCAGAGCACATTCTCGACTTTGCTCTGATATGTACCTAGTTTAAAAATAATTTTGGAAATTATGCAAAATTTTTTATATGTTTGAATTCCACCAAATTTTTGTCATTTACGCATTACCGAATTATTACACTTTTTTCCATTGCATTGCCTTTTATTTTTTTTTTTTTTTGTAATCTTAACTTTGTGCTCTTTATGTTTATTGGTTATGGAGTCACCAACGCCAATCGCTAAGGTGTTGTTGCAACGAGGTATCCACGAGAACTAAACAGCAAAAACACACGCGCGCATATTTCCAATTGATTATTTCATTCACTTGCCAGAGATGAGATGAACTAAGTGAGTGAGCAGCGAGTGCAAATGTGGCGCTCAAAAGGGGAGCTCATAAGAAATGCTCAGCAGCAGCATAGAGCGCCAAATCAGAGCGGTTTATTGAGAATCTGTTGTTGTTATTATTATGTTGCCAATGCCGCAATGTTGCCAAGAGAGCTCCATGACTCGCTGTTGTTAGGTTTTTTTTTTATTGTATATTTTTGCAAAGACTTTTTTGCTTTATGTTAACGTGTTTTCTTAAAAATTAAAGCCACATTGTTTGTTAAATGCATATAAATTGATAATTTTATTCACAGTTCAATTTCTTTTTAACAACAATTGAATTTCACTGCATTCAGAGTTTCTGATTTTTTTCCACAAATCAAGAAAAAATCATATTTTTGATAGGCTCTTTGAAAAGGACACGAGCACAAGGACAAGTGCTAAAAAAAAAAAATAAATAGATTTTCCAAAAACCTCACTCACACGCACAGTAGTGGCTCAAAAAGTTACACGGGGGGTTGTTTAAAAATTAAAAAAAGCAAAAATTTATTTACACGATGGAGCATTTTTTTATATTTATTTTTAAATATTTCTTTGCTTGTAGGTGTTGTTTCTATCTGCACTTATGTCACACCAAAAACCGGCATTTCATTTGTTTCTTTCCACTTTCTTTTTCACTTATTTTGTGTAAACAATATTTCTCTCAATGTTTCTTTTTTTTTACTCAAATATTCTGAACGTTTAATTGAAATTTCTTATAATTCATATTGAATTTATTGGTTAGTAGGTAAAATGGTTTTTTAATAGAATTTGAAATTTTTGCATTTTCCTTGATGCCTTATTTTTATTATTTAGTTAAACATTCGCGCTTCCAACATCAAATCGATGTCTACACGGCAAATGCAGGCGAACGTCTGTCTACCAGGCGTTTCGCTCACTCATGCAATCGTCCGACAGACCCTTCAGAGATACACAGATACTTTAGCAATACGTTCTTATTCCACAGCGAGCTCGAGCTATTGCTCTGTCTCTGGGTCTGACTGCATTATGGGAAACACCTTGAGTATGCGGCGAATTGGCTGTCAAGGGTAGCAGATGTTATGTGTAGAAATAGGCTAGCTATAGCTATGAGTGTGTATGTTTTGTTTCACAATAATTAATTTTTATTTTGGTTTTTCTTTATAAATTTTATAACACACACACGCAGCAATGTTCATTTCCTTATCGATTTTTCAATGTTGCGCTCTCACAACAGCATAAAAAGGTTGCAGCAACATGTTTTTATCGTTGTGTTGTATAAGACAAGCGCCATCTGTTATGATATTTTTTCTAAAAAAAATTGTTAACACTTATGTTGCAATAACATATGTTGCTGCAACATGTGTCATATTATGCTAAAGTATTACTTAGAGAAATGTTAACATAGAGTGTAATTAAATTTACGCTCAATTTCACACATATTTCTGAGTAACTAAACCATAATTTATCTGACTAATCAAACTGTCAAGTGTATCTTTCGTACTTTCTTATAACAGTTCAAAAACAATTGACTTTTAGCATTTAACATTTAACATTTAACATTTAACATTTAACATTTAACATTTAACATTTAACATTTAACATTTAACATTTAACATTTAACATTTAACATTTAACATTTAACATTTAACATTTAACATTTAACATTTAACATTTAACATTTAACATTTAACATTTAACATTTAACATTTAACATTTAACATTTAACATTCAACATTTAACATTTAACATTTAACATTTAACATTTAACATTTAACATTTAACATTTAACATTTAACATTTAACATTTAACATTTAACATTTAACATTTAACATTTAACATTTAACATTTAACATTTAACATTTAACATTTAACATTTAACATTTAACATTTAACATTTAACATTTAACATTTAACATTTAACATTTAACATTTAACATTTAACATTTAACATTTAACATTTAACATTTAGCATTTAACATTTAACATTTAACATTTAACATTTAACATTTAACATTTAACATTTAACATTTAACATTTAACATTTAACATTTAACATTTAACATTTAACATTTAACATTTAACATTTGACATTTAACATTTACCATTTAACATTAAACATTTAACATTTAACATTTAACATTTAACATTTAACATTTAATATTTAACATTTAACATTTGACATTTAACATTTAACATTTAACATTTAAAATTAAACATTTAACATTTAACATTTAACATTTAACATTTAACATTTAACATTTAACATTTAAAATTTAACATTTAACATTTAACATTTAACATTTAACATTTATTATTTTACATTTAACATTTAACATTTAACATTGAACATTTAACATTTAACATTTAACATTTAACATTTAACATTTAACATTTAACATTTAACATTTAACATTTGACATTTAATATTTAACATTTAACATTAAACATTTAACATTTAACATTTAACATTTAACATTTAACATTTAACATTTAACATTTAACATTTAATATTTAACATTTAACATTTGACATTTAACATTTAACATTTAACATTTAACATTTAACATTTAAAATTAAACATTTAACATTTAACATTTAACATTTAACATTTAACATTTAACATTTAACATTTAACATTTAACATTTAACATTTAACATTTAACATTTAACATTTAACATTTAACATTTAACATTTAACATTTAACATTTAACATTTAACATTTAACATTTAACATTTAACATTTAACATTTAACATTTAGCATTTAACATTTAACATTTAACTTTTAACATTTAACATTTAACATTTAACATTTAACATTTAACATTTAACATTTAACATTTAACATTTAACATTTGACATTTAACATTTACCATTTAACATTAAACATTTAACATTTAACATTTAACATTTAGCATTTAATATTTAACATTTAACATTTGACATTTAACATTTAACATTTAACATTTAACATTTAAAATTAAACATTTAACATTTAACATTTAACATTTAACATTTAACATTTAACATTTAACATTTAACATTTAACATTTAACATTTAACATTTAACATTTAACATTTAACATTTAACATTTAACATTTAACATTTAACATTTAACATTTAACATTTAACATTTAACATTTAACATTTAACATTAAACATTTATTATTTTACATTTAACATTTAACATTTAACATTGAACATTGAACATTTAACATTTAACATTTAACATTTAACATTTAACATTTAACATTTAACATTTAACATTTAACATTTAACATTTAACATTTAACATTTAACATTTAACATTTAACATTTAACATTTAACATTTAACATTTAACATTTAACATTTAACATTTAACATTTAACATTTAACATTTAAAATTTAACATTTAACATTTCACATTTCACATTTAACATTTTACATTTAACATTTAACATTTAAAATTTAACATTTAACATTTAACATTTAATATTTAATATTTTACATTTAACATTTAACATTTAACATTTAACATTTAACATTTAACATTTAACATTTTTTTTTTTTTTTTTTTTTTTTAATTTAAAGCTAAAGCTAATAAAATTTAACATTTAACATTTAACATTTAAAATTTAACATTTAACATTTAACATTTAACATTTAACATTTAACATTTAACATTTAACATTTAACATTTAACATTTAACATTTAACATTTAACATTTAACATTTAACATTTAACATTTAACATTTAACATTTAACATTTAACATTTAACATTTAACATTTAACATTTAACATTTAACATTTAACATTTAACATTTAACATTTAACATTTAACATTTAACATTTAACATATAACATTTAACATTTAAAATTTAACATTTAACATTTAACATTTAACATTTAACATTTAACATTTAACATTTAACATTTAACATTTAACATTTAATATTTAACATTTAACATTTAACATTTAATATTTAATATTTAACATTTAACATTTAGCATTTAATATTTAATATTTTACATTTAACATTTAACATTTAACATTTAACATTTAACATTTAAGATTTAACATTTAACATTTTAACATTTAACATTTAACATTTAACATTTCCACTATGCTCGTATAATTTGGTATGTCATAGAGCTTATGTCTGCAGCAGAAACTTCAGAGAAATGATCTGCTTAGGTAACCTTACCTTTGAATTGAATTCAATTTTATGCAAAAAGTAACTGTAGGAATTATTGAGCTTCTTGTGGCAAGCATTTTTATTTCAAACTTCAGAAAAAAAAAATTTCTATATAGAAATCTGTCAATTCTGTTTATGTTAAAGATTACTCAAGAAATTCAAGAGAACTCATTAAATTTCCGTTCATGACTTAAGTAGCACATTTTCAAAATTTCACGAAATTTAAGGTATTTGCACCAGGAAAAATAAGGAAGCAAAATATAATCTTGTCAACGGAAGATGTGGATTTTTTTGCCTTAATGGAAATTATTCAATTCTAGCTTAGTTACGAATATAACTTAGTTACTTTTTCTCTTCAACTTAAACTTAATTTCAGATTTTTGTTCTCAATAATGATTCCATCTCACTCTACCTTCTCGTATTCGTAGTTCATACTTGAAGTCATTATAAAAAATATACACTCCTTCAAAAGTTGTTTACCTCATATCTAATCCTTTTAAAAACCCCTGTTGCTACTCCTTTGTAACAAAAGCTTCTTAGTAATTAAACATTTTATATTTTTTCTCATTAATAAGCCCGGTTGTGTATACAACTCATTAATAACAAACAGTTCTTCACCCAACAAACAACAACTGTAACAAAACAACAACATCCTGCATAGAGAAAGAATTGACAGTCTGTGCTTTTAAAGACTTGCTTTTGCATATTAATAAATATTTCCTTTTCACACATCAAACAAAAAAACAAAAAAAAATTACAAAATGCTTTCGTTACAAATATTAATGTTTTTCAATCCTTTAGTTTAAAAATTGTTTTTTTGCATGCGTAAAATTTTTGCATCACATCATTATTCTTCGGAGTAGACGATTTATTCTTTTATGTTGTTGCCAAAACTCATTTGGAAAATAACTATTTATTCTGTCAAACCATTAATTATAAAATTGTTGCTGTTGTTTGTTGAACAGTAGCAAAAACAGCAAATAACACAAAAATGTTTCTAATGTATTACCTAACGTTGTGCAAATTAACAGTTGAGATACACCCCTGTTAAGCTTTTGTACTGATTCTTTTTTTTTTTTGTTACTAATAAATCTTATTTGTCTTAAGTCAACAGTTCGACAGACGTTACAAATAGGCTTGTAAAGCAGTTTTAATAAAATCGTTTTTGCTTTAATGTTTAATGGTAAAACAGCAGTTTTCCGGTTACTGCTGCTATGGTTTTCTTTTAATATCGTTTTATATTTGCTGCAGGCTAACACAAGCTTTGATTTGTAACGAATATTTTTTTAATATTGTGTTGGGGAAGAATTTAGAAAAGCATTCGGACTTTGATCTTCTCTTCCTTAAGTGTACATATCGAGAGTTTTGTGAAGAATTATACCAAGGCATATTTAACAAGGTAGACTCGTGTCGGAGAGGTGGGTACAGCTTACGAAGGCACACACCTGCCCTACAACCCATATAGTAAAAACTCCATAGAATGGCTAATATTTGAGTTAGAGAGATACAATTTGACATGTGAGTATGTGACGTCAAAATGAAGATGTGAACAAAAAGTGGGCATAACACTCCTCCGGTGACACCCACTTCCCCTACAACCCACATAGTAAAAGCTCTATAAAATGGCTTATACTTGAGAAACAGAAATAATATATAGTAGGTTTGTATATTGCATAAATTCTAAGCCAAGCAAAAGAAGTGGATCCACTTTTAAGAAATACATCAATACTTATTGTAGTATATTTGATATTTCATAGTATAACTGTGTTTTATTTTTATTAGTCAACATATATATTTATCCCATTTTATAGAATGGAATAGACAACACAAGATACAATAAACAGTAGAAAAGTTTAACTTTCTCGATTTGCAAAAAATCGACGAAAAATCCGACAAGTTGCGTAAGTTTTCCTGAATGAAGACATTCTTAAAAAGAAAATGGTGAGTAATTTTATTTTTTAAACAAGTGGGCGTAGGTGTAAAAATTTGGAAAAAGTGTAAAAATTTCCAAAGAAAAAACCATCTTTTATGGAACTATGGAAGAATCAAGGCAATTTCTGAACTTTCGGCATTATCAGAAAGCCATAATACACACAAATTTACTTAAATAAACTAGAAGATGTCTACATTCAAAAAATATAATCATTAAATTAAAATTCAAGAATTGGTTTTTGCCCAAAGGAGTTGTTCATAAATTATGTTACCGATTTTAAACGTTTTTTACCCCCCCCCCCCCCCTCCCCTCCGTTACTCTTTGTAGTGCATTTCAAAACCCCTAACCCACCCCCAATAAAGTAACGTAGTACATGAAATAAAGAAATGAATTGATTAAAAAAATACTTGAAAATATATTTAAAAAATATTATTACCTTGACTAGCACTTGGTAGGTGTGTCATGACTAGATCAATTTAGGAAAAAATTTTAAAAATCAATTATTTTCATCGATAAAAACTATTCCATCTTCAATCCAAGAGTCGATGCTATCAATCACTGGAATTGAAGAAGCTGGAAACTTTGGGGACTTTTCGAAATAGAATTCTTCAACGGATTCTATGTCGACCCATTCAAGTGTATCCTCATTTCTTATGCAAAGAAATTCGCCTGGTGTTTGAGAGAATACCCGTAAAGGCTGCACCTTTGCAGCAACAAGTTCAGTGTTTTTATGAATAGGCTTCCTTAAAATTGATTTATTTAAGTAGTATGTACTTTTTATACCAATTTATTTTAAGTTAAATAAAACTCATTTATGAGAATTCATTGATGTTTTTGAAGCGAAATACAAGCCGCAATACAAATATAGGACAAAATATTGAACTGATTTCAGGATTTCAATTTTTTCAAGTTTTTTTTTTATATTTGGTCATGTAACTATATCTGAGATCACCCCCCCCCCCCTATCGTCACTTATCGTAGAGCATTTTAAAACCCCTCCACCTTCCTAAATTGGTAACGTAATTTATGAACGACCTTTAAAACACTTCTTTCCGGCTTTGAATTTGAGGCTCACGTGCTTTACTACAAGACCTTACTAAAAAATTCATTTAGAAAATCAAAACGGTAAAAAATGTAAACATTTATATTTTTCTCAGAGAGCAAAATGAGCACTCCAACTAGTAGCAGTACAGAGAAATCAAGCAATCTAATCTCCATAAAACAATAATTCTTTGAACATGCTGAATTCTCTAGTCCAATATATTGGACAATGTGACTGAAAGAGTTTAATCGGAATATCTTTGTATCCAAATGATGTCTCCAAAATACGAAGTTTCGCTTCCAGGGACTTCGTGCGCAATAACTCTATTGTTTCGCGACTTTTACTCCATCCGCGACCACAAAATGTGTTTTTCCTATCTCTGTAGCGCATTCCATTGACTGTAACGGCAATTCTACATCGCCAAAATTTGCGATTGGGGGTTTTTAGAAAGTGATGTTGGATATTAGGGGAAGATGACGTTACAGTTCATAGATTTTTAAAAATAAACATAGCCCTTGCCATTACCTTTACAACGATATATAAAACTTAAAAATCAGACAACAAATAATCGAATTATAGACAAAAACCTGATTACGTTGTCCCGTTGTCTTCTCGACATAACAGTAGATTTAAGGCCGTAACATTAAATTTTTTTTTCGATACGGTTTAATGGCCATATCCTACGGTATTGACATATCCTACTATATTGAAATATCCTACGATATTGGCATAGCTTACGATATGGATATATCCTACACGCAAAGAAAAAAAAACGTTTATCGCCAGTTTGCCGCAAACGAACTTCGTTTGTCGTGCTTGAAATCGTTATTTGCAAACGTTTCCACAGTTGTCATAATAACAGTTCAGTTGCGAGAAACGCGTCATATAGTTGCAGGAAATTAATTTCGTTTGTCATAAACGCGAGTGATTTTTAAATTGCAGCAATTGAAAACTTCGTTTTTCCCAATTGAAAATTTTGTTTCTTTTTTTCTTCGTTGTATAAACATAACGCTTATAGTTTAGAGTTACTTTTTGGACAAATTGTTACTATATAAGGAAATTGGTAGTTTGCTTAATACGCGGACGGAGATAGCAACGGAGGTGCAATCCATAAGAAGACGGACGGACATAAAGAGAAAGATTATTAATATAATAAATAATAATGACCGAAATAGCTTGCGATATATATATATACAGTGGCTCAAACGTATAATTGGACACTAGGTATGAGATTATTCAAATGCCGATTTTTTCACTTTAATGAAAATAATTCTAAAAAACTTTGATGCAGAGTTGTAGATTATTAAAAAATCTTTAAAGCAATATATAATACTTAGTATGTTTTTTTTCAAAAATATTTTAAAAATAAGAAAAGAAAACAAAACTAACAAATTTCATGTCAAACACATAATTGGACAGTAAAAAATTAAATACAGCTTCAGTACTTGGAAGCAAAACCTTGTGCTTTTATTACTTCTTCCAAACGTCGGGGCATCGACTGCACGAGATTGGCGCAAAATTCCGGAGTTATGTAGTTCCATTCGCGCGTTATTCCCTCTTTTAACTCCTCCACTGTGTTGAAAGTGGATTTATAGAGCTTACGGGCAAGTTCTTCCCAAACATGCTCAATAATGTTGAGATCTGGGGACTGTGCTGGTGTTTGAAGTAATTTTGGACAATTATGTATATGCCACATTTTCGCAACGTGTGAAGTATGCTTCGGTTCGTTGTCCCGATAGAAAGCAAATGTGTCCAATATGTTTAATTTATCGGCACTTTGCTTTACATTTTGCTTCAAAATGTCCAAATATTGGAATCGATTCATTTTACCCTCTATAAAATGAATATTCCCTACTCCTGCACTGGAAACACATCCGCACACCATTACTGACCCGCCCCCATGCTTGACTGTAGCCTTAGTGTTATTAGGCAAAAACTCAGTATTTGGCCTACGCCAAACGTACTGCTTTCCATCTGATCCATGGAGGTTAAACTTGCTTTCATCTGTAAAGAGAACCTACATATAAAAAATTAAAAGCTTAAAAATAATCAAATTAAACAAGTTTTTGCAAAAATTACCGTTTTCCAGAAGTCAGAATCTTTTAACAAATATTCCTTACAAAATTTCAGCCGAGCAATTTTATTTTTTTTAATTATATACGGTTTTTTTCTGGCAATCCGTCCATGTAAATAATTTTTTCTTACCACGTTTCGAATGGTCTCGGCGCAAACATCTTTGTTCAAATCGGATTTTACCATATTCTTCAATTCATTCGCCGGTGTAAATGGGTTTGTTTGCATTTTCCTCAAAATCCACCGCTCATCATGATCATTTAATTTTTTCCCTTGACCAATACGACTTTTGTTTTCTATTTGAAAATTTTGTTGATACCTTTGAATTATAGCATGGACTGTTGACGGGCATCGATCAACAATTTTACTGATTTGACGCACTGATTTACCCTCGCCATGTAACCTTATAATCAAATGCCGTGTTTCCGAAGTTGTCTGTTTTTTTCTTTGATCCATTGCAACTTTGATCTGCGCTTTTAACACTACACTTTAACAATGATTCATCTTTTGCATTTGAATAAACGTGAACTCACTCAGCAGAAAGAATAACGGTCCAAAGAACCGGTTTACAACAATAATTCGTTATCTAAATTACGTGTCCAATTATGCGTTTGACATGAAATTTGTTAGTTTTGGTTTCTTTTCTTATTTAAACAATGTTTTTTAATAAAACATGCTAAGTATTATATATTGTTTTAAAGCTTTTTTAATAAACTAGAACTCTGCATAGAAGTTTTTCAGAATTATTTTTATTAAAGTGAAAAAATCGGCGTTTGAATAATCTCATACCTAGTGTCCAATTATACATTTGAGCCACTGTATAAGATATATTTTTAAGTTGTGACAACTGAATATTCGTTTGCGGCAAATACAGCTCGCAAACGAAGTATAGTTGGTGAATTTTTCAGTTGTGGTAAACGAAAAATTTCTTTGCGTGTACTCAACGACTGAATAAGAGAGAACAATATATTTGAATTGAGCGAGCACAATTTTGTTTTTGAAATATTTTTTTTTTTCTTTAAACTGTGATGAATTTTAATGTATCGGTATGTTTAGTGTTCCTTTTATGTGAATAAAAATAAAAAAACTTAAAGACAAAGTGTTTTTTTGTGTATTTTCTAAGCGAAAATGCACTTTTATGTTACTTTTTATTTAAAAAAAAACCTTTTGAAATTAGAACTTCCCCAGTAACAAAGTGGTTCTAATTTACGAGCGTCTACTGTATATCCATCATTCCATGTTTATTTCTTGGTGAGCACACTATCTTAAATAGGCAGCACTGCAAACAGCACTTCTGTAGTAATACAAAGAGTGTGCATGATCAACAAATTTTGTACACACTCTATTGAGAGCCAGCCGAATGTTGTACAGTACTCATTTCGATTTCAGGTTTGATTCACCACTGATGGTTAATAAACTACTAAAACTCTGTACACTTAGCAGCAGTCAGTGTTTGTCTTTTCGTTTAAGGTTGATGTTTTTGATATGAATTTCGAAGACATGCTCCATATGCGGCGAATTTTTTCATTTCCGTTTCATTAGGATTGCGTTACATTGGTTTCACTTCCCGTTTAATTCGATGTATTACTGTTTACGCAGCTAAACAAGTTGCACAAAAAAAAAAAAAAAGATACAACAGTTTCGACTATGTCGTCACACAACACGTAGAATTTTATAATTCTCTTTTTTAAAAAATATTTAGCAAGAATGGATAAATAAAGCAACAGCGGAATTTTTTTTTTCGCTACCTAGTACGCTGTGGAGAGTTGAAATGTCAAAATTTCGCTCTCCATTATATGCCGGATATTTAATTGGCGGCGCAATTTTGACATTTCAATAAGAGTACAGTACGACCTCTCCTAAGAGTACAGTACGATTATCGCAACACTCAAAAATTTACATTGTTTATAAAACACTGGTTTTATATACTTTTTTAACTGGCAGTGCCCGTTTGCTTTAATCAGCAACACTCAGTACATACATATGTTCTATTATATACAAGAACCAATGCAGTCGATAAATAGGTAGCAACCTTAAACAAGAATCATCATCATAAGAAACATCAAATGTTGGCTTTATATTTCATGTTTAGTGTTTAAAATTTAAATAAGTTAGAGAGTTCAAACATGAATTTTTCTCCCAGTGAGTTTACATCAACATTGTACGATCATTACTTTGCACACCAAAGGCTCAAAGTGTGACCTAAAAACGCTCTCAACCGCCGCTTGATCACTATCAACCGCCCTACTTACCTCCGAGAATGACGTAATTCTACGTCACAAAAAAAAATAACTATTGAATTAAATTTCAGCATTAACTTGGTTTGTCTGAGTTATTTGAAAGTTAATGTTAACATCATCGAAACAGTTGAAATGAAATGAAATAAAAAAAAATTGTGAAACCCAAATTTGGGGTTACATCCGCTTAAGTAACATAAAGCATCTAATTTTCGGACAACTTTCAATAGACATTTACAAACACCACCCTTGAGCTGAGAAAGATGTAAATCAAACTCCGCTTAACACTAAGAAAATCACCTTTAAAACAATAACATCAACCACTAATTGACGAACAATGACACAATCAACCCGCTTTCAAGGTAGGTATTTACCACAGTTCGCCAGACAAATGCGGTGTCGATTTTACACCTTAACTTAAATGAAAAAGCAATTTTAGAGGCTTTGACAGTGAGCTTGCCTCGCTAAGAGAAGCCAAAATCAAGACACAAAAAAAAAAACAATAAAAACAATAAAAAAAAATTAAAAAAATACAATAACAATAGTTGCGAATCTTAAGGAAGAGTGGACCTAAAAGGAGCAAATAATGAATGAACGAATGAATGAATGAACGAGCAGAGAAATCAATTATTTATTGAACATCAGAAACAACAACAGCAATAACAACAAAAACAAAAACAAAACACAATAACAACAACAACAAGAAAGTGATAAATGATTGCGCCATTAAGCTTAACATAAATAAAAATTACAAAATACATTAATCTTGTGTGCGTGTGATAATGATGACGAGCCTGCAAAGGTGTGCGTGAGTCTGTGTGTGTGTGTATGTGTGGGTTTGCCCATATATATACACATATATTTGTAAATATATATTTGGAAGTGCGTGTAATTGTAATTTTTAGTGTGAGTGCGAATGTGTGTGTGTGTGTGTGTGTGGGTATGTGTAAGCTGAGCCTGATTATTGATGTTCAATAATTAAGGCGCACAAATTCTACAGGATTATTTTAAATTCTGGCTATATTTTCATTTAGGGTTGCCAGACTCCTAAGAAACCTTATAACTTAAGCAACACTTAGCGGTCAGCTCATAAATATCACCACAAAGTTCTAACTAAAGTTCATTATGGTTATGTTTCATTAACTTCATGCTGTGCTTAAGCTGAGCAAAGTTAATTAATTTTATTTATATCCATTTTCTTTGTCTTAAATAATTTGCAATGTTAACTAAAAGATGTAGTTAAACACTTAATTTAATTAGTTGACAGCTTTATGTCACTACTACACTCAAATTATGGCCAAGATACATGCAAAAAAACAAAAAAAAAAAAAAAATAAAATACCACGCAACATACTTAAGACCCAAATACAAAGAACTTGTTAGTTTTCAAGTGTGCGTGGGTGGGTTTGTATGTTCTTGTGTATCTTGACTTCTGTTTCCGCATCTATTGTTCCTTTCTGTGTGTACTCAAGGAGTTTGCGTGTCGAGCGTAACTTGCGAAAAATAAGGCATTTACGCACTTTCTCAGCTTATTATGCTTAGGCGCGTAATTTAACGATTGTGTGTATGTATTTATGTACTCTATATAGCTATACATGTGGGCTGTAGACATGTGTGTCTGTGTGGATGTCACGTGCGTAGCTATATTAGTCCACTTTAATGCAAATTGATGTGTTGCCTAAGCATTTATGTTGCGTGCAAGGCTTGTAGCAACTTTGTTTCAAATGGTTTACATATGTGTTGTTTTTCTTTTCGCAAGTGTGTGTATGTGTGTGTGTGTGTGTTTGTACGCTGAAAGGTAACGGCTACACCCCTGACATCATCGTGGGCGTGTTTGGCGTCACACTTTGATGTTCTTGTTGTTGTTGTTGGTTGCCATTGTATGCTAAACATTCAAATTTATCTTTGTCAAGTTGTAGTTTGTACTTTGCTGGATGATATGTAATAAAACTGTGCCAAAAGCGGATCATGTATGTATAAGAAATAACAAAAAAAAAAAAAAAAAAATAAAAAAATAAAACATGAAATAAAAAGAAAAAAGTTAGAAAAAAAAATTGGCAACCCAATTTTTTGCTTATATATGCAAAGCCACACCCCTTGTCCCATGCCCGTCCCAGTGCCCTACATCCCATATTCTACTTTCTAGTGGAAGGATATCACCAAGTGGGAACTCCATACTGTGTTTCATGGTTATATAGCACTAGCTTTTTCCCGATGTGCTTTGCTGCACCTTATCTAGATAAGTACCGGAAAATGTTGCAATGCATTCAGCGTTATTATTTGTAAACCATCTCGTACTCGAAACATAGGGGTCGATCATAAATTACGTGATCGATTTTCAATTTTTTTTTCCCCCCTCCGGTACTCTTCGTAGTGCATTTCAAAAACACCCCCATAAAGTATACTACGTCACTTTATCATGAAATAAAAAAATTAATTGATTAAAAAATATTCGAAAATAAGAAAAATAACTGTCGAAAAGCAAGCAAAGAAAAATTATGCCCTTACTACACTTATCAATAGTTAAAAGTCAATTTAGACGGTCAAACATGAAGATGTAAGGATGAAAATGGTTTGAAATGTTGGGTTGTGTTAATTTAAATTTTACTTCCATAGCTTTTCTGTGCCATAAATTTGGCTTGTATGGGTGGAGACACACCCCCTTGTCCAATGCATGCCAACTTTTCTAGTAGAAGGACATCACCATTGTTCTGTGACTTTTACTTCTATAGCTACTCTGTAACATAAATTTGGCTGTCTATATTAAGGGTGGAGCCACGCCCCGTTTTCGAATGCCCGTGCCAGTTTTTCGGTAGAAAGACCTTCATTGTTATATGACATTTAGTTCCAAAGCTATTCGATATCATAAATTTGGCCTGTGTGGCCAAATTCCTCCTTGTGTAATGTTCGTTCAAATATATAGTAACTGCCTCTTGGACCCACAGCATCTACATATCAAGTTTCACTATCAAAACATATACAACTCAGGAATAATAATGATTTCTAAAAAGTGGGCGTATATATATAGTTACACCACGCCCAGTTTTAGTTTAGTTGCTGACAGTAGCCATACGAACTTATTTACCAAATTTTAGTCTAATACGACCAAAACCGTCTGAAATATAGCATTTTTATTGATTTGTGGGCAGTAAAAGGGGGTATGGAAAAAAGGGGTATGGAAAATTTTTACTATGCCTATTTTTTTCGCGCAAATGCAAACTAAAGTGATACTTACCAAATTTTCCAATATTCCATTTATTTACAATTCCCCTTGCAAATATTTCCCCATATACACCATATGTGCGCACCTGTATTTGTTCACACCTGTATTGTTGTATAAATTCACTAATATGCCTATAATTCATGAACCAATACACATACAAAGATCGTTTGTACATAAAAGCCTTCGTATTGACATCACCTTTGATGGGAAATTTCCAGAAACGAAATCGGTTCACGCATAACAGAGAACATCAATTTCATACACAATGGAACTTATTTTTATATATATAGATTTAGTTCCAAAGCTATTCGATATAAAAACTTTGTACTATGGGTAGTTCCATGCCCCTTGTCTAATGCTCGTTCTGTTTTTCCAGTCGAAGAACACGACTAAATAGGAAGTTCCTACCGAGTTTCATTGATTTGTAACTTATAATACGAAAGTTATACCAAAAATTTGGGCTGTTGAAAAGTGCCACTCCCCTCTTTCAACGCCCATAAAATATAACCAGTGGAATGGTGCATGTGAGGTTAAATACCGATTTCCGAGGCTGTGTGACCTATAACTCTAAAGCTATTCGATATCGTAAATTTGGGTTGTATGGAACGTGCCACGCCCATCATAGATATTCTGTGCACTACTTCTCCCTACTCTTATTGATTTAAAAAAAAATTATTAAAATCGGAAACACGGGAGAAAATGGTTCTTGACTTTTCTGCCTACGCCTATTTATACAGGGTTTACCAATAGGAACTTCACAACTTTGAATTAAATTTCTGAACGCACGCTTTCACTAATCATCAAACTATCACTGTCAATTTATTCAGTAAGCTCAACATTTTTATCATGTTAAAGTATGCGAACGAACCAAGTCTTCAAATTACAAAAATGTACTACCGAAATTCGGGGTCGGTGATCGCAATTTTAAGGGCAACAAAATGCAATTTTCGGTCGTAATTCTCGTCCTAGTAGACAGACAATAACAAGTTTAGTGCAAAAATTTTAGTCTACATATTCGTTGTGTGATGTTGCCGTGCCAGTGAGCTAACTGGTTGGTCGATGTGTCGAAAATATCGCTGCCGTTCAGGCGTCCATAGCAAACGATACAAAACAGTCAATTCCACGGCGTTCTCAAGAATTGGCCATCGCCCAGACCACTTTGACTCAAAACTTGAAGCAGATGGACCATTTGAAACGACATACGTTCTCCGATTGGGCTCTGGAAAAGATGTGCCAAGATGATGAATCTTATCGCAAAATCATCTTCAGTCACGAAGCTCTTTTTTGGCTCAATGGGTTCGTCAATGAGCAAAATATGCGTTATTGGTGGGGTGAATCACCACTTCATCCACAAGAAATAACTGTTTGGTGCGGTTTGCATGCCGGCGGCATAATTGGACCATATTTTTCGTCGTAAGGTAACTGTGAATGGCCATCGTTATCGCGCCATGATTATAAAAAAAAAAAAATAAATAACTGGCCATTTCAGCCCTTGAAAGGACTTTGACCTAGCTTCTTATGATCAATTGTGTTGTGCGTGTTATTAAATTTGTACACAATTGACCGAGAACCGGACCTACATGTTTAACGCCGACTCTGAACGGCGATGAACAGAATGTTCTTGTTCTCAAGAAGCTTTACATGGCATTTTGATTACTCTCAGAGGTTTGCCATTGTCTGCAGAGAGCTGGCGGCCATACAGAAAAATTATTTTAATTCGCCATGATTTCCGATTATTTTTTGCCCAAATTGGAAGATATGGACTTGGACGACATGTGGTTCCAACAGAACAGTGCCACAAGCCACACAGCACACCTTACAATCGATTTTTTGAAGAGTAAGTTTGATGAGTGTGTTATCTCAAGAAATTGATCAGTCGATTGATCGCCACGTTCGTGCGATTTAACGCCTCTAAACTATTTTCTTTTGGGCTACGTCAAGTCATTGCTCTATGCCAACAAGCCGACGACGTTGGAAGAGCTCAGAGCCAACATTGAATGCGAAATAGAAGCCGTTTCGGTCGAAATGTGTGGCCAAGTCATAAAAAATTGGGTCCAACGAATCGACAGTGCCCGCGGTGGCCATATGATCGAAGTTGATTTCTATTCAGAAATGTTTGGATTATACTTCAAGCCGATAATAAAGTTTTTGAAATATTCCAATTGGCTTGCGTTTTATTTAAAAAAAAAATGTTGTCAAGTCCTTAATGGAGAATCCTTTATATAGATTTGGAAACTATTTTGAATAAATTTTTTTTTTAATAATCTGGCTCTGACCTACTAAATCTTGTCTAAATTTCTGTATTATGTTGACTACCCTTTCCGATGTTGAAACTGCAATTCTACTTACGTTAAAAATTGCGGTTAAATGTGACCTTGAAGGTCTGATTTCTTTTTTGCTGAAACAATGTGTTTGCTCTATATCTAAATTTCTTTACATAATTATCAATTAATCTCTTAGTTCTGGAGTTTTCATTGATAAATGGAGAGCTTTGCTCATAACATCAGTTTTTAAAGCCGGCAACAGACATGATGTTCTTAACTATAGACCCATATCTAAGTTGATCTATAAGGGGGGTCACTCCATATGGAAAAAAAAAATATTTCAAAAGACCAACCCTCATTTGAAAGCTTATGTTAAGGGGGTTTTAAAAGCATACCAATTTTTTTTTTTGTTTAATCTGCGCCAAAATGGTCTTTTTTGTATAATTTCATCAGTTATTAACCGATCGTAAAAAAAATCGATCGTATGTCGTTGGATACGAGGGGCGAATAGCTAAGATCTGGCATCACCATAATCAAGTTTCACATTTGTTAGAATAAATGTACTCACAATGTTTTGATGTACAAGTGCTTTTTATTTTGTTTACAGTGAGTTAAGAAAATCAATTTCTTCAAAAAAAGGGAATTTCAAGAGAAGGATTATTTTTCACAACTTTCGACGTGAATTATCCCAACAAGAATATGTCGATGAACTCAGTTCTTTGTATGACGATAAAGAACCATCAAAAACCACAGTATATCGCTGGTATAGTGAATTCAATCTAACTCTAATCTAAACTAATCATTCTCCACCATGACAATGCGAGCTCGCATACATCTCGTCAAACATGTGCATTTTTGAGCAGTTTGTAGTAGTTTTGAGCAGCAACATCGAATTGATAACTCATCCTGCATGCAGTCCTGATTTGGCACCCATTGACTGCATCTTGTTCCCGAATATCCAAAGTAAACTGCGTGGTCAACGATTTAAGAGCGCCGCTGAAGAAGTTGAAGCGTTCAATAGCCATGCTTTGGAGGTGTCTCAAGAGGAATGGAAAAACTGCTATGACAAATGGTTTGAACGAATGCAGAAGATTATTGATCGTCAAGGGGAATATTTTGAAACACAATAACGCCATTTTTTTTTCAAAATGTTTGTTACTATTTGCAATTCCCGATATATAAATAGTACCCCTCGTATATCACAATTAGGACAACCATTCTTCTTAACAACATTTTCACCTCCGATTCCATCTTTGACTAGATATTTCCACTTTTCGTCTTATTTTCTCAGTTCCCTCAAAACTTTAATTTTTTTTTTTTTTTTAAGAAAATAAAAGTTTCTAAAAAAATCATTTAACTTTTGTGAAGAAACTTTTTGATTTTCAAAGTAAGAAAAAAAGTTACATCGAATTTAATTTTCGTTGAAGTTTGGCTTCGTTTTTGGTATTTCATCGTAGCTTTCGGTTCATCTTTGTTTTCCTGCGAAATGACTTCGTTCATCTCGCGGCTTGTTCGTTAGCTTTCGGTTCATGGTTTTGTTTTTTATACCATATTTCTTTAAAATCGGTCCAGTCGAATCATATATATTTTATTGCTTGAAGCGCCCTCTATCGAAAGTTTTTGAAACTTGTTATGGCCATTGAAAGCTTTTTGCGTCAGTTCCATTTTTCTTTACTTATAACGTCGCTTACAACATAATAGTAATGGAAGATACCCAGTCTGAACCTATTTAAATAAACACCTCCACTAAAAGACGCAAGCAATACCATTTTTCTACGGTACTCGGTAAATTTTGGACAGCGTGGCATAAAAAGTGCTCTATCAAGCGTAATAAATACATGAGTGAAATAAATTGTCAGCTAAGAGAAAAGAACGGCATAAAGACGGCAACAATAACAACTTTGACAACAACAACCTCCATAATAGCTGAACGCAATTATGAGTTTGTTTGACAGATGACAACCTCGGTAAACATACACAGGCAGACAGACAGACAGACAGACAGATACCCAGGCAGACAGACAAACATACACACCCACACACACCAACATATAGCAAGCACAGACACAGATGCAAGCACACGTAAGGTGGATGTAGTTGTTAACTCACTCTCGTAATAACTTCATAGGTTGTTGGTTGGATAATAACGCCAACAACGATCCGCCGCCATTTGTGGAAAATTTAATTAATTTTCTTCGCCTTGGGCGAGCGATGCGCCGCGGAATGTGCAACATATAAAAAATAAATAAGAAATAAAAAGCACAAAATGTCAAAAACAAAAAGAGAAATTTTTTTTATAGGAACAACAAGCGAAAATTTAAGCGTGCTTAATACGTGACAAACACCTGATAACAAACAAACAGTGTTCTACGACAAAATGTTGTAAACCAGCGATGAAAGCTAATTCTCAGCTCTCGCTGCTTTAAATTGGCTCACAGAAATGTGCTCAAATTAACTGGTTGTTATATCTTTAAAACGGTAGATATTAAGTTAGAATTATTCGCGACTAAGTGTTTATGTTGACCACATGATTGTCAAACAAACCCCCTCCCCCCTCCTCCCTTTCAACGACAGATCATTAACCTGTATAGGTTGTGCACAAAATTGGCAGCACTGTCAATGTGTTTCCATTTTCTGTCAGCTGGTCTATACCGTTAAACTTGTTTATGGTGGTCGTCACTGTCTACGTGGCCAACGGATGTTGTCTGTGGTCATGTAGGGGTTGTATATATGTATATTTTAGTCTCTGCATCCGGAACTCAATTCTATTTTTATGTCGCTACCACACATGCTCACACACCCACACATACACACATCCATATTTATACACTTTGCCAGGCACGCATTAGCTGTTCAAGCTTTATTATTCTATAATTACAGCGTCCGCTTTGTTGCCAAATGACCAACAAACCAACCAACTCTAGACCGTCAGCATATGAATTAATTTTTTTTTTTTTTTTTTTTGTACTGCTGCATATTAAAAACATGAACAGCCGAGATACGCAGTGTATGACTCCATTCTATTCCGTATTCATGTCCAGCCAGGCAGATGTTTTTTAGTAGAATTATGTTACTTTTTACGCATTTGTTAGGGGTATTCTTATTCTATGAGTTTCCGTTGTTATTAATGCAATTAACTTGCACTTTATTGTAGGTTAAGCCTTATGGGAATATTTTTTTTTTTTTTTTTAATTATTACGGCATCTTGGGGAAAAGTCGATACTAAATGAGAAGAATTGTATGATATCGGCGAAACAATTTTTGCATAAAAGAAATCTTAGCATGACTGAAGGATGTGATTGTGGAGCAGTCTTTGAATATTGATCACATGTCTGGTGTGAATGTCCTCTTTATGAAGACATTCGAGATTTGAGAGCCATGGACATAACTGTAGTAAATGAAGAGTTTGACATAAGTAATGCGCTGGCATCTAGCGAGTTCGCATTTCAGGTGTAAATTATTCAGTAGTGGTAGTTCTGTAACACATTTCGTCAAATATTCGATGTCGCAAAGTTCTATTTGCGATAATTTTCGAAAAGTAGTATTCAGTGAATACTTTTTTCCGATTTTGTCGCACAACTTGCGACGAATATTTTGTTGTAGAAAAGTGAATCGAAAATATCTGTACGTTTTTTTTTAAATTAAAACTATTAATAATAAATTAAATTGAATGGAACTAATTAGTTGCAGCTTTTAGTTGCAGTCGAAACTCTCTATAACGAATTCCAAGGGACTGGATATTTACTTCGCTATAAAGAAAATTCGCTATATCAGCCATTCCAAATTAAACGCATAAAAAAAACCGTAGGTGGTCGTTTAAAAAATATCAAATAAATTATTAAAATAGAAAGAAAAATAATACCCTTATGATTTTTGGCAGATGGAAAGGTAATAAAATGATCTTTCTGAAAATATTTTTTTTTTTTCAATTTTTAAAGTGGGGAAAACTCCTATTTTTATGTCTTCCAAAATTTGACCTTGAAGTTAAAAACTTAAAAAAATAATTTGGTTTTTTTTATATTTAAAAAAAAAACAGCATTTATTGTCCTTTCGAAAATACCTCAAACGTAAAAATCGAGTTAGTTTTGTTGAATATATGATTTTTCAAGAGTAAGGCAATTTCACTTTTTCTCCCATTTTGACGAAATTTGAATGTTACGTAAAAACTTTAAAATCCGACTGTAAACACCAGAGATATGAAGAAATATGTCAATGCGCGACCCCTACGTTCGGTAAAAAAAAATTTTTTTTTAATTGTCTTGCAAAAATGCGTCATATTCGCTGGTATACGGCGCACTTTTTTTTTGAGGTAGAGTCTAATGTACATAGTATGGTTGTATGGAGGTAGTATAGTAGGTGGTCGTTTAAAAAATATTAAATAAATTATTAAAATAGAATGAAAAATAACACCTCATGATTTTTGGCAGATGGAAAGGTAATAAAATGATCCTTCTGAAAATATTTTTTTTTTTCAATTTTTAAAGTGGGGAAAAATCCTATTTTTATGACTTCCAAAATTTGACCTTGAAGTTAATAAACTTAAAAAAATAATTTAAACGTAATGCCTTAAACGTAAAGATCGAGTTAGTTTTGTTGAATATATGATTTTTCAAGAGTTAGGCAATTTCACTTTTTCTCCCATTTTGACTAAAATTTGAATGTTACGTAAAAACTTGAAAAAAAATGTAAAAATTTTTTACTCAAATTAGTGTTTTTATTTCATGAGAAGATTCAATTCTGAAAGTTTGAGCAACATCGGAGGTAGTCAACCCGTATGAGTGGATACGTTCAAAATGGAATGGCTGATATAGAAAAGAAAAACAATTGTGTTCCTTTTAATATTTTTTATTTGTAGTAGTCAGTCATTTTGGCTTGAAGCACATTTTTCCACTTTTCTTATTCAATATAATATTCAAACAGAGATAATAGATGTGCAAACACAGTATTTGGTACGTTGGTTTTCATTCCCAAATAGGTACGGAAACCATCAACTGATAAAGAAAGTTGTCCATATATGGGTAACGGTTTAGAAATATCGACAGATTCTCCTCGTATTCATCTGAATCTGTGAAAAGGGATAATAATAATCTACATCAGAAAATTATAAGCCACGGATTTTCTTTATTATGTTATTGCTTATATACCTGAGATATGTAGTGCTCCCAAACTTCCTTGAACATTTTCGAGGATATCTTCGTGGGAAGGGTTGTCTGTGGTAATGACATCACACTCAACATTGATGTAGTCTTTAAATGCTACCACAGTCATTCCACACTTTGATTAAGTTTCTTATGGCATCCAGCAAATTTATGGGCGTAAGAGGTTCTTTCTCCTCCATTTGCGTCAAAATGTTTGTCAAAATGCGTTTTCTGTAATGCGTTTTAATGCTACAAATAATGCCCTGATCCATTTGCTGAAGAAACGAAATCATATTGGGTGGAAACTAAGCAGTTTCAATATTTTTCAATTGGTCCTTTACATTCCTAGGGTGCACAGCGCAGTTGTTAACAAAAAGTAAAACATTTCTTTGTAGCAAACTTTCGGTCGAATTTTAAGAGCCATTTCAAGAAAATGTTGCTTGTCATCCATGCTTTCGTATTAAATTCCTAAACCACGTCTAGAGATTTGATTCCTTTGAAGCATCTCAGATTCTTAGTCTTTCCTATGATAAGCAATTTAAATTTCTCCGATCCGGTCATATTGCATGCCACCATAACAGTTATTCTCTCTTTGCTGTTTTTCCCCCCAGAGTATTTCTCATTTTTTAACGCCATCGTTTTATTTGGTTAGCACTTAAAGAACAAACCCGTCTCATCGGCGTTAAAGTTGTCGTTTTCGTCATATTTTTCTAACAATTTTGGCAAGACATTCGTCACCCATTTATCACGAGTTTGGATGTTGGGGGCAGCACTTTCACCACACAATGTTTTTTGAACAATACCGTGACGATTTTTAAAATTTTCAAGCCATCCTACACTTGCTTCAAACTCTCCGTGGCCCAATGCTTCAGCGAATTGTTTTGCTTTTTCCCTCAGTATAGGTCCAGACGGAGAAAGATTTCTACCACGTGCGGCAAATACCTATTTCAGCATTGCTTCGTCAATATCCTCAAAGGTACAACTTTGAAGCTTCTTGCGTTTAATACTGGATGCATTATCTATGACACTGCACGCAAAGAAATTTTTCGTTTACCACAACTGAAAAATTCACCAACTATACTTCGTTTGCGAGCTGTATTTGCCGCAAACCAATATTCAGTTGTCACAACTTAAAAATATATCTTATATATATAAACCGCAAGCTACTTCGGTCATTATTATTTATTATATTAGTAATCTTTCTCATTATGTCCGTCCGTCTTCTTATGGATTACACCTCTGTTGCTATCTTCGTCCGCGTATTAAGCAAACTACCAATTTCCTTATATAGTAACAATTTTTCCAAAAAGTAACTCTAAACTATAAGCGTTATGTTTATACAACGAAGGGAAAAATAAACAAAATTTTCAGTTGCGAAAAACGAAGTTTTCAATTGCTGCAATTTAAAAATCACTCGCGTTTATGACAAACGAAATTCATTTCCTGCAACTAAATGACTCGTTTCTCAGAACTGAAAATTTTGTTTATTTTTCGTTCAACGTTTATGACACTTGCTTCAAACTCTCCGTGGCCCAATGCTTCAGCGAATTGTTTTGCTTTTTCCCTCAGTATAGGTCCAGACGGAGAAAGATTTCTACCACGTGCGGCAAATACCTATTTCAGCATTGCTTCGTCAATATCCTCAAAGGTACAACTTTGAAGCTTCTTGCGTTTAATACTGGATGCATTATCTATGACACTGCACGCAAAGAAATTTTTCGTTTACCACAACTGAAAAATTCACCAACTATACTTCGTTTGCGAGCTGTATTTGCCGCAAACGAATATTCAGTTGTCACAACTTAAAAATATATCTTATATATATAAACCGCAAGCTACTTCGGTCATTATTATTTATTATATTAATAATCTTTCTCATTATGTCCGTCCGTCTTCTTATGGATTCCACCTCTGTTGCTATCTTCGTCCGCGTATTAAGCAAACTACCAATTTCCTTATATAGTAACAATTTTTCCAAAAAGTAACTCTAAACTATAAGCGTTATGTTTATACAACGAAGGGAAAAATAAACAAAATTTTCAGTTGCGAAAAACGAAGTTTTCAATTGCTGCAATTTAAAAATCACTCGCGTTTATGACAAACGAAATTCATTTCCTGCAACTAAATGACTCGTTTCTCAGAACTGAAAATTTTGTTTATTTTTCGTTCAACGTTTATGACAACTGTTGAAACGTTTGCAATAAACGATTTCAAGCACGACAAACGAAGTTCGTTTGCGGCAAACTGGCGATAAACGTTTTTTTTCTTTGCGTGTGCTTAAAAGCTTATCCTTGTTTTTTAAAATGGTAGATAAGCCACTTGGAGGAATTCAAAATTGCGTAGCAATGTCTTTTTTCAATTTCTTTTATGATCAAAACCTTTTTTCCACAGTAATACTTATGCGCGGAGTCATTACTATCACAATACAACTTACTATCACAAATGCAAAGGTAAACTGGTAGCGACTGCAATAAATGTGAGCGATGGTAATGATTAAAGTTGTCATTTGCATAGTTCGGTGGTTCCCCAAAATACACTTTTAATTTTATGGTAAATAAAACATCTACATAAATAATACCGAAAAATTATTTGAATAAATTCATTATATGGAGATTGAAAACGCTTTAATCCTGATGTTACGGTCGCAAAAATTTTTCGTTATAAGGAAACATTTGCTATAGGGAAATTCGTTATATAGAGATCATAATCCACTCAAAGTACACTAAGGGAAATAAAGCATATTAGCATTATCCACGCCTCAGTACAAATTTTATTTAAATATTTACGTGGATAAATCAAATGTTTTCCTTACAACTCGTTTTTTTCCCGTATTTGAATTTTATTTATACCACACACCTACACACACATTCCATACAGCGGCCAAGCCGCAGCATCGTCGCACTCTGTTCCTGCAGTTATTTCTTGCCGTTGCAGGTTCTTATAGTTCTCGTTTAGTTTGTGTTACAAGGATAATATATAATGCACGTTTGGTCAATATGATTTGTGATTGCGATGGGTGATGTGTGCGATGTTGAATTTATGTAGGGTGGAGTGACAACCCGATATTTTCTCAAAAATATCTTGCAACGGTTGTCACTTACCTGCATATTGGCTTCATACTTTCTCTTACTTTTTCTTCCTCTTTTCTTCCTCTTTTCTTCCTCTTTCCTTCCTCTTTTCTTCCTCTTTTCTTCTTCTTTTCTTCCTCTTTTCTTCCTCGTTTCTTCCTCCTCTTCAACTAAAATATGTTGTTTTTTAAAATCAATATTTTTATATAAATTTTCTTTAAATGCGATAGTTTTATTTTCAAATAGTATATATTTGAAAGATATTTAAATATATTCGTGCATAATTTTAATATATTTTTTATTAATTTTATTTTAAATATTTTAATATTTTATTTAATAAAAAAGTATTTAAATAAATTTTAAATATTTACGTAGTCGGTTTAAGTAAATGCGTTATTGGTGCAAAAATGACTCGCTTTTTGGATAAATTAAAAAAGTTTTTGGATAAATTTAATATTTTTTTCCCTTAGTGTAGGAGCAAAACACAGTGTTCTTATAATTTCTTCACAATAAAGAAAACTTCGTTATATAGGAGTTCGTTATAGAGAGTTTCGACTGTATTTGGCAATGGATGCTATGCTTCTAGCGACTGAAGCTCATGTTCGTGAAATGAATTTAGAACGAATGAATTTAGAACGAACAATTCTTTGAAGAGTTGATTCACCATTTGATTTGGAGTTGAAAAAATTCAAAAAGTTGTATCCCATCACGCCAAATATAAATTATGAGCTCATCGACTTATTAGACGATCGTCTACAGCGAAGAAGAATCACTGGTCTATCAGGTGAAAATCAAGTAAATATTGTTTTATGATTTATGGACATATTGACACTTTTCTATTTTTTGAAGGTTTTTGCAGCATTGAGCTTTTATGCGATTGGCTGCTTCCAATGACCCGTAGGTGCGCAAAGTGGAATTTCGAGAAGTCACACGCAAAGAAATTTTTCGTTCATCACAACTAAAAAATTCGCCAACTACACTTCGTTTGCGAGTTGTATTTGCCACAAGCGAACTTAATTACCTGCAACTAAATGACGCGTTTCTCGCAACTGACTATTATTATGACAACTGTTGAAACGATTGCAAATAACGATCAGAAGCACGACAAATGAAGTTTGTTTGCGGCAAACTGGCAATAAACGTTTTTTTTTTTCTTTGCGTGCAGTCATCTATAAGTTGATCCATTCATCGAGTTACGAACGCAATAAATTTAAAAATTTTTCGGCCTCTTTGAATATTTTGAATTTAAAAATGAATTTATAACTGAATAAAGATGACATTTCTCATCGATAATTAAGTAGTGCTGCCACTTTTTTCACTTAAATTTCACTCACTCAGATCAATTGAATCTAGGCAATATTACTTTTTGAACTGCTCTATTTTCATTTTTAATGGCAAAAAATGGGCAATTTAATGAAGTATCATACGGCCAATATGAGGGCTTACATCACGACCCATTTGAGCCATTTGAACTTAACAGGTTCTACATAAGATTTAATTGAATAATAAAAACGACAGCTCCTAACAGCCGAAATAGCTCAGTTGACAGAACGTAAGACTGAAGATCTAAATGTCCCCAGTTGAATCCCAGGTTTTGGGCATTGTGCTGAATATTTTTACGCTCTTTGCATTTTCTTTTTATTTCAGAACTAAAGAATTATTTTTCACATATTTTCGTTGCTTTTCTCCACTGTTTTTTGTGCAAAATTTTTTACATTGCACAGTAAAACATCATCAGCGCGCATCACGTACAAAAATAATAACAACAAAAGGAAACAAATTTGCGTCCAGCGCAAATAATAATTATTAGAATGGCAACACTGGCCGCAGGGCTTAATTGCATTTATGTTTGCATAATAGCGACAGCATAGCGCTGGCCTAAAATCCATACTGCAAAAAAAAAATAACTTAAAGCAGAAAAAACACCACAGCACCAAGAACAACAAAAACAACAACAAAAGCATAATAATAAATGTGTTGCATGCAGCATATGTGCTCGCTTAATATGCCGGACACATGCAGCAACCAAGCAAAGTCGTCCTGCTGCTTAGCATCGCTTTAAGTGCACATACGTGTGTGTGTGTGTGTGTATGTATGCTAACGGAGTATGGGTAAGTGTGTATTTGTGTTCGTTCCTGTGTGCGTGTTTGTAATTTAAGCTCGTCCTCATCGTGTGGTCGCTATCACTGACTCCTAGCTAGCGCACTAGTGGTTCCATGTATGTAATTTTTTGTTGTGCAATCCACTAAAGTGTCGGTTGTTGTTGTGGTTGTAAAGATATTGTTGTAGTTGCTATTGATGTTGTCGTTGTACTCTTCGTTGTTATTCTTGCACCGCTTGAGCCCATCCTTAATGATAGACGACGCTCGAATGTTGGATGAGGTGCTAGTGATAGGCGCAGACAATTTGTCAAAAACTTGTCCACGACCGACCATCTAGTATCTATAACAACATCAATTCATTCATACGTGTGCATGCCACATGCATCATGCAACATGCATCATGTATTCATTCATTCATTCAGTCATTCATTCAATCAACTATTCATCAATCTATCAGTTCAACTATCTAGTAGCTATTTGTTCGTCTATCGATGGTATGCAACGTCGTAACCGCGAAATGGAAGACTCATATTTCCTTCGATCCACTTCATCAAATGATGAAGCAAAGCACCACGTTGGTGTGTTGAAGCAAACAGGTGTGTATTGCTTTGATTATAGCCCAGTATCAATATGATGAGCATGTGTAGGAATTTCGTTTGTCGTAGAAGTGTTGAAATAGTAAGGACTCGAACCCATGATTGCTACATTGACTTTTGCGGTAAAGTTTTTGGGTTAAATGTTTCAAACAACTGGGCTTATTCTGCGGAATCTTTTATGAATAAATTCTGTTATTATGTTTTCCCAATTTTTTAACTGTCAAAAAATCTATTACGAGCTCCAAATTTGTATTCTGCATAACAAAATCTGTTATGAAATCTGTTATAAACAGAATAACAGATACAATTTTCTGTTTTTTATCGTAACTAATTTTTAAAAGTAAAAATTTTGATCCTTAATATGGTTGTTTACACTAAGAGAAAAAATATTAAATTTATCCAAAAACTTTTATAATTTATCCAAAAACGGGGGGTAATGTTTGCATAACATTACGCATTTGCATAAATCGAGTACGTAATAAACCTCTGCACAAATGCACTCGTTTTTTCCACAACAGTAGATCCAACAGTGCAGAGTTCAGAGCTTGACAGAACTCTGTTAGTCAAGCAGAGCTTATCCAAGTCATTTAATAACAACAAACAAGCACTGCAAAGCACTCGTCGACTTCAAATAGAACTATGTTCGCCGTTTGCTTTAACAGAGCACGATGTTGTTTGTTTAATAAAAACAGAACAAAAAATGCACCAATCACACCTAACACAGCAGAACCTTGGCGAAGTAATAATTTTTGTTTCGTAGTGAGTGGTGGTTTTTTAACAATTCTTTTAATTTTTATTTTTTTTTTTTTGGAGAAAATTTTGTAAATAATTGCTTAATAGAATTATTTTAATTTTAATTTTATTATCATGAATGTTTAACCAAGATAGCGCCAGACATTTTTTTTTTATTTTGTGGTTTTATTTTGTGCAACAACCTGAAATTTTAAACTCGGATTTCAAAATACAAAGAGAAATAATGATGTACGAAAGTTCAAATACAATTTTTCACGACGATTTTAATATTTTGCAGTGGTGGGATGTTCACAAAATGAGTTTCCCCTACTTAATAAAATGAGTTGCAGCATTTTAGCTACGCCAGCAAGCAGCTCAGCTTCGGAAAGAGTTCGAAATTTGATTTCCGAAAAAAGAACTAGCATTGGTTCAAGCTCTATTTCGGTTAACCAAATAATGTTTTTGCACTCGAATATAAACAAATTGGACATGAGCAGAGAATTGCAAAAGCAACAAACAAATAATTAATTTTATTTTTTAGTTTCAAAACCGTTTTCCCAATACATTCAATATTGCTAAAACCAATTACACTTACAACTTATCTAATTAACTTTACTGATAACATTTGAAACATTCACCAGTAACAAAACTTTAATCCGAAAATAACAAATCACTACTAATAACTTAACGCGTCCGTGGGTCCGTGGCGTAGTTGGTTAAAGTGCGTGGCCGCTATGTCAACGAACCTGGAGACCCGGGTTCAAACCCCAGCAGCGACAGAAAATTATTTGAATTAAAATAATTTTTCTGTACGGCCGCCACCTCTCTGCAGACAATGGCAAGCCTCAGAGAGTAATCAAAGTGCCATGTAAAGCTTCTTGAGAACAAGAACCATTCCGTTCATCGCCGTTCGGAGTCGGCGTTAAGCATGTAGGCCCGGTTCTCGGTCAATTGTGTACAAACTTAATAACACGCACAACACAATTGATCATAAGAAGCTAGGTCAAAGTCCTTTCAAGGGCTGAAATGGGCAGTTGTTTATTTTTTTTTTTTTAATAATAACTTAACAAACAATATCACCAATAACAACAAAACTTACATCTACGACAATTCAATGACAACAAAAAAAAAACATCACCACAATAGACCAACAATCACACAAACACCAATGCTACCATAAACAACAAACGAAATCATCATCAGCAACAATATCAACAATCCAACATAATAATAAACTAACTACACCAGACTTACAATATAACCACAAATAATAAAAGTAAAAACACACCTACAACTACATTATTGTAGTTTTAATTATTGTTTTTTTATATAATTTGATGAATTTCTTATATTTTGTTACTTACAAATTTTTAAAATTGTAACTTGTTTTTAATTAAATATTAATATCAAAACGGAAAACATGCATTTTAATACAAAACAAATAAGTCTTCTATTATAATTTGAATAATTAATAAGAAAATCACTTTTTTTAGCTTTTTAAACATATGCACCTAATGATTTTTTACAAGAAAATGTATAGTATGAAACTTAAATAACACAGCATAACTTCAAGCGTTCTGCTGTTGTTTACATAACTTTCGAGTCAGTGCAGACTTCTTTTCCGAATCGTGCATAACATTGTTTTGGTTTTAGTCTGTTCTTGTTCTGCTCAAGCGACGAGTGCTCTCTGTAGTGTTAGGCTTGATTTCATTGATGAGAGCAAAACATAGCAAAAGCTTGCACTACAAACGAGTGCTTTGAAACGCATTTCAAGCGCACTCGTGCAGAGGTTTAGTACGTAAATATTTAAAATTTATTTAAATCAGGGCTGGGCATTCTAACACAGTCACATATTATTATGTCTTGTTAGTATTGGTGCTCTCTCGAATTCGGTACACTGAGCGAAATAGTTGTCCCAATTATCTAGATTTGTAAGTTTTTCTTTTTTATTTTATGTTTTTATTTTTAGTCATCGGTATTGTTCATTATTTCTTCTATCAATTAATTAATTAAAACAAGTAATATGAATGAATAATGTAAAGAATCTTAATAGATAATATGAATGAGTTATATGAAACCTTAATATATACGAATAATTATTTTAATATAAAATCTTAATATATATGAATAATTAAAATTAATAACGAAAAATATGTAAGTAAATAATAAGGAATTAAATAAAATAAGTAAACAAGTAATCAAAAAATTAAGTATTAAAAAATGAATAAGGAATGTGAATAGCTGATATGTATTAATTATATGAAACCTTAATATATACAAATATAAAATTCTACAAACTAAAAAAATATGTGCATAAGTATTATAAATATACAATAAGTTGATTTTTTACGAGTGTACATATAATTTGCATCGCAAAACGACGTAGGTCTTTACAGCATCACTGTCAGCGAACGACTGAATTATTTTCTCTTCTGTTAGAGCTTTATGTACATGTGAAAAGTTACGCTCACAGAGAGCTCAGTGAGCTATGGAGCGCCCTGCGCTGATTTAAATACATTTTTGATTAAATGATGCATGTAGATTGCAAATTTTATGTTAAATAATTAATATTTAAATTAAATATTAAAGTATTTAAACAGAATAAATAAAAAATACTTCAATTATGCACGAATTTTTTTAAATATCTTTCATATATTTACAGTACTTTTCGCTTAGAGCGAACTTTAAGGGACCGGGCAAAATGGTTCGTTTTAAACGAAGTTCGCTTTAAATGAAGACTTGAATCAATCAATTGTATGTGCACATCAGAGAACTGCAACGAATACTTAAAAATAAGTAGTACTCGAGTACTATTCGTTCGCAGCTCAGTGATTCGAATCAAAAATTTTCAATGAATCACGTTATTGAGTAATGAGCCGCTCACTCAAAACTAAGTATGAATAAGTATAAGTAGTTTCCAAATCATAACTCGGATGTGATTGATTCAAAACAAAGTGAATCAAATTTTTAAATCATGAACCGCTCACTCAAAAATGAGTATGAATAAGTATAAGTAGTTTAAAAAGTAGTATTCATATTTGATTCATTCAAAATAGCTCAAAGCTCATTTACTATTCGATTTTTTTTATATTTCGATTTCGAGTATTCATAATATGTTCAAGTACTTAGAGTATTGGAATCATCGTTGAATCTAATTGATTTCGAATCTGATATCAGAATTTTAAAATTTATGCTGGTTGATAGGGTTGCCAACTAATTTTTTCTAATTTTTACGAATTTGGTGCTGGGGTGAACACTAGGAAAAATAGGTCGCTGAATCCGAATCCGTTGTCAGAATTTCGAAATTGTGAAATTTTTAAAAAAAAAAGGGTTGCCACCTAAAAATTTGTCTTTTTACGAGTTTTAAACATTGTCTTACAGTTTTGGGGGGTTGCTGATTTCGAATCTGATGTCAGAATTTTAAAATTCAAGTCGGTTCATAGAGTTGCCACCTCGTTTTTTTTTATTTTTACGAATTTGATGCTGGGGCGAACACTAGGTACAAATGGGTCGCTGAATCCGAATCCGTTGTCAGAATTTCGAAATTGTGAAATTTTTAAAAAAAAAAGGGTTGCCACCTAAAAATTTGTCTTTTTACGAGTTTTAAACATTGTCTTACAGTTTTGGGGGGTTGCTGATTTCGAATCTGATGTCAGAATTTTAAAATTCAAGTCGGTTCATAGAGTTGCCACCTCGTTTTTTTTTATTTTTACGAATTTGATGCTGGGGCGAACACTAGGTACAAATGGGTCGCTGAATCCGAATCCGTTGTCAGAATTTCGAAATTGTGAAATTTTTAAAAAAAAAAGGGTTGCCACCTAAAAATTTGTCTTTTTACGAGTTTTAAACATTGTCTTACAGTTTTGGGGGGTTGCTGATTTCGAATCTGATGTCAGAATTTTAAAATTCAAGTCGGTTCATAGAGTTGCCACCTCGTTTTTTTTTATTTTTACGAATTTGATGCTGGGGCGAACACTAGGTACAAATGGGTCGCTGAATCCGAATCCGTTGTCAGAATTTCGAAATTGTGAAATTTTTAAAAAAAAAAGGGTTGCCACCTAAAAATTTGTCTTTTTACGAGTTTTAAACATTGTCTTACAGTTTTGGGGGGTTGCTGATTTCGAATCTGATGTCAGAATTTTAAAATTCAAGTCGGTTCATAGAGTTGCCACCTCGTTTTTTTTTATTTTTACGAATTTGATGCTGGGGCGAACACTAGGTACAAATGGGTCGCTGAATCCGAATCCGTTGTCAGAATTTCGAAATTGTGAAATTTTTAAAAAAAAAAGGGTTGCCACCTAAAAATTTGTCTTTTTACGAGTTTTAAACATTGTCTTACAGTTTTGGGGGGTTGCTGATTTCGAATCTGATGTCAGAATTTTAAAATTCAAGTCGGTTCATAGAGTTGCCACCTCGTTTTTTTTTATTTTTACGAATTTGATGCTGGGGCGAACACCCCATTTGTACCTAGTGTTCGCCCCAGCATCAAATTCGTAAAAATAAAAAAAAACGAGGTGGCAACTCTATGAACCGACTTGAATTTTAAAATTCTGACATCAGATTCGAAATCAGCAACCCCCCAAAACTGTAAGACAATGTTTAAAACTCGTAAAAAGACAAATTTTTAGGTGGCAACCCTTTTTTTTTTAAAAATTTCACAATTTCGAAATTCTGACAACGGATTCGGATTCAGCGACCCATTTGTACCTAGTGTTCGCCCCAGCATCAAATTCGTAAAAATAAAAAAAAACGAGGTGGCAACTCTATGAACCGACTTGAATTTTAAAATTCTGACATCAGATTCGAAATCAGCAACCCCCCAAAACTGTAAGACAATGTTTAAAACTCGTAAAAAGACAAATTTTTAGGTGGCAACCCTTTTTTTTTTAAAAATTTCACAATTTCGAAATTCTGACAACGGATTCGGATTCAGCGACCCATTTGTACCTAGTGTTCGCCCCAGCATCAAATTCGTAAAAATAAAAAAAAACGAGGTGGCAACTCTATGAACCGACTTGAATTTTAAAATTCTGACATCAGATTCGAAATCAGCAACCCCCCAAAACTGTAAGACAATGTTTAAAACTCGTAAAAAGACAAATTTTTAGGTGGCAACCCTTTTTTTTTTAAAAATTTCACAATTTCGAAATTCTGACAACGGATTCGGATTCAGCGACCCATTTGTACCTAGTGTTCGCCCCAGCATCAAATTCGTAAAAATAAAAAAAAACGAGGTGGCAACTCTATGAACCGACTTGAATTTTAAAATTCTGACATCAGATTCGAAATCAGCAACCCCCCAAAACTGTAAGACAATGTTTAAAACTCGTAAAAAGACAAATTTTTAGGTGGCAACCCTTTTTTTTTTAAAAATTTCACAATTTCGAAATTCTGACAACGGATTCGGATTCAGCGACCCATTTGTACCTAGTGTTCGCCCCAGCATCAAATTCGTAAAAATAAAAAAAAACGAGGTGGCAACTCTATGAACCGACTTGAATTTTAAAATTCTGACATCAGATTCGAAATCAGCAACCCCCCAAAACTGTAAGACAATGTTTAAAACTCGTAAAAAGACAAATTTTTAGGTGGCAACCCTTTTTTTTTTAAAAATTTCACAATTTCGAAATTCTGACAACGGATTCGGATTCAGCGACCCATTTGTACCTAGTGTTCGCCCCAGCATCAAATTCGTAAAAATAAAAAAAAACGAGGTGGCAACTCTATGAACCGACTTGAATTTTAAAATTCTGACATCAGATTCGAAATCAGCAACCCCCCAAAACTGTAAGACAATGTTTAAAACTCGTAAAAAGACAAATTTTTAGGTGGCAACCCTTTTTTTTTTAAAAATTTCACAATTTCGAAATTCTGACAACGGATTCGGATTCAGCGACCTATTTTTCCTAGTGTTCACCCCAGCACCAAATTCGTAAAAATTAGAAAAAATTAGTTGGCAACCCTATCAACCAGCATAAATTTTAAAATTCTGATATCAGATTCGAAATCAATTAGATTCAACGATGATTCCAATACTCTAAGTACTTGAACATATTATGAATACTCGAAATCGAAATATAAAAAAAATCGAATAGTAAATGAGCTTTGAGCTATTTTGAATGAATCAAATATGAATGCTACTTTTTAAACTACTTATACTTATTCATACTCATTTTTGAGTGAGCGGTTCATGATTTAAAAATTTGATTCACTTTGTTTTGAATCAATCACATCCGAGTTATGATTTGGAAACTACTTATACTTATTCATACTTAGTTTTGAGTGAGCGGCTCATGATTCAAAAATTTGATTCACTTTGTTTTGAATCAATAACATCCGAGCTCTGATTTGGAAACTACTTATACTTATTCATACTTAGTTTTGAGTGAGCGGCTCATTGATGCAAAAATGCGATTCGTTGCAGATCTCTGGTGCACATTAACTCCTTTGTAAATTTATTATAAACATGTTGAGATGTTTTCATTTAAAAAATGTATTTTTAAAAAAATCAGTTAGTTTAGTTTGCTTAGTAGCAATATTAGTTTCAGTTAGATACACTTTCACTTGAGCCAAGTGGTCAAGAATTTTTTGTGGAGTGTCGCGCGACTGAAAAATTTCTTACATAGCTTACGCTGCACACTGCATCCACGTCAGTTGCGACTTGGATTGGCTCTACGTTGTCTTTACCGTCGTCAAGGTCGTCATCACCAGCGCAAACAGACTGCACAATAGCTTTTCGTCCAATTCTTCCGTTTTTAAAAGGTCGTCATCAAAACATATGTAATCGTGTTCCAGCAAACAAACATTAAATTTAGGGGAATTCCCGGATCGGAGACAGGAAAAATTAAACACTGTGTTACAGTGTTGTCAAAGCAAATATTATTTTTTACATAGCGGCACTTTATGGTTCGTTTTAACCGAAAAATAAACAAGTTTTGCATGCAAATAAAGTTCGTTACAACCGAAAGTTCGCTTTAAGCGAGTTCGTAATAAGCGAACAAAAATGCATGGTTTATTGGAATAAAAACGCGTACTTTTGAAATTGGTTCGTTTTAGGCGAAAGTTCGCTTTAAACGGGTTCGCTATAAGCAAAAAGTACTGTATTATTTGAAAAAAAAACTATCGCTAAATATCGCTAAATATGTTATTAATGGTTTGTTATAGTTCTCAATCGGTTTTTGTAATGAAAATTATATAGCCTAGATGTATAGCCAAGATGCTGAGCTCCGCTCATATTCCTACAAAATCTCACGACGCATCTTGGCTAAACATCTAGGCTATATAATTTTATATTTAACATTTCATAACATAACATAACATAACATAAATTTTCATAACAAAAACTAAACGAGAACTATAACAAACCGGGAGTATTCAGCGACAAGCAAGAATCTTAGTTCTAAAAACTTCATTGATAAACTGCATTAACAGAGTGGAATCTTGTCTCTCCTTGTCGGCTATTTCAGCTGTTTGGAATAAGTCAGAAGCTTCAATGTGCGGTCTAGATAAATTTAAATACGAAAACGAGTTGTAAGGATAATATTTGATTTAACCACGTAAATCTTCTATCTTCTGTCTTTTATTTTCTAAATATATAAAAATCAAATGCGTGTGCATTAGTCTTGCTAAAAAACGGTTCAGCCGATTTTAATAATTTTTTTTTTTGTATTATTTGCCTTAATACAGATGTGTTTTAGAAAAAAAGAAAATTACAAAGAACTCGAAGCAACTCGAGGAAAAAACGAAAGTATCGAAATTGATAATTTTGTATGGGAATTGCGACTTCAGACTACTTCAAATAACCAACGGGAATTTGGTGAAGTAGTCAATCACAGTTAAAATGTAACTGTGACCTTGACTAGATTTCACAAGGGGTCCTACCAGATCCATAGAGATCATCTCCCTTGGCTCTAAGTCTTTAACCCTACCTACCATTCCACCAGCTGGCTTTCTAATGTCTGGCTTAACCTTTTGGCAAACCTGACATCCTTTAATATACCTAGCTACATCTGTCTTCATCTTTGGCCAATAATATTTTTCAGCCACTCTAGCTGACGTCTTTCGTACGCCCATGTGTCCTGATAACGGATTATCATGACACTCGCGCAAAACCTCCTTTCTCTCATTTTCCCTTATACTCGTTTCCACTCATAAGCCCTATCAAAAACGTTGCTAAACTCTGCCTAAACGTTTTAGACGCGTCACGCGGGAAAATCGAGGGGCGTCTGTGGCACCTTCTAACTCATTTCCAATACCCAAGGGTCCGTTAGTCCATCGGTGATTTCACTGATTACTGGAACAATCCGTGACAGCATATCCGGGACAACATGGTCCTTGCCTTTGCGGTGTACGATTTCAAAATCGTACTGCTGTAGTTTAAGGGCCCACCTGGCCAGTCTTCCGCAGGGGTTCTTTAAGTTATTAAGACACACCAGCGAATGGTGATCATTTACCATTGTAAAATGAGCTCCCTCGATGTATGGACGCAGCTTCTCCACTGCCCACAAAACTGCCAGACACTCCTCCTCCGTTATGGATAATTCCTTTCACAGTTACTAAGCGACCTACTCAAGTATGAAATAACCTTTTCGCCCTCATCAAACTGCTGGGTCAGGACTGCGCCTATGCCAAAATCAGAGGCGTCAGTTTGTACGAAAAAGGGCCTATCAAAATCTGGGTAACTCAAAACAGGGGCAGTGACAAGGCGCTCTTCGTCTTCAGAAAACTATCTTCGCACTCAGTCGACCAGTGAAACCTCTTGTTTTTCTTAAGAAGATCCGAAAGTGGTTTCACTAGATCGGTGAAGTTTGGTACAAATCGCCTGTACCAAGACAAAATAAAGAACTTCTTTGACATTCCTGGGGGCGGGTATCTTCAGCATCGCCTCCACCTTTTCTCGGTCTACGTGTAGACCTTGCCTATCAACAACTTAACCTAAATATCGAAGTGAAGATAAGCAAAAGTTACATTTTTCCCTATTCAGCCGCAAACCGGCGTCACCAATTCTACGAAAAATTTCCCTCAAAACCTCTACGTGTTTTTCGAACGTATTCGCCATGATGATGATGTCATCCAGGTAGACGAATACGTGCGGCTCCAAATCAGCTCCAAATCAGCTCCGAACACCGTATCAATAAACCTCTGCCACGCGGCAGGCACTTTATGCCGGCCATAGGGCACTCGATTAAACTGGTAAAGTCCTCGACCTGGGACCGTAAAAGCAGTAAATGCCCTTGACTCTTCCGCGCCTGGAATCTGCCAATACGCTGATTTTATATCCAAGCTTGAAAGATACTTGGCATCTTTAAGCTTATCCAACGTTGCGGAGATATACGGCAACGGGTAACTATCACTCTCTGTGTGTTTGTTGAGTGCTCTATAGTCGACACAAAATCGATAAGAGCCGTCCTTCGTCTTGATCATGACAACCGGTGAGGCCCAGAGACCTCGATCACGTCCTTCTCCAACATCTGCTCGATTTCCGTGTCGATGTGCTTCTGGATGGCAGGAGACACTTGGTAGTATCTCTGCTTGATGGGCTCCACATTTGGCTTTAGTCTGATCTGATGTTCGACCAAATGTGTGCAGCCAAGACTCTCGGGCATCGCCTCAAAAATCTCTCCTACTAGTCGTTCCAACGACACGGCTTCGCTAGAGGTCAACTCCGACCTTTCCACTGTGCTTGCCACTGCCGACACTTCGATTCGTTTTTTTTTCGAGCCCCACGTTGGACGACAATTTATCGCGGCACTTATATTTATTAAATTTTGCTCGTTTTTTTTTTAACCGGCGCGGTATTTTTCGTATAAATTTCGTACAGTTAAAATTATTTTATTTCTTTTCTAATACACGCGTGAACAGCTGATCGGTTGTTTCTTTTTTGTGGATCTTAAGTACTTACACATTAGTGCCGACGATAAGAGTTGCCACCTGTTCAGCGGAGACGGGTGTGGGTATTATTTATACAACGAAGTTATTAACGCGAAAGACAACGATGCAGGTGCATTTGATAAGACTTTTTAATCAAAGTCTTATCAAACTTATGCACAGTGGGACAAAAGAAAATAAAACACGATAAAAAAATATTATTGTTATAATTAAAATATCGCGATTTTTACGAATTACAGATTAAAAAAAAAGAATACCACGAAACAAAAATAACCCAATTTTTGGGGCGCACTCTTATGGCGGGTTCAAGGGAACCACTTGAACCCTCACACAATTCCACCGGTGCACAGTGCGCTTTTTTTAATTTTAGGATGACATTTGCTATTATCTCAAAAACTGTGAAAGCTAGAGTGATGAAATTTTGTACCAATACTTTTTGTACCAAATAAAGTAATTTGACCAAAAATTATAATTATAGGTATACTGCCACGCCCTCTTCCGATACAAGGCCTCTTTATATGGGAAGTATGCATTCTTCCATGTATAACGCAGATAAGCAGACATTTCCGGTACAAACATATATTATACTCTTGATCAAATTCATCTTCTGTGTCGATTTATCCGTGTCCGTGTTCGTCTGTCCATCTGTGCTAAAATTACGACTACGGACAAAGAGAAATTAAAGCGAATGAAACTTGGTGTGTATATTACGTTTGTCAATACATTGCTTAGTATTGAAAATAAGCATGGTCGGTCAAAAACGCTGCCTACCTCCCATATAACATTCATGTATATAATGGTTTAAAATGGCATAACTTTCGATTCGTACAGTGCATTTCATTGATATTTGGTAGGTAGCTTAATATCATCATAACAAATGACACTACCAAAAGTGGGCGTGATCCAATTTAATAGATTAAAAAATTTAATTAAAAAAACAAAAAATTTATAACTAAAGAGTGATTTTTTAAGTGCCTGATAACTTTTTTTTTTAAAAAAACGCATAAAATTTGCAAAATCTTATCGGTTCTTTATTTGAAACGTTAGATTGGTCCATGACATTTACTTTTTGAAGATAATTTCATTTAAATGTTGACCGCGGCTGCGTCTTAGGTGGTCCATTCGGAAAGTCCAATTTTGGGCAACTTTTTCGAGCATTTCGGCCGGAATAGCCCGAATTTCTTCGGAAATGTTGTCTTCCAAAGCTGGAATAGTTGCTGGCTTATTTCTGTAGACTTTAGACTTGACGTAGCCCCACAAAAAATAGTCTAAAGGCGTCAAATCGCATGATCTTGGTGGCCAACTTACCGGTCCATTTCTTGAGATTAATTGTTCTCCGAAGTTTTCCCTCAAAATGGCCATAGAATCGCGAGATGTGTGGCATGTAGCGCCATCTTGTTGAAACCACATGTCAACCAAGTTCAGTTCTTCCATTTTTGGCAACAAAAAGTTTGTTAGCATCGAACGATAGCGATCACCATTCACCGTAACGTTGCGTCCAACAGCATCTTTGAAAAAATACGGTCCAATGATTCCACCAGCGTACAAACCACACCAAACAGTGCATTTTTCGGGATGCATGGCCAGTTCTTGAACGGCTTCTGGTTGCTCTTCACTCCAAATGCGGCAATTTTGCTTATTTACGTAGCCATTCAACCAGAAATGAGCCTCATCGCTGAACAAAATTTGTCGATAAAAAAGCGGATTTTCTGCCAACTTTTCTAGGGCCCATTCACTGAAAATTCGACGTTGTGGCAGATCGTAAGTCTATTCATGATGAAATGTCAAAGCATACTGAGCATCTTTCTCTTTGACACCATGTCTGAAATCCCACGTGATCTGTCAAATACTAATGCATGAAAATCATAACCTCAAAAAAATCACCCTTTAGTAAGAAATTATCTTCCAATGGGCTGAAGTTAAAATACCCCCAGGGCCTAACCAAAGTATGTTCAAAGTTTTAAGCAGACAATAAAAATGTTTATCTGTTTCAAACATTTTTGTCATAGTTTTACAGGAAAATATTCGCTTTTGTTTTTTAACTAAGTCACTTTGTATGTTAGGTAGGCGTGGTTACATACTTAGAGTGCATATTAAATATTAAAGCTTATTTGCAAAATTTCAAGTCCATATATTCATTTTTGTGGAATTCTAAGAGATTTTACCGTTTTGATTAAGTCGCTTTATATGGGAGGTAAGCGTGGTTTTCATCTGATTTGGCTCATTTTTCAACTTGATCTTTATTTTTTATATACAAGCTTAAATATTGAATTTCGTGACGATGGCTTGAAAATTACGGCTGTAATCGTCTTGAAAACAAGTACGTTTTAGGGCAAAAATTGATTTTTAAGACTTTTTTCAAATTAAGTGGTTTTTCTTAGTGGCAGCTAGAAGCAGCAGGTTTTTTACAGAAACAGAAGGTAGAAGTACTATATTTTATGATAGCTATAGCCTTTGACTTAAATAATGCTCTGTTTGCTAGATATTTTCTACTAAATTTTAATTAAATATCCATTTCTTGAATAATTTGCAGTCATGTTTCTACGATTTTTCTATTTTTATTTATTTATATTTTTATTGTATTTTAACTTAAATGCCGATTAAAACACAAAAAAATCCAAGACAAAATCTTGAAATATACTTTGTGCTCGAAGTTATTCTTGTTTAAAAATGGCTCTCTTTTGTTGGGTTTTATTGAGCTTATTTTTGTTAGAAATGTTTCAACTTTGACGAATTTTATAAAAAAAAACCATAAAATACATAAAGTTTCCAATATCATATTCATAATATATGTTTTATAATCTGACGAATGAAATTATTTTTTTATAAAATAAGAAAACCCAAATGTCATCCTAAAATCGAAAAAAGCGCACTGTGCGGTGTGAGAAAACGCGGCACCCATTTGGAAAGCAGCTTTCTCATCGACAAATGTTCCTGTAATATTGTTCCCACACTGCCTTTCGATATCTTCAGAGCCGCAGCTAACTCACGCACCTTTACTTTACGGTTGGCCAATACCATTTTGTGTACTTTTTTATGTTTTGTGGAACAACTGCCTCATTTGGGTGTCCTGAACGTTCAGCATCATTTGTGTATGTACGACCAAATTTAAACTCAGCATACCATCGGCAAATGGTTGCTTTTAACGGAGCAGAGTCCGAATAACACTTTCGAAGCCATTGCTCAGCTTGGACGGTATTTTTTTCCATCAAAAAACAGTGATAAATCAACACACGAAATTATTTTGAATCTATTATTTTGAAAATATCAACAGTAGCGTCACTTAAATCACTGCAACTTCTGAACTAAACGCAAGATTGTCATAAAATTTTTACACGTATTGTTTGAAGGTTGGAATTATCGAAATATTATATCGATATTTCGTTAGAGGTGCCACCTAGTAGTTAGTCTCGGGACTTATTGGACCATGTGTTTATTTATTTATTTATTTAATTCATCTTCATCAAACAGAGTATAAATATCTCTTACTGATTACTTAAATCCACTAAATTACTTAAGTGAATTTATCAATTAGATACAAATTAAAGTTATTCTCTAGAGTTATAATATATACTGTTAAAATATAAAAGCAAAGAATTTTTAAACACACCTCTACTTAAACCAAGATTAAAATCTATATCTTGGCACACAGAGTTTGCCAGTCTTAAGCAACGCGTTATAGGTTCATTCATGCTGTAATTCACTCTATGAAAAGGTTCATAAAATAAATTTTGAGCCCTTAGAACACGAGAAGGTATGTGGAAAGAAATTTGATAAAGTAGAAAAGAACAATTAATATCAAAGCAAATTATATCTCTCACAAACATAATAGCAAAATATTTTCGCCGGATGACTAAAGATTGTATTCCCAGAAGGAACCTTCTAGCTCTATATTCAGGCATATCAATATTCCATCTCAAGCGACTTATTGCAAATCTCGTAAAACGTCTCTGAATTTTCGCGATTCTGTTAGAAGCACATGCATAAAAGGGATCCCATATTATGCAACAATATTCTAAAATAGACCTTACAAAGGCAAAATATAAAGCTTTAAGAGAAAAAGGATCACAAAGGTCTTTAGAGTTCCTGATTATAAAACCTAACATACCATTGGCCTTTGCAACAATATAGTCAATGTGACTTGAAAATGTGAGTTTGAAATCAAAAATTACTCCAAGATCTTTTTTTCTCGGTTATTCTTAACACGGTTAAATTATTTTAAATTTTTTTACCAGATATCCAGAACATTTTAAAAACTTAAAAACTATGTTAAGCTAAAAAAAATAACACACAAAAATTGAAATCACGTCAAAATTTTACAAAAACGCATTAAACAGTTTGATTTAGAAACCATGAGTACTTTAACCTTCATCGGTCCCTTATTTCTAGAAACGAATTGTGAATCCTTGTGTGTAAATTTTACACACTCTTTTCAAGAGCCATATTTTCATCGATGAATGAAATGAATGCGATCTAGTCTTTAAAAATTATTTATTTATAAAAAAAAACAAAAGTTAAAAAAAAAAACAGCCAAAATCCTACCTCGATTTGATAAACTTATATTAAAGAAATGTCAGCTTGAAGTTAAAAAGTGTGTGTAAAATTTACAAAAGGGACCGATTAAGGTTAACATCGAAGAAGGAGTATTTTAATGACACATAAATTTCAAAAATTTCATTTTTTCAATTATGTCATTCATTAAATCCAAGCGGATTCTGATAACATCACTGAAGTTCCTGAAACATAACAACAATAAAACCTGCCATCTACAATAGAACTAGAACAAATAAAACAACAAAACTTGCTTCTTATCTCTAAATGCATTCATAAACATAAATATGCACAAACAAAATAATACAAAACATTTCAGAATGGTTCTGCACATTGGCATGACTGTCCACATCCGTCGCGACCGGCCATCAGTTGTCAATCAAAGAAATCATTCTACTTAATTTAGCTCAGCGCCCAAAATGAAAATAATTTTAATTGTTGTCATGTGACAACAAACAATGACAGTGCAATGTAACGACCTAGCAACAACAACAACAACTGTAATTGTTACGCACTGCTGCGCAACGCAGGTGATAACTACTGGGTTGAGCGGTACTGGAAGCGACAAAACACTAAAATAGTCGCATCGTTATAAATGGTATTTTAATTCCTTAGGGTGGCAACATGAGATAAGAATATCTTTTGTTGTTAAAATACAGATAGAATTGTGCGTGTCATGCAACTCAAATCGATTTGTTGTTGGCCGCATTTTATGTACAAATTGCAATAGCAATGAATGCCGATGTTCAGACAGTTAAATATTTACTCAACTGCTTGATTTATTGCATCCCAATGTGTCATATAGTAATGACAGTTGCTGTGAAAGCTTGCCTTAAAGTCAGAAGCACTGTCAAAAATGATGACTTGTGTGTAAATAGAGGAGTTTTTGGGCAGACGATTAAAATTTATTAAGCAATACTTCAGCATGGCGAAAACTTCGAATTGAATTTGAGAATTTGCCAAAGACTTGATCGGAGTTTATTTATTTGAAAAAAGTTTTTTTTTATATTAAAGCCTACAAAAACTTTTTACATTAACTTTATTCCCTTATAATGCGTTCTTCATGCGTAAACCATTCAGAACACATAAATTATTGCATACTTCGTGGCGTAAACAATAAACTGACAAACAAACGTAAAACAAACAATTACAAATTATTTAATAAAAACGCAAAGAAAGGCAAACAACAGCGAAATTTAATTAAATCAATTCAACGAACTTAACAAAAACAGCGACAAACAACAACACCAACAACAACAACAAAAATAACACCAAGGACAAAGAAGATTTATTGTAAAGGAGGTGAAAAGTGCGTGTTTGAAGCACACAGGAATAACAGATTCTGAAAAAAAACTTTTGTATTTTGTTTGCTATTGAAATGAGAGGAAACGGAACTGAAAGCTTCTAACATTGACTGGAAAATGAACCCAAGTGAAGGTTTTGGTTGTCAAACACATACACGCACACGAAAGCACACAAGAACGCACATACAATTATAAAAAAAAAAAACAACAAATTCTTAAAATTTGTTGTTCTTAAAATTAAATGTTTAATTTAGAGAAATAAATATGTTAGGCATTTATTTAAAATTAAACCGTATAAAATCAAAATGGCAGCCGGAAATGACTATGAAAGTAATTTTGAAGTTGGCAGAAAATGCAGTACAAACAATATAACAACAATAGCAACAAACACAATAACAAAAAAAAAACAACAACAACAAAAACAACAACACTCACAACAAAAAAAAAAGCAACAGCAGACATACAACAACACTGACAGCAACTTCAAGCTACTCTCCAAGAATAAGGATGTGAATAAGCATAAAGATAAAGATAAAAATAATAATAATAATAAATGAAATATGATTGCGAATTTGTTAAAATTTGTTTTTTTTTTTGTCTTGTTATTTTTGTTGGAGCAAAAGTTTTTATTGTTCTCTCCCTAGTTCTTCCCACTAAAGCACAAGCAAACTTTAAGCCTTACATGAGAGTTTAGCGATAATTTTTGGGCTCATATTTTTCTTTGATGAATTTCTGTTCATTCTCACTTGGAGTTTCCTTGTGTTGTGTCAACAAATGACGGATATTGCAAAAAAACAAAACAAAAATTTCATAATTTTTTTTTTATATACTAATGCCATGTCTACACAGAGAGTTTAGTTTGAGTTTAGTTTGAGTTCAATCATGGCTGTTCACACAGAGCTGCGTCGGCAGAATTTTGTTTAGTGTGACATTTCTTTGTTTACTTTTGTGTAAATCTCATATTTTTTCGGGACATCCACCATCGTGACATCAATTCTACTTGAGGACAAGGCTGCAGCTATTTCTGCGTACACATGCGAGTTCTTCCTTGCTCTGCTCAAATCGAAGTTTTTTTCGGCCCATACTGATATGACGACCTCATCATCTACACTTGCCCAAGCTCTTTTCTGCGCTTTTTGTTAATTTTTTGCAAATAGTAAATTGAACGTTGCATTATGCCATGTCTACACAGAGAGTTTAGCTTGAGTTTAGTTTTAAGTTAACCATGGCTGTTCACACAGAGATGCGTCGGCAGAATTGTGTTTAGTGTGACATTTCTTTGTTAACTTTTGTGTTCTCATATTTTGTCGGCGCATCCACCACCGCGATATTAATTCCACTTGAGGACAAGGCTGCAGCTATTTCTGCGTACACAGGCGAGTTCTTCCTTGCTCTGCTCAAATCGAAGTTTTTTTCGGCCCATACTGATATGAAGACCTTATCTGCTAGACTTGCCCAAGTTCTTTTCTTCGCTTTTTTTGTTAATTTTTTGCAAATAGTAAACTGCACAAACAAACAGCTGTTTTTGACATTTCTCACCACAAAGTTGCCTTTGAACGTACCTTTTTGTAAGAACATTAGCATTTTTTTAGGGATTTCTCAAATAAAGTTTTGATAAACACAGAAATAAAGTTAGATTTAGTTGAGTTTCATCCTTCAAAATTGTACTGGAGAACTCAAGAGTTTATGTTGCGTTCAGTGGCAAAACTCAACTTTGTACTGGAAACTCAAACTAAACTGTCTTTGTGTAGACATGGCATTAATGTTGCAATGTTAGAACAGCTGTTTTTGACATTTCTCACCACAAAATTAAAAAGTTGCATCCGAACGTGCCTTTTTATAAGAACTAAAGCATATTTTTAGGCATTTCTCAAATTGAGTTTTGATAAACACAGAAACACAGTTTAGTTTTGTTGAGTTTCATCTTGCATACAATTTGGTTAAATTTTAAGGGCCGATGTTGATTTTGAATAAAACACAAATTATTTAGGGAATTATTGTCATTTCTTTTTATTATGATATTATTGGTATGGTTCAATTATGTATGGAATAATATATCGGCCAAATGGCCGCCGCGATCTCGGCGGCACACCTCCATCCGATGGTCCAAATTTTCGATGACGCTGAGGCATAAGTAAGGTTCTATGCCGTTAATGTGCCGAATTATCTCATCCTTTAGCTCTTGAATTGTTGCTGACTTATCGACGTACACCTTTTCTTTCATATAACCCCAAAGAAAGAAGTCCAACGGTGTCAAATCACACGATCTTGGCGGACAATTGACATCGCCACCACGTGAGATAACACGGCCATTGAATTTGTCGTGCAAATGAGCCATTGTTTCGTTAGCTATGTGGCAAGTGGCACCGTCCTGTTGAAACCAAATATCGTCCACATTCATATCTTCCAATTCGGGCCATAAAAAGTTCGTTATCATTTCACGATAGCGAACACCATTCACAATAACTGCCTGACCGGCCTCATTTTGGAAAAAATACGGCTCGATGATGCCGCCAGCCCATAAACCGCACCAAACAGTCACTCTTTCTGCAGTACGAGCTGTATGAGCATGCACTGGTGTTTTCACATCTCGTACAGACCCGGTTTGCTCAAATTTTTGCACGATTTTTCCGATTGTACGCACATTTGGACGATTAAATTGACCGAAAAAATTACGAAATGCACGATATGCGTTTTGATTTGAACGCCCATTTTCATAATAAGCCTGAATAACTGTAACGCGTTGCTCGATTGTGTATCTTTCCATGGTTCAAATTGAATTAGTCTGAAATTGAGAAATGTCAAATGAAATGCAGAAAAAACTTGACGTTTAGGTGGGGTTCACATTCAACATCGGCCCTTAAAATTTAACCACCCTTTTTAAGGAGTATTTCCATCTTGTGGGAAGATCGCAAATGTTCAGCCGGTACCTTAATGGAGCGAATGCTACGAATTCTCAGAACTACCGACCCATTGTGATATGTGTTCTACGCTATCTAAGGTCATGTAGTGTAAAGGGTCGTCAATATGAATTCCGTAGGGAATTCTCTACTGGTGACCTTATTGCGTTCCTTTCCGAGAAATGGAAACACTTCTTCGGTGAAAGTAAAGTTGTTGCTCCGGATATTTGTAAGGTGTTTGACCGAGTGTGGCATAAAGCTCTCATGTAAAAATTAATCATATTTAGTATTGGTGGTAACTTTGGTCGATAGATCACGTGTTTTCTTAGTGACATATCGATCCGAGTCGGAGTTGCCGGCATTCCGTCCAGTACAATACACTATCGATGTTGGAGTACCGCAGGATTCAGTTCATCGCCAAATTTGTTTCTGGTTTTTATTAACGACCTTCTTCACTGTGATTTTTTATCACTAAGTTATTCGAGGCTAGACAAAATAAAGATTTACCAGGGTATCCTTCTTTCAGTTTCCGAAAGAAATGCAAATTCGACGAATATCCTTTTTCCATCAATTTTCCGGAGATATTGGCATTTTACGTCTTCTTTTACACCATAGCTATGTCAATGATATTAAGCGGTTCATCTAAGTAGATGACTTACTATTCCCGTGCTGGCAAATTGTATTGGTGCTTTTGCTACTGATTTATTATTATACTCCAAGATTTAGCTGGACACACAAGGTTTAAGGTGGACTTCTTTTGCTTTTTACACAGGTATAGGGAGTTGGGACTCCCCCTACACCTGCAACCATTCTCCTTTTTTCCTGGCTTTAGACAGGCTGTCAAAATTAATTCCCACGGACTTATACATCTTGTGAAGTCAGATGCTCTTGACGTTCTGGGCATATTGATTCAATCTGATCTTTGTCGTAATGATCACATTTTCGATGTGGAAAGAAACTGCGAAGTGCATAGGTTCATAGGTGCATAGTTCCTTAAACGCTAACAGGCTAACGGGCTTTAAACAAGAAAACGTTATTCATAAACATTTTTCGAAGTTGTTTAAGAGCTGCGTAACTTAAACGCCCAAATTGACGTTTAAAGGCTGCGTAAATACAACCTTGATTTTTGTTTGTCTTTTCGTTTAATATCAAAGACATGCTCCATATGCGCTTTTTGCAGCATTTTTTTATGCGACGGCCATTGCAAATCCATAGGAGTTCTTAATTTTTGTAGAGATTTTCTATAGTTCAGACACAAACCTTACAAACATAAGCAGCGAATGAAAAAATGTTTATGAATAACAAAGTTAGCAAGGTTGCATAGCGGCTGCGTAAACAGTGCGTAACTAAACAAGCGTTCAAAGGTTGTTTAAGGAAATCTATTGAAAAAGGCTAATACTTCACTCCAATTTATCTTAGCATGATCTATAACGCTTATATTAGGCCGAAAATTGTGTACAATTCGCGTATTTAGGCAGGAGCTTTAAGATCTTATTTGGAGCTTCTGGACCGAATTCAAAGACCTGTCTTATATCTCATGAAGGATGAAAGTATTAATATCCTCTCAGCTCTCTTGCGCATCGACGCAATTTAGGGATTATTTAGGAGAGCTACATAAACTGACGCCGACACTGCTCTATTTTTTTCACCATCCAACTAACTATCACACTTCTTCCGAATCAACGCCTCCTACATCATTATATAATAAATTATCATTTTTTGTTCCTAAACGAATTTGGAAATGAATCATAAATAACACTTTCCTTAGTGCCTATTTTGAATTTAATTTCTATGATCGTAAAGTTTAATTATTTAAACAAATGGAATACTTAACACTTTAAAAATTTCATAAATAATGCACTGAACACATTGACGACTACACGACTTTACGACACGATGTGAAGAAAGAGTCAACAATCTGGAAATATCATACGATTGTTTCACTCACATATACACAAACCCTTTTACATATTTGCACTTTTGTCGCTCGTCAAATAAGAAATAATTCTATACCGACGTCAGCAACATTGCTTTGTCGCCGCGACATTTTCCCCACATTCACCTCCATATGAAAAGTATGTAAAAAAATTTGATAGATATCATAATGTCGTTGTCGTCGTCAATGTGTTTAGCGCATAAATTTGAAATCGATACCTTTGGTTCGTTCACTGGGTTATTTTTGTTTTTTCATTTATTTCATGCTTGTTATTAACAACTTCTGTCAAATTTTAAATTTATTAAATTTTGTTGCATATTTGTTTACACGTAGGTTTGCTTATATTTTATCATGTATGCGTGTGCTTCTGTTTGTAATTGTGTATTTAAAAAACAAAAAAAAAAATACTCCAAACATTTCGGTGAAATTCAACGGAACTGTCTTCTTCTGCGTTATTATCTTTCGAATGAATTTCCATCTGAGTACTTCTGTGTTTATTTTATTTGTATTTTCGTAACTTCTGTCAGTTTCTTTAAAATAATTACCATTTTGTTTTAATAAACTTGAAAATCACACAGTAAATATCTGTCAAACTGACAGCATACTGTGCTATGTGCAATGCTGACAGCTTGACTGACTGACTGACTCAAGATATTCAGACATTTTTGACTGCTTCGCAAGATTTTATTAATTATTGTAGAAGTAGACGTTATATTATAAGGATGAGTTAAGCAAAGGTGAGAATTCCATATTAAAAGATGAGAAGTATTTTTAAAGATTTTCAAATAGATTTATATTTATTAAAAGCTCAAGTTTATGACTGCTGATGATTCAAGAGTTAATGACTACTTTTACTAGAGTAACAGTAGAGCAATACCGCTTACGAGGGTTAATGGCGGTATTTAAATGATTTGTTTTTTAAACAACATTGCTCTTAGTCAGACTCTTTGAATTGAACATATTTCTTTAGAAAGTGATTGAAAATGCGTGAATTTAAAAATTATCTTAGCTAAACGGCTCAAAATGTCACATTGGAGCCGATGGCTCACTTGCTGAACAGTTCAGGAATGCAGGCGAAGTTCCATATAAATGCATTCATGACCTTCTATACGGAATATGTTCAGAATAATGGAATCTAAACGATTGGAGCCTTAGTGCCAACTATAGTTGGATAAACCTTCTTCACGTCATGTCAAGCGTATCATGTGAAAGACTGAAGTTCATCATAAACAAGCTGATTGAACTTTAACAGCGTGACTTCAGACCTGAAAAATCTACAATAGACAAGACATTTATGTGACCCAGGAAGAATCTACCTGGGATCCAACATCAACTTCTCAAACAATGTCAGAATTGAAATGAAACGAAGGGTCACTCTTGTATCCCCAGCTGATGTTGATAAAGGCGAAGTAGGAGGGTGATTATTACAAAAAAAATTTTTCGCAAATCAACCTAGTTCGACCGAAGATTGGATGGTTACATGAAATTTTTTTTTTAATTTTTAGATAGTGCTACCAGCGGTTTTCTGTTTTAGTTAAAGAAAATGGTGACAAAAGCCGTAAAGTTAAAATATTCATATCTCTCTTATTTTTTAACATACAATTATGAAACTTTGATTGCATACGTACAATAGATCATTTATAAAAACACGTACAATTTTTTTATACTAAATCAACAGTATAACAGTATAATAAATACCACCAAAATTTAGACGATTGGGTAACACTCAAAAGTTCTGTGCTATCTCGATTACAACTTTTGCTTCGAATATCCTTCACACAGGACACTGTGGATATTAATTGTGAGTGGCATCGTGTTTAGCAATATATTGTTAGTTTAAGCCTATACCTACTTTTGCTTTAAGACATACGTAGTTTTTTTTAAAAAAGTCAAATCATTTTCAGGTCGTTAGTTTTTACTGATTTCCTCAAATACAACTTTGTTCTTGCGGGGCAGGAAGACATCCTTTTTTTTTTCCTTATCATTTTTTTGGGTAGTCTTGACAACACCATGCAACTTTTGAGACCTCTTAGAATACGATCTAAATTTTTCGATACGCCCTAATACACATATTCCAACGCTTCTTCCAATATTGAAAATACACTAAGGGAAATAACGCATATTAGTATTATCCACGCCTGAGTATAAATTTTATTCAAATATTTACGTGGATAAATCCAATGTTTTCCTTACAACTCGTTTTTTTCGCGTATTTGAATTTTATTTATACCACACACGTACACACATATTCCATACAAGCAAGCAGCAACAGCATCGCACACGTACACACATACTCCGACAAGCAGCAACAGCATCGCACTTTGTTTCTGCAGTATATTTCTAGCATTTGCAGTTCTAATAGTTCTCATTTAGTTATTGTTTCAAGAGTAATATAAAGAGTGATTTTTTAAGTGCCTGATAACTTTTTTTTTAAAAAAAACGCATAAAATTTGCAAAATCTCATCGGTTCTTTATTTGAAACGTTAGATTGGTCCATGACATTTACTTTTTGAAGATAATTTCATTTAAATGTTGACCGCGGCTGCGTCTTAGGTGGTCCATTCGGAAAGTCCAATTTTGGGCAACTTTTTCGAGCATTTCGGCCGGAATAGCCCGAATTTCTTCGGAAATGTTGTCTTCCAAAGCTGGAATAGTTGCTGGCTTATTTCTGTAGACTTTAGACTTGACGTAGCCCCACAAAAAATAGTCTAAAGGCGTCAAATCGCATGATCTTGGTGGCCAACTTACCGGTCCATTTCTTGAGATTAATTGTTCTCCGAAGTTTTCCCTCAAAATGGCCATAGAATCGCGAGATGTGTGGCATGTAGCGCCATCTTGTTGAAACCACATGTCAACCAAGTTCAGTTCTTCCATTTTTGGCAACAAAAAGTTTGTTAGCATCGAACGATAGCGATCACCATTCACCGTAACGTTGCGTCCAACAGCATCTTTGAAAAAATACGGTCCAATGATTCCACCAGCGTACAAACCACACCAAACAGTGCATTTTTCGGGATGCATGGCCAGTTCTTGAACGGCTTCTGGTTGCTCTTCACTCCAAATGCGGCAATTTTGCTTATTTACGTAGCCATTCAACCAGAAATGAGCCTCATCGCTGAACAAAATTTGTCGATAAAAAAGCGGATTTTCTGCCAACTTTTCTAGGGCCCATTCACTGAAAATTCGACGTTGTGGCAGTTAGTAAGTCTATTCATGATGAAATGTCAAAGCATACTGAGCATCTTTCTCTTTGACACCATGTCTGAAATCCCACGTGATCTGTCAAATACTAATGCATGAAAATCATAACCTCAAAAAAATCACCCGTTAGTATGCATGTTTGGAAACCCTACAACGAAATAAAATTATGTAGGGTGGAGTGACAACTCGGTGTTTTATCAAGAACATCTTGTACCGGTTGTCATTTACCTGCATAATTTGCTTCTTAGGTGCATCTAGGTGATGTATTTTGTAGATTACTTTTTCGTTCTCTATTATACTATGTTTGACAGTTGGTGCAATATTAGTGCACCAACTGTCAAAAATAGTATAAATTAGAGAACGAAAAAAGTGAAGCGATAGTAAATTATACAGGCAATGGCATTTGATGAACGCAATATAAAGAAAATAATGCCATAAAACCACTAATAACATATTCAATTTAAATATGTTTTTTTTAAATTCAATATTTTTACATAAATTTTCTTTAAATGCGATAGTTTATTTTCAAATAGTCAATATTTGAAAGAAATTTTAAAAAAATTCGTGCATAATTTTAATATATTCTTTATTAATTCTGTTTAAATATTTAAATATATAATTTAATTAAAAAAGTATTCAAATAAATTTTAAATATTTACGTAGTCGATTTATTCAAATGCGTTATTGGTGCAAAAATGACTCGCTTTTTGGATAAATTAAAAAAGTTTTTGGATAAATTTAATATTTTTTTCCCTTAGTGTACTTTTCATAGATCGTCTACAGCTCCTTCTGCGAATTCTGCTTTAACGCCTCAATAATCTTAAAACACTTTCCGAGAAGTGTTAACTTTAGTAGGAGTCCTCTCGGAGTTTGCTTAACGGTGAATACGGAGCTTGTATAACAGTGTGACCGTTATTTTTGGTCAAAAAGTTACAAACGTACACTAAGGGAAAAAAATATTAAATTTATCCAAAAACTTTTTTAATTTATTCAAAAAGCGAGTCATTTTTGCACCAGTAACGCATTTACTTAAATCGACTACGTAAATATTTAAAATTTATTTAAATACTTTTTTAATTAAATAAAATATTAAAATATTTAAACAGAATTTAATAAAAAATATATTAAAATTATGCACGAATATATTTAAATATTTTTCAAATATTTACTATTTGAAAATAAAACTATCGCATTTAAGAAAAAATTTATATAAAAATATTGAAATTGAAAAACAATTTATTTGAATATTTTTATTTATTTTATAATTCTTAAAAAACATATTTTTTAAGAATTATATTGTGAGCTTAATGCCAAATAATTCATGAAGTAACAGGTTGCTACAACAACAAAGTTCTTTGCAGAACTAAACCAAGCTGATTGTTTCGTCGGACGCTACTCCGACTCATCAGTAGTCTCAGTGGTTCTAGCAGTCCACTAACTTTGACAAGCTAATAGGCGCAAGATCAATAAAACCAAAGAGGAATTATAGAAGCGCTATACTTTGTCAAAGCAATGTTTTTCTACTCTTTTGCTAGTCGCAGAATTTCAAAAAGTTGACTGCATTGATTCTGCAAAGATTTTGTTGTTGTGCTTTTTTGTTTACTTGTTTATCACGTATCAATCTAGGTTCCAACATTTTGTTGGTATTAAACCATAGAAGGCGTGAAGAAGGTTTTTTTTTTGAAGGTTTTTATTTGAATATTTCCCACGAGCTGTGTCCATCGAATGCCATTTTGTGGTATATTTTATTTTCCTTTTAACTTTTTTCGTTCTCTAATTTTTACTATTTTTGACAGTTGGTGCAATAATATGGCATCAAATGTCAAAAATAGTATAAACTATAAACAAAAAAGTAAGCTAGAAATAAGAAGGAAATTATGCAGGTAAATGACAACCGGCTCAAGAACTTCTTGACAAAATACCGAGTTGTCACTCCACCCCACATGATTTCATCATGCATCGCACTCGCAAATCATATTTGCCAAACTTACAGGTTATATTACTCTTGCAACATTAACTAAATGAGAACTATAAGACCTCCAACTGCAAGAAATATACTGCAGGAACAGAGTGCGATGCTGTTGCTGCTTGTCGGAATATGTGTGTACGTGTGCGATTGCTGTTGCTGCTTGCTTGTATGGAATATGTGTGTACGTGTGTGGTATAAATAAAATTCAAATACGGGAAAAAAACGAGTTGTAAGGAAAACATTTGATTTATCCACGTAAATATTTAAATAAAATTTAAACTCAGGCGTGGATAATGCTAATATGCGTTATTTCCCTTAGTGTAAGCTCTCTATTGAGTTGTTTGATTTAAGTACTAAATTTGACATACATATTGAAGTATGATTTGTACTTCAGAGTATCAAATATAGAATCCGATCTCTTATCTTGTAATTTGTCGGATTACAAGGTACTCTTTTGTAAAAAGTTCCGGACTATAGGGGGTCTTAGGCAGTACTCTATAATCCGACAATATCGATAGTTCGACACTGCTCTTCAAAACGCTTGTCGAATTACCGGGGTTCCACTGTATTGTGAATGAGTAAAGACGGTGCTTAATAAATGCTTCAAGTTAAAGTTTTTGAAGTTTATAAAAGTCTTACAGAAGTATTTTTATTATAATTTATTCTTGTTTTAAACTCAAGTATTTGTAAAAATGTATTCTATTAAAAAGTTTTCGGTACACTGTAAGGGGGGACAACTGCCCCCTGAGTACACCCTTGATTTTAAGTTACAATTTTTCTTTTCCAAATGAAATTTTGATGGTAATAAAAATATTGACCTGCAAATAACCTCAAAAGCAAATAAATTTTCAGTTTTGTAGTTCCCTACTTAAAACTTTATACATTCTCTCGTATAAACATACAGAAATGAGACAGAAGCGAACAAACCGTCACTGCAGCAATATGTTCTTTATGCATTTTCATGCCATCAGATAAGTGAACACAAAACTATTATTTTGGCCCTAAAACCACTGCCTCCCCCCATACTCATAGTTCAGCATTCCAACTGCTCTTTACATTACATTTCAAAAATGATAACTGGCTATTTTTGGCTACAAGCCGTGAGCTATGAAATTTATTACGAAACTGATCACATTCGTTTGCAATTCGCTGTACAAATTGTTCCGCAGGATGTTCAACATATACGAATATTTTTCAATCACAACTTCGGCAGGACAATGATTTCGCTTGCTTATAAAGGAAAAAACGCACACACATAAGAAAAAAAACACAAATAGCAAACTGCAATAAAACAACTTTAGCAGTAAAAGTAATGAAAAAATAAGAATAAACCAACATATAACAAGGAGCGATATCATGAAATGCTAGGCAAGTGAGTAAAATATAATCATATGTCAACGGGACTATTTAACCCCAACGCGTTGATGGTTATGGAAGTTTAACTGGTCTTGTTGGCGTTCATTTTGGCAGACTAGCACAATAAAACATTGACAGTTATATTGAAGGCATGCGTTACTGAGCAAACAGTCCACAATAAATGCCCGCAGCGAAAGGCCAACCAGCACGATTCTAATATTTATAAAAGTGTAGTTGTCTTGGTGCTGGTGCGATATCGAAAAAAATTATTGTTATTGTTATTGTTATTGTTATTATTACTTTGATAAAAGATGTTGTGAAACTATTTCACATTTTTTCGCTAAGTTTATCCACATTGCGCTCTAATAATTTTCTTCAAAATATAATAGGATTTATTATTGAAGATGGTTTTCCAAGGCATTCGATATTAGACATTAATTTTTTATTAATATTTAAAAAAAATATAAGGACATTGCTGTCACATGTTGAAATTACAAGGATATAAGCAAAACACTTTACAGGATGTCAAAATGAGCAAAAATAAACGAAATGGTTTCTGTGTGGACAAACATACGAGGGCAATTTGATAAGTCAGTGAGTTTTTGAATAAATGGTAGGTATTTTTTTTTCGGCAATAAAAAACAACCGTGTTATTTAGAACATTTAAAAATCTTACATTGATACAATTAATATATTAGCGTTTTATTAAGGATTTATTTAGATTCACAAAATAGGCGTTTGTTTCAGTGATCCTTACAAAAATGCCCAGCGAGCTATGGTTTGGAAATAGGAAATATTTGCAGGAGGTTAAACCTGGAGAATATGGTGGATAGGGTAGCAGTTCGTTGCTCAATTTATGGATTTTTGCCATGGCGACTACAGACGTTTGCGCCGCTGCGTTATCATGGTGGAAGAGCACTTTTTTCTACGCCAAATGCGATCGATTTTGCTTCAAATGAATGTCAAGAAATGTGTGCAAAAGTAGAATGCATTGATTTCAGAGCCATTCCCATACTATTTTATTGCTCCTTTTAGATTTTTTAATTGTTTTTGTATGTCCTGCAGTTTTGTAAGAAATGGCCTTGTATGACTAAAATGTGATCGTAAAAGCCGCTGCCATACGAAGACATACGTCGGTGTTATTTTTGTTTAAATTTCAATTTCATTCTTATTTTTTATTTACTTATTTTTTTATTCTTTATTTTTTTATTGGAAAATATTTATTTTTGCTTTATTTTGTTTTTGTTTTACTTTTTCAATATTATTCTCAAATATTTTTTAAAAATGGCAAAACGAAAGTTGAAAGAAAGTGAAATTTTAGAAACTTTGGAAGTGAGTTATGATGAATTTTCCGATGACGATTCTATGGTTGATGAAAGTTGTCTGCCAGTTGATTTCAGTTACTGATTCTGTAAATGTTGACACTGATTTTGAGAATAAAGAAGACGATTAGGATATGGACGTTGATGATTATATCATTCAAGCGAATTTTCGGCAACGAACATCTGTTGGACTGAAATTTCATAGCGCCAGAAGTCCTCCATATTTATCGGGAAATCAGGTCAGGAACAAAATATTGCAGCAGATATTTCTTGTTTGGATGTATGTACATTGAAAAAAGTTAATTTTGTTAATTTTATTGCTTTTTTAAAAAAAAAAACTTGTATTTGACTCACCCTGTATATAGTTTGAGTGAAATTTCACTTTCTGTTTTTAGGTGATATATAATGAAACAAAACATCTTCTTCGGCTCGCGTCACCCAAAACATCTTCAAAAAAATTGCGAAGTGTCGGATAATAACTCGAGAAATTTTGATAATAACCATTCTTATGATTCCTACACTAAGAGAAAAAACATTAAATTTATCCAAAAACTTTTTTCATTAATCAAAAGCGAGTAATTTCTGCACCAAAAATGCATTTGCATAAATCGACTATTTTATATTTAAAAATAAATCTATCGCATTTAAAGAACATTTATATAAAAACTAGCAACCCTCCGCGGCTTAGCCCGCTATGTATCTTAAAATAAAGAAACGCATTTTTTGTAGAAACTTTGGCTTATTGTCGTTTTAATAAGTTTATTTTTTTCCAAGACATATTAATTGCAATCATGTAAGAAGTTTTGTATAAACAATGTTTTTTGATGTGTTTGTGTTATTTGTAAGAATAAATTGGTTTGATGGATTTCTTATCCTAGGAAGACCAACATATAACTGCTCATGGGAAAAGCAGCTTTCTAGTAAAAAATAAAATTCATTCATAGTCTTTACATTTGTGTCGATCTCACAACAAGGTTTTTGATTTCCAACTGATTTTCTGAGGTGGCTCATAACCGGGCTTAATTTTTTTAAGCAAAAATCTAAGGTTTTAGGTAATTGTTCATAATTTTGTTGCTTGTAACTAAATCGATAAAGTCTCTTTGGGGGAAAAGTAAGCTAAAATATTTAACTTTCGTTTGACATACGACCATGGAAAAATATTAAGCACAGACAATTTTATATCGATTTAAGGAAACATGGCTCATAACCGGAGACATTCCCCTACTTATTTAACCATGTTATAAAATGGTATGAAAATACATATTATTAAATGGTATGTAGCTCAATTATATAAAACTGGTATAAAATTTGATTCGTGAATTGTTTTGGAAAGATATTGGTTTTAATAAGCCATTACCTTTTCAAATATAAATTTATGTGAATGGAATGAATTAAAAATACTTTCTTATCACTTTCAATAAATAAAATCAAATTAAGTTAATATATTTTCATAGGTCCTATTTCAGTGACGAAATTATACACTAACGATATGTAATGCCGTAAAAACATACTAAAAAAGCCATTCAATCCATACCAATGCGCAGCTTCAAAGCGATGTAATTTGCATCGCACGGCGTTTCCATTTAAGCTTAAATTGTTACCATAAATTTCATGCACTTCTATTTTGCAGCTTAAGAATTCTGCAAGCAGCTATTCAACATTTTGAATAGAAAAACTCTCTCTGAATAATGAAACATTGAAGCTGCAGCCAGTGTTGCCAGAAAACAGTGATTCAAAATCGTCATTTTCAGATTTAAAATACGTCATTTCAATAAAAAAACGTCAGTTAAATATTGAAGCTGAAAATAGCGCTCCATTTGTTTTATTTATTGTTTTATTGTTTTATTTATTTTATTTATTTATTTATTTATTTGGCTGCAAGCTGCATGCTCGTTGAATACATTGAAAAATATCACGCCCCTAACAGAAACTTGCGATGACAATAAAGTCGATAACATTATCACTTATGTAGGCAGTGTTGCATGTATACTATGCAAGGAATGTTCCTTATCATATATCAATGTTCACATTCTACCTTTAAAACTTTTTGAAATAAAACTGTTGTGTCTATTAAATACGTCAAATATGCCTTAAAATACGTCAATCGTCTTTAGAGCTTAAAATACGTCAAAATGACGTATTTAACGTCACAATGGCAACGCTGGCTGCAGCAACAAACGACGCGCTTGGAGAAAATGCTTTAAATTTTAACTGCCGGGCGTTCTGCTGTTCGCGAACAAAGAGCTATCTGTCTCTGCTTCCATGCAGAGAATTTCTTTTCTGAGCATTGAGCAGCATTTTGTAGCGAAACCAAAGCAACATTCTGCTAGATGCAAGCAATGACAGCGTCGAAGCCAATCAACAAATCAATGCTTGCAAGAAAATGATTCAATTTTCCAATAAAATATGAATTTTACGACCAAACTATTGATCTTAGATGCACGTCACCGTGGACTTTTTTGTTGGAATCGGCAAGATCATTCATTTGTTCATATACAATATTCACTTATCTTTTACGGTTTAAGCAGTAAATGGGAAAAAACCACATAATTCTTCCAAAAATACCGAATTTTTCCAGTTTCTTAGCCAATTACTTCTAAACTTTGCTATATTTCAAAATTTCAAGTATACGGTGTCACAATTAATTACAATTTGAATAGTGAACATTTCATTTATATCCGTTCAGCCATTCTTGAGTTTACTTGCATCAACGCAAAAAAGGCAATATTTCAAGTTTCATTTTTATATAATAGTAAGATATTGAAATTAAAAAACAATATATTTAAATATTTCTCACGAGATGCGTCCATCAAAGGCCATCTGCGTGTACATTTTATTTTTCGTTCTCTAATTTATACTATTTTTGACAGTTGGTGCAATATTATGGCATCAAATGTCACAAATAGTATAAACTAGAAAAAGAAAAAGTAAGATAGAAAATAAGAAGACAACCGGTACAAGACATTTCTGAGAAAATATCGAGTAACTCCACCCTACATAATTTCATCATCGCACCTATCACCCATCGCACTCACAAATCATATTGACCAAACATGCAGGCTATATTACCTTTGTAACAAAAACTAAACGAGAACTACAAGAAACCTGCAACTGCAAGATAACTGCAGGAACAGAGTGCGATTCTGTTGCTGCTTGTCGGCTATTTCAGCTGTATGGAATATGTGTGTAGGTGTGTGGTATAAAACGAGTTGTAAGGAAAATATTTGATTTATCCACGTAAATATTTAATAAAATTTATAACCAGGCGTGGATAATGTTAATATGCGTTATTTCCCTTAGTATATGAAGAATGTCTTTGGAGTGAATGTAAGTGTTAAAACTATTCGAAAGAGTCTCAAAAATAGTGGATTAAAGGGTTAAAAAACATCTTCTGAGTAAATGGCATCGTTAGCAAATGTTAATTTTTGAAAAAAATGTGAAAATTGGACTATAGAAGATTGGAAGAAAATTGGATGAAGGTAGATAGGAGAGTGGGTGTAAGGGTTCGGAATAATAGAGAAACTTTTAAATTAAATGCTGACTCGTTGATGGCTTAGGGCTATTTTCGTGGAAATGAGGTGGGAATTCTTTATCGGATAAGAGGTATAATACGAGCGACTTAAGTATAAACGATATAAATTCTTTTATATCGGAGGGTTCTTATTTGCCTGGTCTGATTAATTTTTGGGATCGAACCGGATCCGAACGAGATTTTATGCAAGATAACGATCTCAAACACATGGCAAGTATAACTAAAAAGTAGTTTGGTGAAAATGTTAACAAGGTTTTGTATTGGCCACCCCAAACCCCGGATGTACCTTTGAGCAATTTTGAAACAAAACCAGAATGAATTGTATAGCTCCTTAGATAAACAAGGGGAAAGGGCACTGTGGGAGTAGCAAAATATAAGTCCAATGATGCAAAAATAAAGAAAACAATAAAGGGTGAGGTAGGAGCGACAATAACAACAGGGATGTTGTGGAGATTTGTTTGGGAAGTCTTTGGGGAGATATTGGGGTCTTGAGCTTGAGTTACCTTAAATTTTTTTTTTTCTAAACAAGTAATAACCTCCCATTTCTGGGTGGGAGTGGCATAAATCTATATATATAAAAATAAGTTGCATTGTGTATGAAATTGATGTTCTCTGTAATGCGTGAAACGATTTTGTTTCTGGATTTTCCCATGAAAGGTGACGTCAATACGAAGGCTTTTTGTATAAATGGTCTTTGTATGTGTATTGGTTCATGAATTATAGGCATTTTTGTGAACTTATCAACAATACAGCTGTGAAAAAATACAGGTGCGCACATATGGTGTATATGGGGAAATATTTGCAAGGGAAATTGGAAATAAATGGAATATTGGAATAATTTGGCAAGTCTCACTTTGGCTTGCATTTGCGCGAAAAATGTAGGCATAGTAAAAATGTTCCATACCCCTTTTTTTCCATACCCCTTTACCACCTACAAATCAATAAAAATGCTATATTTAAGACGGGTTTGGTCGTATTAGACTAAAATTTCGTAAACAAGTTCGTATGGTTACTGTCGGCGACTATACTAAAACTGGGCGTGGTCTAACTATATATACGCCCACTTTTTAGAAATCATTATTATTCCTGAGTTGTACATGTTTTCATAGTGAAACTTGATATGTAGATGCTATGGGCCCTTGACATTAGACAAGGGGGAATTTGGTCACACAGGCCAAATTTATGATATCGAATTGCTTTGGAAATAAATGTCGTATGTAACTATGCAATAGGCTCCTAACCTACTCATCCGATTAGCATGAAAATTTGTGTATAGAAGCTTTTTGGTACGGTGCGTGTTTGTGGGCTATCAATTTTTATCCACCTTGAACACCAGAGGGCGATGTAGTACAAATTTTTACAAAACTGCCTAAAACTCACAAACCGCTTATGCGATTAGAATGAAAAGTGGTATAAAGTGGTTTTCATGTAGGTTGAGTGTTTTTCTGTAATCTTTTTTGACCTATCTTGAACACTAGAGGGCGGTGTAGTACAAATTTTTTGCAAAATCACCTAAAACTCCCAAACCGATCATGCGATTAGAAAAAAAATTGGTATATGGTAGTTCTCAGGTACGATGAGTTTTTTGACAGTATCTTCTTTGAACCACCTTGGGCACCAGATGGTGCTGTAGTACAAATTTTTTACAAAATCGCATATTTTTAGTTGTTACATATGCAAATATTTACAAAATATAAAATATTTCTTTAATTTAGTAGAATTAAAAAAATGTCCGTTATTTTGACATCGAAAACATGAACATGTCTTGAAAACTATGAAAATTTTTATACAACGATATATTTAATGCAACATCGTGCTCAAAAATGAGAAAAACACAATCAGAAATTTAATTTTGTGACTTTCGATTCAAATATCTCCGCTGCTTTTTTATACATTTTGTTAAATTGTTTTTTGTCTTAAAGCTTCATCAAAGTACTATAAAAACCTTATTGCAAAAATACCGTTAGTTGAGTAGATATATTTTAAATATTTTTTTCAAAAAAGGTCTGAAATTTTGGAGTTTTCTTCAAAAAAGGCTTAAAATTTGTTTTTGTTGTAAAAATAATTTAAATTCAAATTCGCAAATTTTTAACTCTATTCAAAAAATATAACATTTATAAGCAAAAGTTATTTCAATTTTACGCAAAAATTAAAAACCATTTTTCTGATTAAAAAAAAAGGCCTACCCTTGATTTTTTCGAACAAAATTTTTTTTTCAATATTGTGTTTTTATATTTTTTAAAAAATTAAAGAAGCTAAAAAACTAATTTTTTAGAAAAAATTATCTTATTATCTCTTACCAATCAAGAGTTATAGCCAATAATCTATATATACAAAAAGCAAAACGCTGTCTATGTGATGGCTGGAAACTTCAAAATTACTGACCCGATAGAGCTGAAATTTTGGTAGTACATTTTTTTCAAGTACGAGATTAAATTTCTGTCGCACCCCTTTTACCGCCCACAAATCAATAAAAATGCTATATTTCCTACGGTTTTCGTCGATTTGGCTACATTTTGATAATTTAGTTTGTATGCTCACTGTCGGCAACTGTAATTAAAACTGGGTAATGTCCATCTACTAGGAAACTGGGATGAGCATTATATAAGTGGGTGTGGCTCCGCCCATACAATTAGAATTTGTATTATCGAATAACTTTGAAAGTAAAAGTAGCAGTACTTACATACAAACTCAAAATGGAGTTACTATTTGTTGATCTCCTGCTACTGGCGAACTGTAACGGGCAGTGGAAAATGACAGTGATGTCAAACTATGAGTCTAAGAAACATTTTCAATATACCTATTATGTTTCCATATAGTTGCAGGGTGCAGGAACGCGCGCCGGGAAAAGGCTAGTTAACATTATATAAGATTCTTAAAGAAAAGTTTTAGGAAGAATATAGAGAAATATTGGGGAGGTCTTAAGCATGGGTTAGTGATAGATTTAGATAGAGTTTGCTTGAAAGAGGATTTGGATATGGAAGGTGAGTTGTAGAAGGAGATATTATTAAATTCTCTGCAAAACCGATTTATGGGTTCATTAATTGCGCCTGTACTTTGATGCTGATATTCGGTTAACATTCGAATAGGTCGAGTATGTCTTATTGGGTCGTTGAAGGTCGTTTTTTTGTCATTGTATTTAAGTTAAGATTTATATATAGCGCACATTTCTAAGTTTGTGTGAATGTTGTGCTTGGATATGAAAAAATTTGTTGACTAACTCCAGCCCATATGTTAGGTAAAGCGGCAATAATGCCACTTTATTCTCCCTAGCTACTACACTTCACATGGCACCGCAACAACCTCTGCCCCATTTAGAATTCCGAGCAATAAAGCTCATCATTTGCTTAGTTTTGCTTATAACACTTGATATGCTTTGATATTTTATGGAAAAAATGAACCTGAAAGAAAATCAAACCTAACGGAATGTTAGAAGGACGAAAGACAGACAAACTGCCAGACAAACGGACAGAAAAGCTCAACAGACAGAAATAATAATAGAGAATCATCATATGTTTTATTTGTTGCTTAGTTTCTTTTCTGTGAAGAAGTGGTGGCAAAAAACTTGGCAAAATTTACATTTTCAATGAGTACTTGTGAGAGGGGATGAGAAAAAAAAAATAGAAGGGATGCGCAAAACAACAGACAACACTGCCATTTTGTTTCAATGCGCACAAGAATTTGTCGTCAACGGACTGTGATGAATTATTGGAATTTTCAATATTGCGCTGTCAAAAAAAAAAAGAAAGAAAAATAGAATAAAAAATATATCCAATGTAAACACAAGAAGAGGCTGTATGTCGCGCATTCAAAGTCTAGACAAAAAAGTCATAAGTCATCATGTGTATAAGTGTGTGTGTGTTAATAAGGGACACTGCTGTGTTATTGTGTGTCCACCGTTCATCTCTGTGTTATATAAGTCATTAAAAGCTATTCTTCAGAGCAGCTGTAACGGAAATACTTGCTTACTACTCTTGCTTAAAATTTCTATGAATTAAAATTGCGCCACGCCCCGCTTTAAGTACCACAACAATCTTAAATTTCTTTTGAATAAACGTGACAAAAATATTTTATTTAAAATTAAGAAAAAAAAACAGGCCAAAGATAGATGCAAATAAAGGACCTTCGCCAAAATAAATGACGACCACGCAAAAAGCTGGTTAGTTAAACAAGTCAGAGTCCTGAAAAGCCGCATACATCAACAACCAGTCACTCACACAGCCAGACAGATAGACAGGCAAACAGACAATCGAGAGCAATACAGCTTCATCATCCTCACTGACACACACACACACACACCACACACAAACACACAATTACACTGTTCAACCACCACAAAGATTAAAAAATTAAATTAGGTTTCTCTGCTTCGTTGCCTCACTTGAATTCAATTGTAAGCGAAACATGTTGCATACGAAAACAATAATGAAGCATCTACTGCACCATTACATCTCCATTTTTTTTTTTTATATCCCCATTCATTTTTGCTACGCAAAAAAGTACTCGCGCCAACAAAAAACTAAAGAAAAAAAAGCAACTTGAAACTCCTACAAAAAGCTGAACTCAAACAAGCGTTGAAAAAAATTTCCATTGCAACAAAAAAGAAGCAGCTAAATTTTTGAATACAAAAGTCAACAGCAATTTTATTTGCCCATAGCAGGTGGCCTCATTCCCTAAAAACCCCTTCGTAGTCACCACCACTGCTGCCCTTGGTCAGTTGCTGAATACTGCCGAGAGGCAGTTCAGAAAAAAAAACTCGGCTCCAGTGTATACCTTTTGCTTGTCAATTCTTGCCAACTGCAAAAAAAAAACTTGCCAAAGTTTGTGTCATTTCCTAGTGTCTTTTTTTAAAGGTTTTTTTTCTACTACTTTTTTACATTCCACTTTTTTCACTCCTCTTTTGCCCTCTTGAATTTTATCCACACCAAATCGTCAGAGTTAAAATCAACACTTGGCTGCTGTTCCAACAGTCAGGCAGGCAGTCAAGCTCCCAGCGGCCACCCACTCACTCTTCGCTGTGCACTTGAGTTAAGCAAAATGCCACCAAAATGTATGCCGTGAAGAAATGTCAGAGTCATGTCAACATGACGACAATCAAATGAATTTTGCATGTAGCGAAGTTTGCTTCAAGTATGGGTAGGGGTAGGTGTAGTGAGCCTCGTAGAAGTGAAGCTGGCCTCGTTGGTGTGGCAGCAGTTGGGGTGAACTGTTGGTGGAGTGGCGCATCTTAACGGGCAGAAAAGCAGAAAATTAAGCGAATTAAGCATAAAGCGTGTAGGACGTGGGCGGTTCATGCGGCTGTTGTGTTTTGCTACTTTTTGTTTTCGGTCCGTATAGAATCTAATGAGTCGCTACTTTTGCAAAGATGGCAACATTAGTAACTTTATAATGCGGTTTTGAGTTTAAATCTAAAATCTAAAATCTAAAATCTAAAATCTAAAATCTAAAATCAAAAATCTAAAATCTAAAATCTAAAATCAAAAATCTAAAATCTAAAATCTAAAATCTAAAATCTAAAATCTAAAATCTAAAATCTAAAATCTAAAATCTAAAATCTAAAATCTAAAATCTAAAATCTAAAATCTAAAATCTAAAATCTAAAATCTAAAATCTAAAATCTAAAATCTAAAATCAAAATCTAAAATCTAAAATCTACAATCTAAAATCTAAAATCTAAAACCTAAAATCTAAACTCTAAAATCTAAAATCTAAAATCTAAAATCTTAAATCTAAAATCTAAAATCTAAAATCTAAAATCTAAAATCTAAAATCTAAAACCTAAAATCTAAAATCTAAAACCTAAAATCTAAAATCTAAAATATAAAATCTAAAATCTAAAATCTAAAATCTAAAATCTAAAATTTACAATCTAAAATCTAAAATCTAAACTCTAAAATCTAAAATCTTAAATCTAAAATCTAAAATCTAAAATCTAAAATCTAAAATCTAAAATCTAAAATCTAAAATCTAAAATCTAAAATCTAAAATCTAAAATCTTAAATCTAAAATCTAAAATATTACAAAAAAAAATATTTTTTCTTCCAACAACTTTATTTTTTCAGTGCAACCAAAAAACTAAGCAGCATTCAAAATTAAATTTTGTTTCTATACATGTAGCACACACAACACATAAGCGCCATAAATAAAATAAAAAGGCAAAGCACGATAGCAACATGAGTACAAATATTTTTCCTTGCATCCAGCCAGTAAGTAAATTTCTCAAACCCCCCCCCCCCCCCACCCAAACGCGCCACAAAGCTTGCAACTCAAAATAATGATGATGGCCAAAAACAAATCATCACAATAACAAAATTTTTGATTTAGGAAAAAAGAAAAAAATAAATGAAATCAACTCAAATCATATTAAAAGCGAAAAAATACAAGTGATTAAAATTAAAAATTTTGACATTAACATTGAGTTTTGGCCCAGCAGACGACGACAGACAGACACATACGAATTGCCAAATTTTTGGTAACTCCGTTGGAGTAACAGGCACCCAGCAAGCAGCAGCAGCAACAAGCTGAAAATGTAATGCCTGTGAAGCTGCAAGTATTTCACATAGTGTGCAGCGTGTACCAAACACAAACAACAACAACCACAACATCAGACCTCATACCGCCCCCTACCGACCTCAGCTGCAGCACAAACAACTGGCTCGCGCCTGATGGGCTGGCTGGCTGACTTGGTGCAGCAACATGCATGCAAGAGGCTGCTGCTGCTACTGCTGCCTGTTGGTGCCTGCTGCCAACACTTTTAGATGCAAGAGCATTGCCAGCCAGCAAGCCAGTTTATTTGCAAGAGGCACCCAAACGACCGACAAGCGACATACAGCCAGATAGACGGTCGAACACACAGACAAACAGACGGACACAGCGTTTGAACAACATACCGAAAAATATTTGGTAGTTGAACGAACGAGTGAACGATTGAACGAACGTGCGACTAACTGAACGACTCTGCATGAATGCCACATAAATGGGATTTGGGTGCGCGGAGTGGGTTCTACGATTCCAATGCATTTGTATATCGATGCATCCAATGCTGCAGATGCAGTCGCTTTGGCCACAACAGCAACTACAACAACAACAAAGACACTTAGTTTACAGTTGCAAATATGTATGCATCCAACGCCGCGCTCCCTTTTGTTCTCTTAACGACCATGGAACAGCCACAAAACTAGACGAGGTGACGGAGAATTTTACGGTGTTCGCTAAATGTTTGAACAAAGTTCAGCCGCCTAATCCTTTTCGGTGTAAGCGATGTGTGTGTGTGTGTGTGTGTACAATCGGTCACTTTTTTGCTTTGTTTCGATATGTGATTGAATTTCCTTAGCCATCGACAATAACAACAACATCATCATCATCACCATCATCATCGAATTTATTGCAATTTGTCTGTTGTTCGTTCACCCGGACGTATACGTAATTTTCAAATTCAATTTAGTGGCAACGGATGTGTGTCAGCGTTTTGTGTGTTAGTGTGTGTTGAGTGTCTATGTGCCTGAGTATCCGAGTGCGTTTGTTTGGCGTTAATATTTCTTACACACGCCAATGTGTGAAGATGTGTGAAGATGTTCCTCAGTGTTCAGTGTTTGTGAAAGTTCGAAAGCTTGTTTTGTTGCCTTTACTGCAATAAATATGTTTTAGGATTATATTGACGAAATATGTATTCAAGTAGTTGGACAAAGCAGATGAGGCCAGTAGGTGAACAGGGTCAGGCAAAGATTTTCTTAAAAACTAAAATGCCCTCTTAAGGGAAATCTCTGAAAGTGAAATGAATATAATGTTTACAATGAACGTAATGTATAAAATGAATATAATGAATTTAATGAATATAATGAATATAATGAATCTAATGAATATAGTGAATATAATGAATATAATGGATATAATCAATATAATGAATATAATGAATATAATGCATATAATGAATATAATGAATATAATGAATATAATGAATATAATGCATATAATGAATATAATGCATATAATGAATGTAATGAATATAATGCATATAATGAATATAATGAATATAATGAATATAATGAATATAATGAATATAATGAATATAATGAATATAATGAATGTAATGAATGTAATGAATATAATGAATATAATGAATATAATGCATATAATGAATAAAATGAATATAATGAATATATTGAAAAGAATGAATATAATGAATATAATGAATATAATGAATATAATGAATAAAATGAATATAATGAATATAATGAATATAATGAATATAATGAATATAATGAATATAATGAATATAATGAATATAATGAATATAATGAATATAATGAATATAATGAATATAATGAATGTAATGAATAAAATGAATAAAATGAATATAATGAATATAATGAATATAATGAATATAATGAATATAATGAATATAATGTATAAAATGAATATAATGAATATAATGTAATGTAATGAATATAATGAATATAATGAATATAATGAATATAATGAATATAATGAATATAATGAATATAATGAATATACTGAATATAACGAATATAATGTATACAATGAATATAATGAATATAATGAATATTATGAATGTAATGAATATAGTGAATATAATGAATATAATGAATATAATGAATATAATGAATATAATGAATAAAATGAATGTAATGAATATAATGAATATAATGAATATAATGAATATAATGAATATAATGAATATAATGAATATAATGAATATAATGAATATAATGAATATAATGAATATAATGAATATAACGAATATAATGAATATAATGAATATAATGAATATAATGAACATAATGAATATAACGAATATAATGAATATAATGATTATAATGATTATAATGAATATAATGAATATAATGAATATAATGAACATAATAAATGTAATGATTATAGTGAATATAATGAAAATAATGAATATAATGAATATAACATATATAATTAATGTAATGAATATAATATATATAATGAATTTAATGAATATAATATATATAATGAATATAATGAATATAATGCATGTAACGAATATAATGAATATAATGATTAGAATGAATATAATGAATATAACGATTATAAAGAATATAATTAATATAATGAATATAATGAATATAATGAATATAATGAATATAATGAATATAATGAATATAATGAATATAATGAATATAATGAATATAATGAATATAATGAATATACTGAATATAATGAATATAATGAATAAAATGAATAAAATAAATGTAATGAATATAATGAATATAATGAATAAAATGAATATCATGAATATAATGAATATAACGAATATAACGAATATAATGAATATAATGAATATAATGAATATAATGAATATAATGAATATAATGAATATAATGAATATAATGAATAAAATGAATATAATGAATGTAATGAATATAATGAATATAATGAATATAATGAGTATAATGAATATAATGAATATAATGAATATAATGAATATAATGAATATAATGAATATAATGAATATAATGAATATAATGAATATAATGAATATAATGAATATAGTGAATATAATGATTATAATAGATATAATGAATATAATGAATATAATGAATATAATTAATATAATGAATATAAGAATATAATGAATAAAATGAAAAAAATGAATATAATGAATGTAATTAATATAAAGAATATAATGAATATAATGGATATAATGAATATAATGAATATAATGAATATAATGCATATAATGAATATAATGAATATAATGAATATAATGAATATAATGAATATAATGAATATAATGAATATAATGAATATAATGAATATAATGAATATAACGAATATAATGAATATAATGAATATAATGAACATAATTAATATAACGAATATAATGAATATAATGATTATAATGAATATAATGAATATAATGAATATAATGAATATAATGAATATAATAAATATAATGATTATAGTGAATATAATGAAAATAATGAATATAATGAATATAACATATATAATTATTATAATGAATATAATATATATAATGAATTTAATGAATATAATATATATAATGAATATAATGAATATAATGCATGTAACGAATATAATGAATATAATGAATAAAATGAATATAATGAATATAACAATTATAAAGAATATAATTAATATAATGAATATAGTGAATATAATGAATACAATAAATGTAATGAATATAATGAATATAATGAATATCATGAATATAATGAATGTAATGAATATAATGAATATAATGAATATAACGAATATAATGAATATAATGAATATAATGAATACAATGAATGTAATGAATATAATGAATATAATGAATATAATGAATATAATGAATATAATGAATATAATGAATATAAAGAATATAAAGAATATAATGAATATAATGAATATAATGAATATAATGAATAAAATGAATAAAATGAATATAATGAATATTATCAATATAATGAATATAATGAATATAATGAATAATATGAATATAATGAATATAATGAATATAATGAATATAATGAATATAATGAATATAATGAATATAATGAATATAATGAATATAATGAATATAATGAATATAATGAATATAATGAATATAATGAATATAAAGAATATAATGAATATACATAATTAAAATAACTACTATAATAAATATAATGAATTTAATAGATATATACAGAATATATAGTTTCTATGCTTAATATAGTAACTATCAAGATGGCGGATCCAAAATGATGATCCAAAATTTGATGAATGTGATTGAAACTTGTCATTTGGAGGTTATTAAGGCTGCTGACCACTTATCTGAAGACAGAATTGATCAGATTGAATCTAAGATGGTTGTTCGGAAATCAGGGTTGCCGATCAAAAATCAGAAGTCATATGGGATCACCATAGATTGATATTATATGAAATTTACATAACACCCTGTTATGTTAAGCTGTGGAAAACAAAGTCTAACCTTAAACATAGCATGACCAACTGTAATGAAATTAATTTTGCGTTGCCTATCGATTATTTAATAACAATGGCCAGAAGCAGTTCGTTCTGTTGTTGTTGCATCAACACAAACACACACATGCGCCCATACACAAATACATACATAGGAACAACAATTATTTTTAAACAAATGCTAATTATTTAATAGAGGCTCATATGAAGAGGGACAGCATCGTCTGTTGCTGCATCGTTTGTATCTATGTATGTTTGCACATTTTGACATTTGGCATTGAATGTGTTTCATCGAAATGTGCAAAATGTTGCGGGCTGTTTCCGAAGTACTCAAAATTATTACTAACGCCATACGAACACAGACTCAACTCAAAACATACAAACATATTTACAATAATAGGACAAAAAAAAAAAAAATTTGGATTTGGTCATTAATGAGCAGTGCTCTATTTGCATCAAAGTGTAGGAAGGGAAATTTCGCTATTCCATGGTTATAAATGCCATTTTTGTCAAAAACAAAAACAAAAACAAAAACAGAAAAAAAAAACGTGATTTCGATGAGTTTTAGATTCTGAGAGCCTGATATCAATTCTAAAATCTATTGTTCTAATTGGCCCTATCAAGAGCGCTTCGTTTAAGTTACAGTTAATTGATGTGTTTAAAATTGCTCAGGTTGAACAAAAAATTGAGACATTGAAAGCAATAAAAGTGTAAAATTAAAAAATTTGTTAATCGTTGTTATTCAATATATTTAAGTATTAAGGCTTAATAGAAAAAATGCTTTTACGATGTAAACAATTAAAAAGTGGTATGTGGACGCCAATCACAATCAAAGTTTGCACACAGGAATTTGCTACAATGGAGCTACACCTATTCAGTCAAGTCTATCTTGGGTCGAAACGAGCAACTGGAAATAAAAGGGAAAGAAATCTAGGTTGTTCTATGTGTGGCGAAAATTTGTAGAATCATATGAATATGAATCTGTGATAAGTGTAAAGCATTTACCACAGTCAATTCAAGAGTTATTAGGTCAATCAAATTACAGTCCTATCCAACTTCTCTACCACCAATTATAACTTTTAAGTCATAATTATTGATGAATTTTCAATTTCAGTTGATAAGATATGTGGAAAAATTAAGAAAGGTTAAAGAATAGATCGTCATTCGATCTCGCATCCTATGGGTGGACTCATGGGGAAGTCAAATTGTATAATTTCAATTTTCGTTGCAAAGCTTGATAAACGCAAAGTATTCAACTTGTCTAAATGTAGCCAAAGTATTACGGCACTCAGGTGTTTTGGAGTGAAAGGATATCTTACGAAAGTTATACCAAACTATGTCAGTGAAAAATCCACTATGACAAAGAATAAAGGCTCAACCAAGTTTTGCGAAAGCAAACAAAAGCAAGTGAGCAAAAGTACGAACTTGTGCGGCGCTATATGGAGTCGCCCAAGTTTTGCGTAAGTTTTGCTTTCGTTCAGTTTCTCGATTTTCGTTTACTTTGCTGAACTTGAGAGAGAGCGCTCGACTCCGTAAGGCCCTACCAAGAGTGATGTTAACATATTTTGTTGAAATTACTGTATTAGGCATGAAAAATTACTGTTTTTGATGCAAAATTACTGTGAAGTGAAACAAAAATTACTATAGAATTACTGTATTACTAAAACGAATAAAAATCAATTAAAATGCATATTTTTATATAATTGTTTTATTATATGTATAAGTAAATAAATGTAAAATGACAAAAGTCCAAAGGCAGTTTTCAATTTCATGAAATGGACCTATTGAATTTAACTTAACTTATAATTTTGCACACTTATTACTTCATAGAACGTGAATATAACAAAAATAATATAACTTAAATGTATTCCGTGGCGTACGTGGCGTAGTTGGTTAAAGTGCATGGCCGCTATGTCAACGAACCTGAAGACTCGGGTTCAAATCCCAGCAGCGACAGAAAATTATTTGAATAAAAATGATTTTTCTGTACGGACGCCACCTCTCTGCAGACAATGGCAAACCTCAGAGAGTAATCAAAATGCCTTGTAAAGCTTCTTGTGAACAAGAACATTCTGTTCATCGCCGTTCGGAGTCGGCGTTAAGCCTGTAGGTCCAATTCTCGGTTAATTGTGTATAAACTTAATAACACGCACAACACAATTGATCATAAGAAGCTAGGTCAAAGTCCTTTCAAGGGCTGAAATGGCCAGTTATTTATTTATTTATTTTTAAATGTATTCCTAGTCTTCAGTCGTAAAAATATTTTATGCAAATGTAACAAATATGTTCGGATACTTAATACATTTAAAAAATTAAGAATTTTAGATATTATTCATCGAATTGATCTTAAATACATCTTCCTAAAAGCGCAAAATGGTTTCTTTGGAATTGTATGGTTGCTAGTGCTAGCCATGTGGACACTATAATTTGTAAAGTTCCAACGCATCGTTTCATTTTGCACTAAATTCTAGGAATGCTAAGAAATTATGAGAAGAACAGAGATGTAACAAATGCGATTTTAACAAAATTTTTCTAAAAAAACTTTATATTTTTGGACGGCCATTGAAATTACTTGATATTTCGAAAAATTACTGTCGTACTGTATGATCAGTCGAATTACTATAGAAAACAGTAATTACTGTGCCGTTAACATCAGTGCTACCAAGTTATGCGTAAGCAAACAAACTTCGTTTACTTCTCTCTGATACTTTTGGTTGCTTAAGCCCAGTATGCTGTAGAAGCGGAAAGAAACTTTCCATAACTAATGCATTGAGTTTCAGACAGCGAAAAGGCAGCGGAATTTTTTTTTCGCTTCTTAGTACGCTGTAGAGGTGAAAAATTTGTTCAATGCTAGCAAGTACAACCACCATGTGGAGAGTTGAAATGTCAAAATTTCGCTGTCGATTATATGTCCGGGCATTTAATTGGCACCAGAATTTTGACATTTCAATAAGAAAACAGTACGACCTCGCTTTACGCAACACTCGATTGTCGCAATACTCAAAAATTTATATTGCTGACTCAGTAAACGCAACTTAAAAAAAAAATGCACAATTATCGCAACTTCCATTTGCGTACACTTCCATAAACTTTTATATTATTTACTTTCAGTTCTTCTTTTCTTGTAAAATACATTTTTGATGTACGAAAAATCTCTTAAAACAATATTTAAGGAAACAAAGTGTATATCTTAATACATAAAACCACAATATCTAGGATTTAGAGCCATAAAGCTTTATGTTTAGAAGTTTAATTGCGTTTCTTCAACATTAACTACGTCAACTGGCCGAATTTCTATTAGTTGCATTGAGCTAGGTCGTACTGTAGTTGCTTTTTTCTCCACACAAACATTTTTGACTCTACACTAATATTTCGGGTGTAGAATTATATGCCAAGAAATTTTCGTTTTTACAGCATACTAGGCTTTACGTATAACTTGGTTGGGCCTTTACATGTATATTCACGGAACAGCTTGAATCGCAAATTAAATATGTAATTAAATTAAATTTAAAGCCGTGTATTAAATATCTCGCTGTGATGATCGACTTTTTAATATCATTTTACTCTCTTAACTGCAAGGCTACCATCGCACAATGGTGTATTCGAGCCAAAAATGCGGACATGACTTTCTCTTGTGTGGATTTATTTTCGATTACTTCTAAACGGCTGAAGAAAAAAATTCTGGAAAAATACTGTACTTAAATAAAAGACTTTCCATTTACAAAATGGCGATATGAAGCGATTCATATTCAGATTTTACTTAATTATCAGTCTACCTAATTGTTCTGATTGTATGTACACGCAAAGAAAAAAAACGTTTATCGCCAGTTTGCCGCAAACGAACTTCGTTTGTCGTGCTTGAAATCGTTTATTGCAAACGTTTCAACAGTTGTCATAAACGTTGAACGAAAAATAAACAAAATTTTCAGTTGTGAGAAACGAGTCATTTAGTTGCAGGAAATGAATTTGGTTTGTCATAAACGCGAGTGATTTTTAAATTGCAGCAATTGAAAACTTGGTTTTTCCCAACTGAAAATTTTGTTTATTTTTCCCTTCGTTGTATAAACAAACGCTTATAGTTTAGAGTTACTTTTTGGACAAATTGTTACTATATAAGGAAATTGGTAGTTTGCTTAATACGCGGACGAAGATAGCAACAGAGGTGGAATCCATAAGAAGACGGACGGACATAATGAGAAAGATTATTAATATAATAAATAATAATGACCGAAATAGCTTGCGGTTTATAAATATAAGATATATTTTTAAGTTGTGAGAACTGAATATTCGTTTGCGGCAAATACAGCTCGTAAACGAAGTATAGTTGGTGAATTTTTCAGTTGTGGTAAACGAAAAATTTCTTTGCGTGTACGTTTCAAAAAACTCAAGACAATCCACTGATAAATGTCATAGTTATTCAATGTTTACATATCCACAAAGAATATGTCGCCACCTATATAAAAGAGAAAACCATCTTAACATGATACTTCAAGATCGGGTATGGGCACCACTACGTTTAAAGCTTCTGTGTTGTTTCTGTGTTTGACTTTCGTTTTTGATTTGTTGTTGCGTTTTGTGTTGCTACATAAGCCTTTGCTCTCAATTCTAGCTCTCAGCGCTCTAAGAGCGCCTTCTGCCCATAGCTGTACATGATACTACAACATTAATCAATGCCCGGTTTACCAGGCCCATTATATGACATCTATTATGCCCCCACCACTTGGGGGACCCCACCATCCGCTAGAAATGGGAAAAAAATTTAAAAAAAACCATTGTCAAACCAATTATAGAAAGAAGCCCCGATTACTGTGTGGATTCTTGAGGTATATTGTACTGTATATGTCGTAATAAAACTAGCTCAGCTATAGCTCATATTATGTTGCATACTTGCATACGAACACGGAAGGGCAGTTTTTCTATTATTAAGAGAGAAATTTATTGAAATTTTCAATTAAGAAAATTAACTAGATATAAGTCAAATTGTTTGGTAGGAACACATTTTCTTTCGTCCTAGTTGTTTTCTAAAAAAACAAACCTATTTCATTCAAGAAAATTTCAGATTCATTGGCCGCTTTTTTTAGTTTGTTATTATAAACATTTCATGTTTATCAAAACTCGAAGAAAAATAAGTTTTATTTTAAAATGATGTAGGATCGACTCTTGGCATTGAACTGCTTCAACTCGCCGAGCTTGCAAGGCTCTATGAACGAAAAATCGGAGAATCTGGACCACAATTCTTTATCGCATAATAATGGAGAGCAATCTTCCCTCAACTTTTGTAAATGCTGAAATAGTTCTTAGCATATACTTGTCCATGATGGTAACCAATTGCAGTGGAGAGAGATCATTCTCCAAAATGAAACTGCTCAAAAATAGATTGCGTACGAGTATGGGACAGAAACATCTTACCAGTAAGAGACTTACCATCTTACCAGTCATGATTCTGAGCACAGAAAAATTAAACTTTTGAAATCATGACATTGTTCATGATTTTTCTTCTGAAAATGTTACCGAAGTGTTCGCTTCGATTATTTCTCGTAAAACTTCTAAAAAATAACCACTCATACTATTCATTAACGATATTTATGTTACAAATAACGAATTTTCTAATTCAATATTTAAAACATAATAAAAATTATCTAATTTAAGGTATAATGGACTCTGCATACGTTTTTGTGCAACCAACTTTTTCTATTCATTGTTAGGGGCCCCTACCAATAAATGGCCTCAGGGCCCCAACCAACCTTAATCCGGCCCTGTACTTAAGTTATAGAAAAGAGATCAATTCGGCTTTTCTTCTGGTTGTCCCAAAAAGGATTCTTTTAATCCTCTCGAGGTCAGCTTTAAAATAGGGGGTGGTTTATTAAAACTTTTTTTTTATGGAGTCCGATCCACTCTTATATCCATCATACCATATCCACCATGCTAAAGTCATCGTTTGATAGCTATTATTTAATAACTCCATACGTCTGCGTAAATAGGTTAGTGCCACCAACTTTTGTCTTTAGAATTTTAACTCAAGACAAAATTTCTTTTAACTAGTCAACAACAAACATCGTAGTGTTTTATATATCTTACACCCACTTTAATTATGTGGGCGTGTCCCTCTTTTTTATACAAAATTCAAACAGGAATCTATAAACCTATACTTCAAGTGTTATCATCCTTACAAATTGAAGGATATAGCACATGTTATAACGTTTTAATGTTTCATTTCTGGATACTTCCGGAAGGTCCAATTTAATTAAGACATTTAACGTTATTATTTGTATAAGAGGGCGTTACACTTCCACTATGTAACCTTAATTCCAAGTGTCATTCTACTAGTGTTGATAGATCCATACTTCTAACGGTTTTAGTTCACTTTTGTTTATTTTTGTTTTTTACTTCGGTTTTAGTTCTAAACTGACATCAGAGCCATTAGAAGTTTCAGAACAAAATATCGAGAAAGCTAATGCTTTAAACTACCACTTCCATTCCATTCCTTTTCTCAACGAGTTATACACTCGGCAATAGAACTAAAAAAAAAACATAGCCCAAAACTATTAAAAGATTACTTTAGAAACACAATCATTAAACGGTGCTGTCCCAAAAAATAACGGTGCATTAAACTAATTAAATTCATTACCAAGTCCAATGAAATCATAAAGTTGCCGAGCACATATTTCATCGAGTTTGCTAATTTTTAGCGAGAATTAATTTCAATACAGTTTTTTCATTGTTGCCACATTCATCTCTCCGAACTGCCAGTAAATATTTGAAACGCTCTGCTGCTGTTGACAAATTCGTGCGACCAAGTTCAAGTGATTTATGCGTCGACGACAGGAGGCCTCAACCTCCACAACGTGCGCGCTCCAAGTTAGTTGCTACTATTTAGTTGTAGCTGGATGCGGCATAAATGCTGCTGCTGCTCGTTGACGACAACATAAGCAGCACAGGGAACAACAACAACAATAACAACAACAGCAACGATGGCAACATGCTTGTGAAATAATTTTACTGAGCTGCAACCAAGTGGCGAATGTAATAAAATTGCACAGACGAAAGAAACGAACGAGATTTTTTGATTCGCATTCGAAATCGCATTCGTCGTGGAGCTGGAGCAATAAAGAAAACATTAAGCTAATTAAATGTTTTCGCTTTAGTTCCAATTTTGCTGTTGCCGTGTTACCGCCGCCAGCAGCATGTCTTTGCCTCTTGTTGCAAGTTGCTGGGTTCTTTTTTCATTGTTGCCTTAGAGGCTGACTTCCAAGTGCATCCCTTTCCGGACTACATGCCAGATAAACATGCTTCCTCGTCTCAACTTAATTCAACTTCTGAACGTTGCAATTTTGCGCTGATTTTTTTTTTTTTCCTTATGTTGACATTTTTACTTTGAAAATCACTTAAATTATATTTTTATCTATGCTACTCTTCGTCACTTACTCTTCTCTCTCTGCCTCCTTCACCATTATGAGCTTCATGACTTTTGTTTATTTTTAATTTAATTTTCATGAAATAAACATTTAGACATTAATTCGTGGAAACGAAATGGCACAGAACTTGGCGCGTTGGCAAACGTCAAACGTCATAAGTGACAAGTGCAGTAACGGCGACAGCAACAGCAACATGCTTGGCTAGATGTTGGCGACATAACTAAACATAAAAGCAACACAAATTGTTTCCAAGAAAAGTGTTCGTTTTTATTGCCGCAGCCACAAAGTAATTTAACATGGCGTTAATGTTCACACTCTTTACGGTATGTTTTAATTTTTATTCAGACATTTTTTTTTTGTGTCGGTAGCCTTTAAAGTGCAACATAGCGAATATGCTTCTGTAGAACATAGGTTGCTGCCTTAGAAATAAACATGAAAGGGTAGCTATTACGATGGAGCAGTCAGTCGATGTATGGAAACAATTTCTTTTTATCACAGTAATTTCCTTGTATGTTGACAATAAACACATGTTACAAATACTAAATTTCTTTACTTAATATTGACTATTAATACTGGGCAAAGGTTTCCAAAGCGATGTAAGGTTTAATTATAGGTAAAATTAAGGATATTTAAATTTTACTTTTAATTATTCTAACAAGTTAATGAAGACTAAGATGATGAGCGAGAATCTCATAAAAATGTATGAACACGTTCTTAAAAAAAAAGAAGTTGACTGTATCATGGACACATCCATAGGTTCTAACTTGACGGCGTATATTAACCCTTGTCCTTATTCTCGTCCCTATACTTTCCTGTGTTCCTAAACTTATCTTCATATCTATCTTCATCCTTATATTTGCCCTAATAATTTTCCTACTTCTTGACCAAAATCTTGGTTTAATCCAAGTCCAAATTCCTGACCTTATGCTTGTTTGAATCTCTTTCTTTGAATTCCTTGTTCCACTTATTTTCCCAATCTTTATCCTTAATAATGTCCTTAGTATGCTCCAAACCTCGTTATATTCTTTGTTCTAACAGTACTCCTTGTCCCATTTCTTGTCCTTATCCTTTTTCCAATCTTGTTCTAAATATTGTTTCAGGTGTGTTCTCAGTTCTTTTCACTCTTTTTTCCAACCATTTCTTGAATTCTTATCCTAATCCTTGTCCAATTCCATGCTCTAATGCAAACATGAGCTTCTAGAAGTACAATTAGCCCACTTGGACCAGCTGCAAATTTGTTTTATTTTATCAAATTTGTGTTTGCACAGTTGCAAAACAACAATAACAAAACCGATGTTCATCAAATTTTTAACTCGATTTAATAATAGTTGTATGCAAAGGCAACAAAAACCATGGCAAAGGCAACAAAACCAACCCAACTCGACAAGGCTGAGCTTGAGATGATTGTCCCGTTACTTGTGTAACATAAAAACACACATGATTTGTTTTTGTTTTGCGCATCAATTTTTTATTTTTTTTTTCTTTTATGCAACGATGAGCAAAAGCAATAATGAGGAAAGTTTTGTGTTTGTTGAAAAAAAAAACATTGGCCCACCAATTTATTTGCCTGTTCATGACTGCCTATTCCTTATATTATTTCTGGTCGGTCATAAACTTTGTCCAAATCCTTGCCCTCATAATTTTTCTAATCCTTGTCATAATCCTTATCCAAATCCTTACCTCTGTGCTTGTCCTAATATCTGTCTTTATTTTAATTACAATTTATTTTTTATTCTTTTTTTTTATTTTTATATTTTAATTTTATTTTTGTTTTTGCATTTGATACATTTCGGTTATTTAGAGAGTTCTCTCAGAAGCCTACTGACGCCATCATTTTTTTTTTTTTTATTTTTATCATTAGACCGGAAACCTTAGCTTTTCTGTCATTCTATCAAATATACCGTAGCGCCAATAGTCACGGAGTTATAATTCCATGAAACGTTTTTTCATTGTAGTTGCATTTTCACAACATTAAATGATTGCATCCATAGTGTCGTTTCTCAAAAATGTTTGTTTTGTTTTCGTTATGAGGTCAAAAAACCATTTTTAAATAAATGCTGTTGTAAAATAAATTAGCACTTCTACTCAGCGAGTAATAATTACATGCAACAATATTGCATGTTGCATAGGCGTCATAATTTTATAATTTATTTCTGTGTTATAACAATCATACCAATCACCGTATCCCATACACTCACGGATTAATTAATGCAAATGTGTTGTGTGATTGATGCATTTTCACTCTTGTAGCGCGCGCTCCACTATTACTCAATAGATGGCGTTGCCACGAAGCTTTTATTGCAAGTATAAAACATGATATCCAGGGTACCAGGAGGATATTCCATTTTATTGAAACGTGAACACCTGCCTTATGGGCTTGATTTCACGTTGCCCCATGGCAATGGGGTCGAGGTTCATGGAATTGATGCCCAACAGAAATCTTCAAAACGTTAGTACCATGCTAATGCAAATACAACGTCCATCAAACCTCTCCTGGGCGTCATTTTCGACCAATATTTAAATTAATAAATACACTGTATGGATAGCAACAAATTTTGGCACACAAAAGTACCTATTGTGGATGATTAGTTAGGTCACCATCCACACCTATGAGGTAAGGAAATCGAGACCCATCCAACATCTCTGACAATCAATGGGCATTAGGGCGTGTCGAATTATAATTTTTTTTTGAATTTCACATTCTAAGAGGTCTCAAAAGTTGCATGGGGTTGTCAAGATCAATCAAAAAAATCAAAAAAATTTTAAGGAAAAAAAAGGATGTCTTTCTGTACCGCAAGGACAAAGTTGTTTTTTGAGGAAAACAGTAAAAAATAACGACCTTAAAATGCTTTGACTTTTACAAGGTGGCGCAAAAATAACCTTCCGATGTTTTTTGGCTGTAATTTAAAAAAAAAATGAAAAACTTTGATTCTTCTTGTGGATTATTTTTATTTGGTCTTTTAATTTTTTTTTAACATCAAGTCGAGAATATGATGTCATGTTAATGGCCGCCGCCACAGTTGATTGTCATTTGAGCCCTTTTTATGGCATTTTCCATCACTTCGGCCAAAACTTCCGGCGATAGGTCCTCACATTCTTGACGGATATTGTCTTTAAGAGCTGCAAGAGTCTGAGGCTTGTTGACATAAGCCCGCGGCTTCAAAAAGCACCACAAAAAGAAGTCTGGAGCGGTCAAATCAGGCGATCTTGCTGGCCAGTGCAAATCGCCACATCGGGAGATTAGGCGCCCGGGAAATGCATCCTTCAGCATATCGGTTGTGGCACGTGCAGTGTGTGCCGTTGCACCGTCCTGTTGGAACCACATGTTTTCCAATCCCAATTCATCAAGTTGCGGCAAAAAGAACTCGTTGATCATTGCTCTGTAGCGCTCACCATTCACAGTAACCGTTTGGCCCGTGACATCTTCGAAGAAAAAAGGTCCGATGACTCCTCCAGCGAAAACAGCACACCATACAGTGACTTTGAGTTGGTGTAATGGCTCTTCGTGGGTTACACGCGGATTTTCAGTGCCCCAGAAGCGTAAATTTTGCTTATTTACGTACCCGCTAAGATGGAAATGGGCCTCATCACTCATGATTATTTTTGATGAAAAATCATCTTCCTCTTGGTGGTGATTAAGGATGGCTTGAGCGTATGTTAGACGCGATTGGCGGTCAGCAGCTAACAGCTGATGCACCGTCTAGACTTTGTACGGAAACATCTTCAAATCTTGTACCAAAATTCGCTGTAAAGACCGTCGACTGATACCCACTTGCGTGGCACGTCGTCTGGTCGATGTCGACGGCGCTTCCATGACATCCTCGGCTACAGCAGCAATATTCTCTGCAGAACGGCTACTCCGGGGTCTGCCACACCTGGCAGCATCTCGTGTTGTGCCAGTCTCTTCGAGGCGAGCGGCTAAACGTCGCAGTGTTTCACCAGTAGGCGTTGGACGGCCAGGAAATCTGCGGCGAAATTCACGTTGTGCCAAAGTCACCGACCGATTATTGGTCAAATAAATAGTCAGCAATATTCCGCGTTCTGGAGCAGTGTAGCGTAAAATTGTTTATTAACGTGTATTTCGCATGTGTTTACTACACAAATGTCAAAACAGAACTGACATTAGGGGCCAATCGCAAAATTTATAGCATTTTCTAATAGGAGGATTACTTTTGCGCCACCTTGTATAAAAAAAACTACGTATGTCTCAAAGCAAAAGTAGGCTTTGAGACTAACACGATGCTTAACACGATATGCTTAAACTAACAACATTTTGGTAAACACGATGCCACTTACGATCCTTATCCAAAGTGTCCTGTGTGAAGGATATTCGAAGCAAAAGTTGTAATCGAGATAGCACAGACCTTTTGATTGTTACCCAATAATCTAAATTTTGGTGGTATTGATTATACTGTTGACGCATTCTTTAAAGTTGCCGAAATAATAATTTGCATAATTTTTGCATATGCATTTTCCTATTTTTGAGAAATGTATAATTGAATGAAATTTTTTAACTTTTTCAAAAAAATGAATATAAGATTTTATATCTCGGGTACCAGCAATGGTACCGACGGTAATTTTCTCAATTTAGCCTCCAGGCTGCTCCTGAGCACAGGCGGAGTTGGTACCAGGAGGATATACATAACAATTTGTTTTGGTGCGCTTAAAATTACAAAGAAAAAAAAAAAAAAGCATTCTAAAACCAAAAACCACCTAAGGCTTCTTAAGTATAAAATTATCAGCATATTCGAATTGAATTCCTTAAACTCTATTTTCTTTTTTTATTAATGGAATTACCTGGCAAATAATATCAATATTGATTTTTGTGAGTGGGATATGATTATCCTATTCCTGTGCATTGTCACGATTATTACTACCCTACATCACGTTGCCCACTCAAGAAATACGCACACGCACTGCTGCACCTAGCTACTCGTACTTTGATGAATGTGTCCGGCAATGCGGCACGTTTAACGAGTTTATCCTAGAGTTGACTACCTTTATTTAAACACTACTGCCACCTGGGCTTCTGCATCACGAGGTGACTTAATCTAAAGTAGGCTTATTTTTATTTACTATCAACTGTGAATAACTTTAAGAAGAGTTGCTGGTACGTTGTATCCTGCAGCAAGAGGCAAAGCGCTTTACTTTTTTTTTTGTTTTTCTTAAACAGGTTTTAACGCATGCCAACGTATGTAGGTAGCTTCTTTTACAATGTGCCACTTCATCATTTTACAGCTTTGTAAGCGTAGCATAGAAGACTGTCTGGTAAAAGCCCTGGGCCAGGATAGCCATCAAGCCTAGCAAAATATGAAAAAATAAGCCACTAAAAATAACAAGACATGAAAAAATAACCCACTGGAGGAAAACAGATAAATATCTGCAAGTTCAGTTCGACTGAGATATTTTGCTTAGTTATTATTACAGAGTCCTCCTGTTGTTGTATTTTTGTTTGGCTATTGTGCGTTCTTCATGATTTATTCTTATGAAGAGCTTTTTCGTTATAAGTGTGCAAGTGTCTGTTGTAACATGACGCCTACGGAACGATAGTCGTAGACAACGAGCAGCCGAAAACAAATATTTTAATAACTTGTTTAAAAATTAAAAATTCAAAATCTCTTTTTACAAGTCTTGCAGCAAGCATATGTATATTTTCAAAATAAGCGATACTTCGTTTTTATACGAAAACACGAACGAGGAAATGAGACAAATGCTGTCGCCGTTTTGGACTCATCCTCAGTGCTGCCAAACAGTAGCAGCGGTCCTGCCATCTCTTATCAAGTAGCTGATAAAAAGCTTTTATTATCAGTGTTGCTAAGCTCACATTAGAAAAGGTTGAAGTTACTTATCAAGATCCATTTTTGTGTTTTTTTTTTATGTGTGATGGTACCACGGCTACGACAAAATAATGGATATGCTAATTGCGTGAAAGTAATTAATCCATATTAGCTAACCATGAATAGCAGAATACCTTATATTGTTTATAGCTGGAAAAGTATGTGCGCATTAGTTTATAGTTGTAAATATGAAATCTATTTATATAAAAAGTAGTGTACATTTTTATGTCACCGCTTACTGCGGAAACGGGTCGACCGATTTCAACCAAAATTGCAGGGTACGTTGGGAAAGTTTGCATGAAATTGGCCTATTGGTTCCGGAAATATGCCATTTTAAAGATTTTCCCCATATCTTTATACATAAAAAAGTCGTGATTTTCTTTTTTTGTAATTCCATAGCTCAAGAATTGTGTATATAGAATAACTTTTATTGTATTCTTATTGGCCGTACCATGCTTCGTATGTGAACATTTTTGTCACACCTCCTTTTACCTTTTTTTTTTTTTAATTTATAATGAAAATTTTATATTTCAGACGGCTTGGGTCCTATCAGACTAAAATTGAGTACTTTATTTCATATGGCCACTGTTGGCAACAGTACTACAAATGGGGGGAGAGTTATACAAATATGTTGGGGGTTCCCCCTCTCTTATATATGTATATCTATCTATGTATATTCTTATCTAGCTTGGTTTGTTCGGTTGCTTAAAACTTGAAAACGACTGGATCAAATTGGATACTTCCTTCTGCGAATATGTGATATCAAATATTATTGGAATTGTAGGTCACACAGCATCGAAATTTGATATTCGAATGAAATTTTCACGAGCCTTTCCACTGGTGAAAATTTATCGGCGTTGGACGAGGGGTGTTGCACTTTTTCAGCAGCCCAAATTTAAGGTATAACTCTCGAACTATAAGTCACATATCGATTTAACTCGGTAAAAACGTACTATTTAGTTGTGCGTTTTGGCTGGCAAAATTGAGTGACCATTTCACAATTGGGCGTGGCACTGCCGATACAATTCATATTTAGGACTCGAATAGCTTTGGAAGTAAAAGACACATAACATTCAAACTCAGAATGGAGAATGTATTTCTACAAGAGTATTGGGACGGGCATAGGAAAAGGGGTTATGGCTTCGACCATACAAGTCAAATTTTTGATATTGAATGGCTTTCTAACTAAACGTCGCATGACAATAAAACTCAGTATGGAGTTACTAATTGCCAAAGTCTTTCTACTGGAAAACTGGTACGTGCATTGGAAAAGGGGGGTGTGGCCCGATTTTCTATACAGAATAGCTATGGAAGTTAAAATCACAGGACATTGAAACTCATAATGGAATTGCCAACTGGGAGTAATGTTTTGCTACTTGGAAACTGTAACTGGCAGTGGAACATGAGCGTGGTGTCAGACTAAGGGACTAATAAAAGTTTTGAATTTACTTATCATTTCCAATATACTTGCCGGGTGCAGCAAAGGGCGTCGGGTATCGATAGTAATAAAAACTAGTAAGAAATGATCTTCGACTGGGCCGAAGTTAAAATACCCCCACGTCCGAACCGAAGTCTTAAGCCGTCAATAAAATGTTTATTTGTATAAAACATTTTTGTTATACCTACATAGTTTTTACAGAAAATATTCGCTTTAATTTTTTATAAAATCACTTTGTATGGGGGGTGGGTGTGGTTTTCACTCGATTTGGTTGAATTTTATACACAAAGTGCATGTTATATATCAAAGTTAATAAGCAAAATTTCAAGTCCATATATTATTTTTTGTGGAATTTAAAGAGATTTTACCTTTTTGATGAAGTCACTTTGTATGGGAGGTAGGCGTGGTTTTTATCCGATTTGGTTGAATTTCATACTTAGAGCGGACTTTAAATATCGGAGCTCATATGCAAAATTTCAAGTCCATATATTAATTTTTGTGGAATTCTAAGAGATTTGACCGTTTTGATGAAGTCACTTTGTATGGGAGGTAGGCGTGGTTTTTATCCGATTTGGTTGAATTTCATACTTAGAGTGCACTTTAAATATTAGAGCTCATATGCAAAATTTCAAGTCCATATATTAATTTTTGTGGAATTCTAAGAGATTTTACCGTTTTGATAAAGGCACTTTGTATGGGAGGTAGGCGTGGTTTTCATCCGATTTGGCTCATTTTCGAACTTGACCTTAGTTTTTTAGATAAAAGCTTAAATATTGAATTTCGTGATGATTGCTTGAAAATTACGGCTGTAATCGTGACGACAGACGGACAGACGGACAGACAGACGGACATGGCTAAATCAACTCGGGTGGTGATGCTGATCAATAATATATATACTTTTCTATACCTACCACGCCTCCTTATGGGCGTTACAAACGGAGTGACAAAATTAATATACCCCCATTTACGTTTTTTAAACGTGGGGGTATAAAAATAAATAACTGGCCATTTCAGCCCTTGAAAGGACTTTGACCTAGCTTCTTATGATCAATTGTGTTGTGCGTGTCATTAAGTTTGTACACAATCGACCGAGAACCGGACCTACATGTGTAACGCCGACTCCGAACGGCGATGAACGGAATGTCTTGTTCTCAAGAAGCTTTACATGGCATTTTGAATACTCTCTGAGGTTTGCCATTGTCTGCAGAGAGGTGACGGCCGTACAGAAAAATTATTTTAATTCAAATAATTTTCTGTCGCTGCTGGGGTTCGAACCTGGTTCTCCAAGTTCGTTAACATAGCGGCCACGCACTTTAACCAACTACGCCACGGACGCCACGGTATCGATAGTACATATTATAAAAATAAGAAAAAAAATACTTACGCTTGGACCCTAAAGTAAAATTATTCTTAAGTCTGACAAAGTATATAAATGTATGCAGTTAATGTAATTAAAAACGCTAGGTGACGTCATGTTCTCTCTCTGATTTGCGGAACGTGTAATATTGTTTCTATCATTCTTGCTGATAAGTCATGACTTAAGTATACTAATTTTATTAATACTCATTGCAGATCTCTGATACAAACATTTAATACATAAAAATAAAAAAAAAAGCAAATGGGCCATTTCATCTATGACTTGGACCGAGTTTCTTATGATCAAATTGTATTGTGCGTATTATTTAATGTTTGTCAGCAAATGATCGAGAGTTTAATGCTGACTCCGAACAGCTCATGGGCATGTTCTCAAGAAGCTTTACATGTCAGTATTTACTCTCTGAGGTTTGTCATTGTCTACAGAGAGGTGACGACCGATCAGAAAAATTAATTTCGATTAAAAAGTTTTGTTTTTCAGGTGGGATTCAAACCTGGTCTCGAAATTGTATCGAGTGCTCTCTCTCGACCAGCACTCTCTTAATGCTGTAAAGCTGATTTCAAAAAAGGTATTTAAAAATCTTATGATTCAATTTTGTGCCTGTAAATCTCCGAAGTAATGTTATAATGATTGGACTTATGAAATGCCAAAAAGTTGTCGACCAAAACGTCACATATTTCGATTAATAAAATTTATTTAAAACATAAAACAAGAGTCTATCTATTGCCATAGGCCAATGGACATAAATAATTTTATTGAAAATTGGCGAATAAATCTATTTTCCATAAAATATAGCAAAAAAGCAAAATGAAAAATATACAAATCTTTTACTTAAAAAAACATGAAATTAAAATATTGACATGAAGTTTACTTTAATGTTTAAAAGTTTTTCCTTGTTTTAAATATCTCTTCTGTTCCGGACACAATATGCTGTGAAATCTTAATAGAGATAAAAACAAAAACGAAAAAAAAATGAAAATGTAATAATTGTTTTTTCTTTTAAGGATCCGGCTTAATCTCTATGGTACTTTAGAATTTACAAAAAATAAAGCTTTTAATAGATACTTTTTGTTGTCAATGTCGGTTTTGTTGTCATGTCATATACCTGACACTCTCGTCCAACCCTAAAATCGTTTAATGCCAACAAGGATTACATTCACCCAAACAAAACAAACAAAAATATGTTATATATAAAAACGTTTTCTAATGCCATGGCAACTTTTGTGTGAGAGTAAAAAAAGAACTACATATATTTGGCCAACATCGAACTTAACGTCATTCAAATTATTTCCATCATTTCGCAATTAAGCTGTCATCTGCAACTGTTTGTGAAAAATTGGTTCGCTAGGCCGAAATATACAAATCTACACACCTCGTTGTAAAAAAAAAAATAACAAAAATTGGAAAATATACACAAAACAAAAATAACTAACAAGGATCAAGCAGCAGTAGGGAGAAACAACCCAACTCGAACGAACGAAATGAATCGAAAGTTTTCGTTACAAACTTTTTCAATCTTTAAACAACCTGTCAGTTTAGCAACTTTTTTTGTCGATGGTTTTTATTGTTTAGCGAAAACGAAAACTTTTCGCTATTGGTGTTGTTGGTATTGTGATTGCTGTGGTTGTTGTTGTTGTTACTGTTGTTGTTGTTGTTATTATTTTGTTCACAGCATATGATAAACCAAGCCTTACGATCAGTTTTTGCCAAAACAAAAATAAGTTAGATGCTTTTTGCTTGCCTTTGACCTAATCAAGAATACCCTACCAGCTGTTATAGTTGGTGGTTTCAGGAAATTGTTGTTGTTTTGCACTAAATTATGTATCGAACATAGATATATCTGGATTAATTGCGCTATGTTAAGCTTGAGCACAACCAGTACTTTTTTGAAAAAGCTCCCCTTTTTAGCTTTAGCAAAGTTTATAACAACTTATGCGCCCTATGGAAATGTTGTAGGGTGTATCAAGGTTTTTTTATTTAGACTGAACTCAGCTCGACTCTTCTTCCGTATCTAAGCCATACAAAGGGATAGTCCTGAAAGAACCCAAATCAAAGCAGGATTAAACTTCCAATTAGTCTCGACGTTTATCCATGATACAAAATAACAAAAAAAAATAAAGCAACAAAACAATATCCTAAGCATGACAAATAAAACAACAACAAAACACAAACGGTTACTTAATTGCTGTAACTGAAGTGTAACAAAAACAAGAATTAACTCAACGGTGGAGAAAAACAAACTCCAAATTTTATTAAAAATATTAAAACTAGCTTTAGAGTTTAGAAACAAAAGTTCGCGTGTCTGACCATCGACAATATTGAGCAGGGTTAAGAGCTTATAGGCGAAGTGGGCAAATTGAGCATCATATGCAAATGCGTTACGGTTTATTTTTTAATAAGGTGCCATCATTTAAGCCAAGAGCCTTAGAATAATTTTCAACATTAGTCATAAATATTCTATTAATATTGCTGGGCAGAAAGTAAGCTCCACCAATTTTGATTTGTAATCAAAAACACCAGCATGTGCTCTTATGTGCTTGATATATGCTGCCATAAACTGCAATGAAAATTAAATTTGAGCTGATGGTAGGATTGTTAGAAGTTAGAGCAAATTTGTTTTCAGAAATTTGAATATTGTACTGTCATATAAAAGTGATGTCAAAGCGATATTGATTCTGACATCACTATTTTTGAAAATTTTGAAACTCTCTGGAGGGATATTTCTACTGAAAAGTGTTATATCTGCCTTCTTTTTTTGGATTTCAATTTTTTTTTATAAGCACTGTGAAGACTATCAAAATATCAAATTAAAACTTTTTAACAAAAAAAAAAAAAACAAAATAACAAAATCGCCCGTAAAATCACTACAAAGTAAAAAATAATTTTAAATAACTTTTTCCATTAATTCCTTGTTCAAATTTTAAAAGTTATTCATACATATTATAATATTGAAAATCTTAATTTTCATTTTTTCTATTTTGTTTTATTATCATCAATATATTAATTGCTTTATAAACATAAAAGCTTTAAAATCGGGGCTAATCTTACTAAGTCGAAATTCTATTATTTTATTTTTTTTTCTAATTTGTTTTATTATCATAAAAATATTAATAACTTTTTGAATATAAAAGCTTTTTAGTGATTTTTTCAGTTGGCAATTGTTGAGTACGCTGAATGTAGCCAATGTGTTCCATGGATTATTTGTGCAGATGTTACACACTATATCATATTCAATATGAGCTTTACAAGCTCACCCAAACCAGTATAGTGAGAATGTTTATGTGTACAAAGCTTTTAAAATTACTACAGCATCACCAAGGCAGCATAGCATCAAATAAAAATGTTTAATATAGTGCAGGGATGGTAAAAGATCATGATTGTGTGTCAAAGATTAGCGCCGACTTCAAAGCTTTTATGTTCATAAAGTAATTCATATATTGATGATAATAAAATAAATTAGAAAAAATGAAAATTATAAGATTTCCAATATTATAATACATATCTATATATAAATAACTTTTAAAATGTGACCAAAAAATAAATGGGAAAAGTTATTTAAAATTATTTTTTACTTTATAGTAATTTTTAAGTTTTTTTTTTTTTTGTTTTTTTCGTTTTTTTGTTAAAAAGTTTTTATTTCTTCCTTTTTAGAGAATATGAAAAATTTTGTGTCTTAGGGAAAATATCATATATGAAACATTGTTCTTAAAAATTTGTCTTATTAATTCCTGAAAGTTTGTTGGGTATTTTCCATTTCTGTCTCTTTGAAATTTTTATTAAAGTGCCACGCCCTTTTTCTAATCCCGCCCACTTTATTGATCGTACTTTATAATGATTCTACCTAGCCTTATGCCAAATTTCAGTTCCCAAGTGTCAATATTAACCGATATAAAGTACTTTCCTTAAAGTGCCACACTCTATGTACAATCCCAACCACTTTTTTAATAATTCTAACTACCCACCAACATGCATACAAAATATTAGTAGCCTAGTGTCAATATTAATTGAGATATAGTATTTTTCTAATATTACCACACGCATTGGATGAATAACGCCCACTTTTTTCCGTAATTTATAATAATTGTGGTTACTTCAGTACTCTAGTGTCAATATTGTTCTAGATAAAGTATTCTTCAATTATTGCCACACCCATGTCGACTATCGCCCACTTTATTGACCGTTATTTTTAATAATTCAGCCTACCCCTGTATTTTTACTGTAAATTTCAATACCCTAGTGTCAATATTAACTTTAATACGGTGTTTTCTAATAGTGGCACGCCTCCGTGGCCTAAAAAATGACATTCGAGTTCATAGTATCTATCTGTTGACAAAAACTTACGCAAATCGGACAAGTGCTTTATGAGTTATCGATGTACATTAGACCGTCTCGCCTTGAGTTTTGAGTTTTGAGTTTTATTTATTTATTGTGATCAACTACACAGAACCAAAAACGTACTTAATAACAAAGAAAAAGTTCTTTGTCCCAATGTATTATACATTAAAATTGGTCCAAAGTACGAGTTCCTTGGTTCAATGAATCTTTGTTCTTACGTTATTTCTTTGATATGTTATGAAGAAAAATGATTAATTAATGACACATACAACTGTTACAATAAGTTAGTCTGTCCTTAGAAATTTTAAAACAATATCAAGATATTTTTAAAAAAATCATTTTCATATTGAGATAAAATTCTCTAATGGTTTTTTAGATATTACAACACAAGAACTGGAACAAAATTTTAATGAACACGAACAATGAACTGTTCCTTAAAATTAAGAACAACGATTCATTGAACCAAAGAATTCGTTCTTTGGGGCAATGAATAGTTCTTAAAAATCAATGAATTTCGCTTTATGAACGAGATTCTTTGATTTTAAGAACAATATTTGGTTCAGTGTAGTACAACAAGATTTATAAAGAAACCTTATAGTTACAGCACTAGCTTCATGCAGTTAATAATCATGAATATAACTTACAGAATAACATAAATTATGACTTAAAATGAAATTAAATAAATTATAAAATTATTAGCAGTATATATATTCGATTTTGATATTATATCATTGCAACAATGAGAGATACATGGAAAGCTTATTTTTGTATTGCACAGCGTTATGGGTAGATATTAGCTCAGTAGATAAGGAGTTCCAAAGACGTATTGCGAAGATATAAAATTGTCTTTCCGAGGTTAGGCAAAAATGTCGTATTTGGATCAAAGTTCTAGTTCTATTTGAACACGAAAAGAACAATCTATAGCGACCGACGGTAATCCCAATATGCGTGCTCCAAGACAACGTTCTATTAAAAACAATTCCAAGGTTTTTTGCAGAATCTTCGTATTGTATTGCGCAATTGCTAAGCATTACTTTTGGAAAAAGTTTTTTTGCCTTATAGGCAAAAAAAAAAAATGTCGCCGCACACCACCTTGTTTTAAGCATTATTGAAAAAAAGTTTTGTAAAAAATTCTCTTTTTTTTTTGACCGAACGTAGGTGTTGCTTATCGACATATTTCTATATAACTTCGGTATTTACGGTTTGATCTTAAAGAATGATATATCTTTGTTTTTGTCTCAGGGAGACCTATTTTTTGTCTATAGGACTCATCGACCTCAGTTGACCCCTTATAGTACTGACCCACCGGACCTCAGTTTCTACCATCTTAAGGTACCATTTTGATTTCAGAAATGGAAAGCTCGTAAAAAATCATTAAACTTTTACAAAAAAATGTTCACTATTTCCACTAGAAATTTTTTGCAAAACGTATGGAAAAGTTATGATTTTTTGTCATATCGTCTTATTTTTATTAAATATGCACCTAAATGTTCCTATTCGAACCATATTTGCAAGATAATTTAAAAAAAAAAGAAAAGTGTTTTACCAAAAACAAATTTTTTTTACCGAACTTGGGGTCGGTATTTACATATTTCTTTCTAGCTTCGGCATTTACCGTCCGATCTTAAAGGATGATATGTCGATATTTTAGTCTCTATAAGACCTCCTTTTCTTCTTTTAAAGTCATTGACCTCAAATGGCCCCTAGTAGTGCTTACCCACAGGATTTTATTTTTTCCAACTTAAGGTACCATTTAAATTTTAGATCTGAAAAGCTCGTAAATCATTAAGGTTTTACTTAGGAAATTTTCCGATTTTTCCCATAAAATAATTTATAAAAAGTATTTTTAAGTTTTTCTTGCACAACGTAGGGTAATTTTAAATTTTTTTGTCATTAATTTTTCATTTCATTCATTTACTTTTAATTTTTTTATTTTTTGACCGAACGTAGGGGTCTCGTGTTAAAATTTTTCTTCATATATTCGGTATTTATAATTCGATTTTAAAAATTAATGTATCGATGTTTTTTTTTTTCTTAAAGAAACCAACTTTTTTACATTAGGGGTCATTTGGGTCAAGCACGCCGTTGCCGTTTTCACAGCTTATTTATGCCATTCTCAAAATACCGAGCGCTTTGTCCACGTAGTACATGAATCTACCATTGCTGCCACCGATGAACAACGCATGGGTCACATTTTATGTTAGCTCGAGAGCCGCCAGAAATACACTATACTTGAGTCACGTCGAAATTTAATCGCTTAAAACTCGATGACTTTTATATGTAAAAAGTTTTTAAATAAAATAATAAAATTCTTTTAAAGGTTTTTAATCAACAGTTTTCCCCACTATAAAATTCTATGCTTTATTTAAATGATTTTCCTTGGGAGAGTTTAATTGTTTTTTGAGGGCTTTAATTGTATTACATTAGGATGGTAGATTCGGATAAGAACGTTTTCAGTGCATATTTTATAAAAATAGTACGATATGACAAAAAATTTAAAAATTTGGCCTACGTTTTGCAAAAAATTAAAAAACAAAATTTAAATATTTCTAGTGGAAATATCGAACAATTTCTTTAGTAAAAGTTTTATGATTTTTATGGACTTTTTATTTCTGAAATCAAAATGGTACCTTAAGATGTTAGAAACTGAGGTCCGGTGGGTCAGTACTATAAGGGGTCAACTGAGGTCAATGAGGTCTAGAAAAAAAATAGGTTTCACTGAGACAAAAACATACATGTATTCTTCTTTAAGATCGGACAGTAACTACCGAAGTTATACAGAAATGTGTCGATGCGCGACCCCTACGTTCGGTCAAAAAAATAAAAAATTATTTTTGGAAATTTTCTGTTTATGCTTTAGATTAGCTGGTGTGCGGCGAAATTTATTTTTTCGAGACGGTCTAATGTACATTAGAGTGGGTCGAAAAAAAAAGTTTGAAAAAACCACCCCCTATTTCAAAGCTGACCTCGAATGGATTCCAAAATAAAAAAAAAAATTTTTTTTGACCATCGGAAAAACAGACGAAATGGTATTTTTTTCTATAACTTGAGCATAACATATCCGATCTTAAAAAAATAATATGTCGTTTAAAAGTGCTTTACGAGTACTGAATTTTCTTTTCAGAACCTTTTTACTTCCAAGGTCATATTTGACTAGTAAACCTCGTTAGCCCGATTTATCCCCCCTAAAATTGTTTCTTTTTTCTCATAAAATTAAAGTCCTAAAAATTTGTTTACATTTTGTCCAAAAAAATTTTTCAATAATTTTAAAAACAAAGAAGGTATAATGGGTCAAATGTTTGGTATAGTGCTTTTTTAATTATGTATTTTAGTTTTTAAGCTTAAAGTTTTAAAAATTACTTTTTTTTTTAATTCAAACAAAATTATAAATTAACTGAATTATTTTTAAAAATTAAGTAATGAAATTAAAATAAAATATTTTTCTTAAGATATTTAGTTATAAAAACGAGTTAGTAACGAATCGTGACAATCCCAATTTCCCAAAAAAAATAATTAAGTAAAACCAATTAATATCGATACTTGTTACCAGGGGATAAGTTGTCAATAAAGTATAACATATATAACTCAATCTTTATAGTTGTTATATGCGTTACATGGCAACTCTGTAGATCAGTAACTCGCAACTCTCTCCTTTACTCAACCACTTCGTTCCACGCGTGGTTCTAAATAATTTCTGAAATGTTGTAATTTCTGGACGTTTTCTTTTTTCACAGAAATTTAAAAGAAAAGAATGAAAATGATTCAAAGATATGTATGTTAACACAAAATAATTTTTATTTATTAATATTTATTGTTTTTTTTTAACATAAAACTCACATAATTCACCTTTTTATATTTGAGCAAAGATCACTTATCAATTTAATAAATAAGGAAACGTTCAGAAATTAGAACCAGGTTCTAATTTCAGAGCATTCAATATTGAAATGGCAGGTTCTAATTTCTGAACAATTCTGAATTTGTGAGATTTCTAATTTGAGAGATTGTACTGTACCAAATATTTGAACCATTATAACTTCTTTGTTTTTAAAGTTATTGAATAATTTTTTTAGACGAAATGTAAACAAATTCTTAGGACTTTAATTTTATGAGAAAAAAGATACAATTTTAGGGGGGGGGGGGGGGTAAATCGGTCTAACGAGGTTTACTAGTCAAATATGACCTTGGAAGTAAAAATGTTCTGAAAAAAATGTAGTACTCATAAAGCACTTTTAAACGACATATTATTTTTTTAAGATCGGATATGTTATGCTCAAGTCAGGCGCGGATCCAGGGGGGGTTTTGGGGGTTCAAACCCCCCCCGAAATTCTAAAAGAACCTGTATTTAAATGTTTATTATGTGGGCTAAGAGTACCAAAAAGAAAAAAATTAGTTTTTTATAATTTACTTTAAATATTCACACCCCTATGCTGTAAACGTTTGTAGCTGTTTCTACACGTATTGCTAAAATACTGAATTCTGTTCCAGTTTTTGATTATTTTTGCGATATTGTGCCTGTAGCTGTAAACAGTCACACATACAATCTTAACCTGAAATCACAAAAACACCGCATTTTTTTCATAAAATATATCCAAACACCGCACAGTTTTAATTTAAAAACCCACAGTTTCGATAGTATCGGAAGTGTAGACGTAAAATTACTTTTTATACAGTAATGGAGAAAAATTCCGGTTTTTGTAGTGTGACGTAAAATTCCTTTTTATACAGTAATGGAGAAAAATTCTGGTTTTTGTAGTTTTTATTTATTTTGATGTTGGTTTTATGTTGGTTTTTAAGATTTGTATTCGAGTCAAATAAACAGAGAAATAACTTTTATTATTAGAATTATCTTCACCCCAGCGTCAGCTTGTGGTATTTAACACAAAAAAATAATCCTGAGCACCACACAATCATATGGAGTGAATATGGAGTGAAATGTGGATGGCTATTTTTTTCGTAGCAAAGTTTTTTCCAATAAGTGGAATAATTTTTTCACATATTGCAGCAAAACACAAATTATAACCTTCTTTTGAAAAACCAGAGACTCGAAATAGATTTTAGACTAACGGTTTCTTCCCACGCCTACGATTTTTTGAAAAAAAAAATTATCCCGCTCTAATGTATATAAAGGGTGGTTAAATTTTAAGGGCCGATGTTGAATATAAACCACACCTAAATGTCAACTTTTTTCTGCATTTCATTTGACATTTCTCAATTTCAGACTAACTCAATTTGAACCGTTAAAGTTATTCAGGCTTATTATGAAAATGAGCTTTCAAATCAAAATGCATATCGAGTACTTCGTGATTTTTTCGGTCAATTTAATCGTCCAAATGTGCGTACAATCGGAAAAATCGTGCAAAAATTTGAACAAACCAGGTCTGTAGGAGATGTGAAAACACCAGTGCATGCTCGTACTGCAGAAAATATTGCTGCTGTTCGCGATAGTGTGGCTGAAGAGCCGTCCACCTCAACTTGTCGTCGTGCCCAACAATTGCACCTCTCACGTTCGTCGTTGATGAACATTATGCATAAAGACTTGCATTTACACGGTCAGAATGGTGGAAAGAAATGGCAACAGTGGATGATCAATTTTCGAAGAAAATCATCTTCAGTGATGAGGCACATTTTCACCTTAGTGGATTCCTCAATAAGCAGAATTACCGCACTTGGGCGAATGATAATCCAAGAGTGATTGTCGAAAAACCAATGCACCCACAAAGAGTGACTGTTTGGTGCGGTTTATGGGCTGGCGGCATCATCGGGCCGTATTTTTTTCCAAAATGAGGCTGGTCAGGCAGTTACTGTGAATGGTGTTCGGTAGCGTGAGATGATAACGAACTTTTTATGGCCCGAATTGGAAGATATGGATGTGGACGATATGTGGTTTCAACAGAACGGTGCCAATTGCCACACAGCTAACGAAACAATGGCTCTTTTGCGCGACAAATTCAATGGCCGTGTTATCTCACGTGGTGGCGATGTCATTTGACCACCAATCATGTGATTTGACACCGTTGGACTTCTTTCTTTGGGGTTATTTGAAAGAAAAGGTGTACGTCGATAAGCCAGCAACAATTCAAAAGCTAAAGGATGAGATAATTCGGTGGCGGGGTGCAATAAGGCCAACGGCAATTTTATTTATTCTATTTGAAAAAGAAATTAAGCCATTTTGGCCTTATTTCCCTTTAAAAGGAACCAATATTAAAACGCCATCAAATAAGTTTTTTAGTTTTATTTAATGAAAAATTAAAGATATAAAGTATTAGAATAATTGTACTTAAGGGCCCATGCTCCTTTTTTCTTTTTTTTCTAAATGTGCATTTGGAGCTCCTAATGCACATGCTGCAAAAAAAGGTCGGTCTCAAATGGTTTAGGAGATAAAAATCGTGAAAGTTTAAAACATGTACATATTTTGGAATAATTGCACTCTAGGTACACGCTTCTTTTTTTTTTTTGTTTTTTAAATGTGTATGGAACTTCTAAATCTAATGCTGCAAAAAAAAATAGGTAGGTCTCAAATGGTTTAGGAGATAAAAATCGTGAAAGTCTGAAAAATTTACATATTTTTTATTGAGAAGACTAGGATATCTTATTCTAATAATAGAAATATATATCCGTTTAAAGCGAAAAATATGATCGTTTAAATGCTAAAGAACATACATCTTTTTGTTAGTGGTCGAGAAAAAAATGTAAAATATAAACGTAAAAGTTATGAATGAAAATTTGTAAAATATGCGCGATTTTTACTAAAATTTTTAATGAAGCTTTAATATTATAAAGAATGAGCGCCGCAGGTTTATAATAAATCGCAGTGATTTTTAATAAAAATTTTTTGCCTGCGGCGCTCATTCCTTATAATATTAAAACTTCTTCACCTTCACTATTGAACTACTACTAATAAATTTTTCGCGTTGATACGAAAACAAGCACATTGAGGTTGACAATGGCAACTGTTCTCTTGCAAATTGAGTACCTGCGCTGAGTCCAGTAACTTTTCAAACAACAGACTACAGGGTGCGTACTTTTTATTAAAAATAATTATAAAAAATAATCCTTAGTTTGCAAAAATTATTTTTCGGCCATATTACCATTTTGCTAAATTTTTTTTTAGGCTTTATTTCCTTTTCAAATGGAAATAAAACCAAATTCAGAATTTCGGCCTTATTTCTCTTTGAAAAGGAAACAAAGCCAATTCGGCCTTATTGCCGTTGGCCTTATTGCAACCCGCCAATTCGGCACATTAACGGCATAGAACCTCACTTATGCCTCGGCGTCATCGAAAATTTGGACCATCGGATGGTGGTGTGCCGCCGAGGTCGCGGCGGCCATTTAGCCGATATTTTGTTCCATGCATAATTGAACCATACCAATATTATCATAATAAAAAGAAACGACAATAATTTCCTTAATAATTTGTGTTTTATTCAAAATCAACATCGGCCTTTAAAATTTAACTACCCTTTATATATATAACGTACATAAATATTTTTGAAACCCCCCCCGAAATATATTCCTGGAACCGCCCCTGGCTCAAGTTATAGAAAAAATACCATTTCGGCTGTTTTCCGATGGTCCAAAAATAAATTTTTTTTTTATTTTAGAATTCATTCGAGGTCAGCTTTGAGGTAGTTTTTACAAACTTTTTTTTTTGTATGGAGGCCGACACACTCTAATGTACATGCATTAAAAAAAAAAAACAGAAACTTTTGCCCAACTTTTGCCCAATGAAAGGCACCCACTTTATCCTCCACAAAGATCAGTTACCAAAATATGATAACATTCAATTTAGTCACGATTAGTCTACTTAAAAATTTTCTTAATTGTAGGTACGCACTGCATTATCGACATGCAACAAAATAATTTAGTTAAGTAAGTGTATTTAGATTATTTTGCACACAGCCTCAATCTCAATAGGAAGGATATAACTTAAGTATGATTTTTATTTAATTCTACGTCTTATGCCATCGAAACTGCTGTGTTATTTTTTTTATATGCTGAATTAAACATCAAAGATGGCGGAACTTAATTTATGCACCTTAATATCATCCTAACTCGTCTCACTTTCCACCTGTTTTCAATAAAGAAAATAAACTGTGTTCAAGCCATATGCCCTTCTCTTCAGAATACACATAATTTTAAAATTTGCTAATAACTAATGAACCTTAAAAGCTTATTTATCTTAAGTTATTCTGATTTTTGGCTTCATTTTGATTCTTCATATAGCAGACAACAGCAAGAGTCTAGCTATGTCTGTTTGTATATTTTGTACAACAAGCAGACAGTGTTAAATGTTTATGGTATTTCATAAGTAAAACCCAACAACAATAACAACCAGCACCCGCCACCACCCACTCACTACATTAACATTTTTAGTCTTATGCTTGACCTTACACGGTCAGGCTGAACAAAATCCAGACAAGCTGCTGCATATGTCTACGTCTAATACGAGTAGAGCCTGCTGGCTGCTTATTTTTCTTCATCTTCTACAATATTCTATGTTATGCAAAACTTTGCCAAGTTTGAGGATTGTCAAAAATATTGAGGATTACCACGCGGTAATAAGACATTAAGTAAAAACGAAAAAAAAAACACCACAATAAAACTGTTGGAAATTATATACTACGACATAGCAGATGCGGGAACAGCTGTCTGTTATGTTTGTGTAAAATGTCTGGGAAATATTTTGCTGTCATTGGTATGGTTGCCAATGGTTTGTATTGTTGTTGTCTCCTTGGTTTTACCCAAATTTTAAGTGGTTTTCTTGGAGAATTAATAAAACTTTTGAATGCCAGCCATCCATACAAGCCGAGTGGGAAGTGTTGAGGCCACACAATCTCAGTGGTTAACATAAAACTTTATGTTGACTTAGTTTTGGTTACATTTTAGGGAAGATTTAGTTGCATTGTAGAAATAATAAACTATTTTGTAGTTATATGTATAACGTTTAAGGACACCTCTTGCCTTTGAAATTTTTTTTGCGAAATTTTTTTTTTGGCTTTTATGAACTAACATAGTATTGGGAACATACTACGAAAATGTCTAGCAAATCTACTAAGTAGTTTTTTTTTTTGGCGAATTTTTTGTAGGCATGCCAGTCATTTCATAAAGTACATGTTTTTGATGTTGTTTTTGTTTTTTTTTTGTTTGTTAAAATTTTGTTTTGTTTTCCAAATATATATACAGAAGGAACTTTTTTGAAAACCACATCTTCGTCTTCCTCCTAATTTCTCGGAAACCAATATCCAATTTGGATGAAACCTTTTTCGTGATAGTCAACACCCCAATGCATCGAAAATTTCTCAAACTAATAGTTATTAAATTTTATTATTTCGAAAACTGTTATGGTGCGATGGGGTGAAGCGTTTCGCTTTTTTATTTTTTTGTTTTTTTTTTGTTGAGACTCACAGCATCCCCAAAAATTATAATTTTTGAATGATTTTTGGCTTAAATCGCAAGAATGGACATTTTTATTAATTTCTATGCGATTGGATTTGATATTTTCGATTTCGGCAAAAAATTATTGTGATACTTCGAAAACGTTCGTTTTTCAATTTTTGCAAAATGAATGGGGTGAAGCGTTTTACTAAAAGAATCTTTCCGTTTTCATGTATAAACATCAACATAAATCGGTTTAATGGCCTCAGGCAGGTTCCTAAGTTAGCAAGAAACTGAAATACTGAATAAAAGTCATCGAATTCAAATTTATTATTCACTGCTAATATCGAGGTCAAAGTCGCAGTTTCGACAGGTTAGTAGCCGCTGTTGCCCATGTCGACGCATTTCAAGTGATATGGCCGGTCGCATTTCATGCAATGAATTAAAAAATGCCAAAAAATGAATAAAAACGCATAAAACACGCATTTGTGGGGTGAAACGGTACATTTTGAAAACACGGCTAGCATCACTCAACCACTCGATAGATATTTCAAAAATGCTTCATATTTTTTAAGAACAACATTAAACCAACACGACTGATATATTTACCATGAATTTGTGTTGAGTAGTTGGCATTAAACACGATAAATTTAGTCGATCAAAAAAAAATTGTTACCACTGTTTTGGAAGAGCAACATAGTGTACGTCTGAACGCTTCGCTGTATCATGAAAAACTGTGCGGCAATGAAAGCAACACGTGACAATATGACACTTGGTTATATGCAGTGTTGCTATATTTTTTTTTACAAAAAACTTTGATTTCCAGAAAAAAAACTTGTTTTTTGGTGAAAAAACTTGATTTCAAAAATTAACTAAAACATGTATTTTTAAAATGTGTGCTTTAAAATTTTTGGCAATTCGCTTTGTTCTCTCGTTGTCCCGTTATTTTGGCCACTTCATTTCTCAAGAAAATACGGTAGACTTGATCGTCAACTCTGAATGTATTACTTTGTTTCCATGGCGAGTTAATTCGGGGTTAGGGTTTTCGTCGAGTTAAGAAAATGGCGTTGCTAACTCGATAGTGTTTCCATGCACAGCATCGAGTCGAGTTGAACTTGTCGATTTCATTTGACATTTTTGTTTTTTTTTTACTAGCGGAATGGATACTAAATGGCAGCATTCACTTTGACAGATAGAACACAGTTAAATCTTCCAAGTTTTGTGGAGTTTAACGAAACTCAATTTAACGAAACTCAAGTCAACTCGCGTTTCCATAGCGAGTTAACCCCGAGCATGGTGTAATTAACAAGGTGAACGTGACGTTTACTAATTTCCCTACGGTTGGCAAAAAAATTTGAGAAAGTAAGAAAACAAGAGACAAACTGCGGAATAGTGTCAAATCGCTTGCACTCAATAACAAATTGTAATAGATTGCTTTGCAACTTTTGCTTAGAATTTACCATCAGCTGTTTTCGACGAAGGTGGATAAAATTTTTTTGAGAGATGTTAAAAATTCGCGATCACTTTCTTCATTACACCATGACCCCGAGATAACACCGAGTTAACTCGCCATGGAAACATAGTACTATATGTAAACTGAAGTTTAAAAATGAATGCCAAAAATTGACCGCCAAGACTCGACGAAGGGAAACCGAGACAAAAGAATAGAAACATTGACAGGAACAATAATAGCAACAGCGCTGCCATATAAATAAACTTTGAAAAGGAGTGAAAATTAGTAGTAGCAGCTTCAAATGATACTTATGTTTTTTTAGTAACATACAATTTAGATTATCTATTTGATTCATAAAACTTAAATTAAAGCATCGTTTTAATCGTAAAAACTTGAAAAACTGGGTAAAATAAAATAAAACTTTATTTTTTTAGGGAAACACTTGAAAACCTTCTATCCTCTCAAAAAACTGGCAAAACAAGTTTTATCTGCACACATTCCAACACTGATTATATGTAAGCACGCTGTCAAAAATTCACTGGTGAATTGTTTCACCCCAGCGAAACGCTTCACCCCACCACAACCTATACAGTAGACGCTCGAAAATTAGAACTCTCGGAAATTCGAATCCTTCGGAAATTAGAGCTGGCGTTTTTAATACATTATATGCTCTGAAATTAGAACCGTTAGTTCTAATTTCCGAGCGTTTTTTTTTTTGTTTGCTTTTAATACTGAAAAATTGCATAGCCGTCATATCATATAAAATTTTTCGTATGAATATTCTGTCATATATCTCTTCAACGACGCTCTTGATGTCTACTCAACGACTGAATAAGAAAGAACAATATTGTGTTTGAATTGAGCGAGCACAATTTTGTTTTTGAAATATTTGTTTTCTTTAAATTGTGATGAATTTTAATATATCGGTCATGGTTGCCACTTGAAAATAAAATATGTGACCAATATTGAAAATTTAAAGTGACCAAATGCAGTAAAAAGTGACCAAAACATGTAGTACATGCATACAAAATTATAATTAGCTATGTTTTTGAATTTATGCAGGTGCAGTTCATGTAGGGGCGTAGATAGGGGAAATTTAGGGGATAGATCCCCCATTCGATAGAAGTTTTTGCACTGGTTCACAAAATAGTTTAAAGTGAAGATGGTATAAGAAATTTATTATGGATTCTAAATTATAAATTTCATCTTCTGGCAAAATTTGAAGACTCGCTATTTTATATTTCCATACAATACAAATAGTTGGTTGCATATTTCTGGCAGAGTCTTTCTGTCAAACACGAAGATATACTTAAAGGATTAAATATACTAAAGCATTTTCGTCCTTCTTTTAAGTTACAGAAATTTATAAATAAGCTGAAGAATTTAAAAAAACGTTAACTTACAAAGTAAATTTCTTGACGTTAGTACTTCTAAAGTTCTTAAAGGGTTGGAAATGTGGATCTGATATAACTGGTTCCGATATAACTGAATCATAGAGGATCATTTTCCAAACATATACGTGCTATTAAAAGTTTTACCTGCCATTTTACCTGCCATTTCGGCTTTGAAGAGTATAAAAACTATCCAACGAAATAAACACAATATAATTCATTATTAACAATATATTTGTAATAACTTATATTTTGCCAACGCAGGGCCGATTTAATGGTTTGACAGCAATGGCGATTCATCGATAAATAGTTATATCGGCTGAAGAAATCCTTGAATAAGCAAACAATCCAAGCCAGCTGGATTTTTCGCTTTAAAAACTTTAAGAAAAAATATAAAAATAAAAGTCAAACTTTTTTTCGATTTTCACAAATTTTTTTTTATGTATGTTTGCCACGAAAATAAATTTCATCCCCTCACATTGCAAAAAGCTATCTATGAGTTCATGCATTTAATTTTTGAGAACATCAAATTCTGTTTTAATTTCTTTTTAAAAAGTGACCAGATGTAGAAAAAAATGACCAAGCGACCAAATGAAATAAAAATTACCAAATTTGGACACAAATTACCAAAGTGGCAACCGTGATATCGGTATGCTTTGTGTTCCTTTTATGTGAATAAAAATAAAAAACTTTAAGCCAAGGTGTTTTTTTGTGTATTTTCTAAGCGAAGATGCACTTTTATGTTACTTTTTATTTAAAACAAAAACCTTTGGAAATTAGAACTTCTCGAAAATTAGAACTACCCAAGGAACAAAGTGGTTCTAATTTACGAGCGTATACTGTACATATATTAATAGAACTTTATTTCGCTGAAGGTTTTTAAAGTCAACTTTCTGAATGATGCAGTTGATGTGATTTATTGACGAAATAAAGAAATTAATTATGATAAAATCTTAAGATAAAAAAAAGCAACCAGAACACTACTTAGCTGTGCATTACCTACTTTCATACATTGTATATCGATGCAACAGTAAATACGGGGTAGTATTAATTAACTCAAAAATTACTTTGATTCAACAAATATGTATGAAGAAAATTAAGTTACTGCAAATAACACATCCATCAGCTACAAGAAATCCCAACACATGTATCTGCACTAAAAAAAAATCAGTACAAATGCTTTTAATACTTTTAGCTTTTCAGCGTGGTCTTCATCTTTCAGCGATACACTTTCTTGATTTTCTTGATTTTCGCATACAAATTAAGTACGGCGTGAATGCTGCAATGTTGCCTGTTTATCAGTGTCGTAATGTTGCAAGCAGTGTATTGCGTGGATGCAGAGTATCTGCCAGTGCGTCCTTGTTTTTTTTTACGTTCTGCTTTTTTGTAAGTAACGTGGAACTTATATAAGCAGATATATACCTATTTTTGTGTGCAACATTATTTTCCGCATCACGCTTCTATAAATTTCATTCGCAATTCACAAATCTTTCCAGATCTTTGAGCTGCTTCCTCTGCTGCTTATGCCACCAGCTCTTGAGTGGTAGACTTCATCTCTCAAGCTGCAGCGAGCAGCAGCAGCACAAGAACTTCGAAGACAGCAGCAACAACAACAACAACAACAACAGCAACAACTGTTGTGTTTATTTATTTATTTCCTTAACTACAATTTCAACCGTAGTCTGCAAAGTGTTGCTGTTGTAATTTATCAATGACATTCGTGCGCGAGAAGAAGAAAAAGAAAAACAAAAAATTACACAAATCTTGTCAGTCTGTCTATCTAGCTTAATGTCTCTCCTACGCATGAAACATGAAATATTTGACTTAAGAATGTGTTGAAAATAACACAAAACTTTGCTTAAATAAACCACTATTTTGTGGCATTAATACTTAGCATGCAGTGCATCGATATGTTGTAACAGTGTAACAGTTGTTTCATATTAAAGCATGTTAAGTCCTCTAAGTAAATTCAAGCAAAAAATGAAGTCCCAGCATTTTGATTTTGGGAAAGGACATTTAAGGGCGGCTAGTCCTAATGAAAACTAAAAGAAATTAAATTGTACTTAACCTAAAAACTAAATAGGCCTTTTTAACCCTTAAAATGAGCAATTGTTTTGTGCCTGTTTTTAAATGCAACAGAAATTAGCATCGTTGCATGGAATTATGACTCGCTCAGGAGAAATGAAACGATAAATTTAAGTTCAGGACAGCATAGATGTGCTCATAAACTTCACAACGAAAATATTCAAACAATTTTTATCGTAATGACTTCAGGGTGGCAACCACGTAATATAGTGAAAATGCAAAAATAATGAAAAACCGTTGCATGGAATTTTAACTCTACTGACTACTGCAATGACTGTGATAACGGAAAATTTTATGGAACGAAAATGAAGGTGATGCTTTCGGGCACATGAAAAAACTGTAAAAAAAATGGTGTCCTGAGAACCACACGGACCCTAATGTAGCGTAAATACATCATTGTTGCTTGGATTAATTACATGCAACTAAAGCAAAGTCAATGAAAGCACCACTGGTGAAGCTTCACAACCAAAGGTGAAGCAAAAGCTAAAGCTAAAGCTAAATCAAAATCAAAACCAAAATCAAAATCAAAATCAAAATCAAAATCAAAATCAAAATCAAAATCAAAATCAAAATCAAAATCAAAATCAAAATCAAAATCAAAATCAAAATCAAAATCAAAATCAAAATCAAAATCAAAATCAAAATCAAAATCAAAATCAAAATCAAAATCAAAATCAAAATCAAAATCAAAATCAAAATCAAAATCAAAATCAAAATCAAAATCAAAATCAAAATCAAAATCAAAATCAAAATCAAAATCAAAATCAAAATCAAAATCAAAATCAAAATCAAAATCAAAATCAAAATCAAAATCAAAATCAAAATCAAAATCAAAATCAAAATCAATTTCAAAATCAATTTCAAAATCAAAATCAAAATCAAAATCAAAATCAAAACCAAAATCAAAATCAAAACCAAAACAAAAGTTATGATTTCAAAAGTGCAACCAACCACGTGAGCAACCAACACTGCTCACAAACAACAAAATAACACAATGAAATTGGACTATGAAACCTGAAAAGGACTATGACAAGAATTAGGATATGGATAAGGACAAAGATTTAAACACACCTAAATCAAATCTTTCCTAACTAGTAAAGGGATTCGGACAGGTATTAAGTCAAGAATTTAGACATGGATCGTTAAGAATTTAATGAAAGGATGAATATAAGTTTTCAAACAAAGGAATGGATTGGGATAAGAATAATTAGAAGGATAAAAAAATAATGTCACGTCAAAGAGTAGGCTGTGTCGTTGACACACCCGTATGTTTTTTTTTATTAATTCAATGACGTCAGTTTCTATGGGAGATAAGCGTGGCTTACATTCAATTTGTACAAATTTCAAAACTTATTATAAGTTTAATAAGTTAATAAAAATTTTTGTGCAAAAGGTCAAGTCCACTGAAAAAAAAAATTCTAAATCAGCTTAAAATTGAACACAATTTGTTCAAAAAATGTGTTCATAATTTGCCTTTTTTTCAATTTTTCAAAAGTTTTAAACACATTTGCTCTTACTTTGACGAAATTTTTTAAAGCTATTTTTTAAACAAATAATTCGTCAAATTAATAACAATTGTCGGCAATTTTAAAACATATTTTTTCAGTGTATGTATTAACTTCATTAATATTAATTTTTGTTGAGCTAATGAAGGTTTTGCTAAATTGATGACGTCACTTTGTATGAGAAGTTTGAAGAGTTTTAATTTTCTTTTGATAAATTTCAAACTAACGTGTGTATTTATAATCATGGCTTATGTATAATGGTATGTATAATGGTAATCTAATTTTTTAGATTAGATTATTTTGTAATTGGAATTTAAGAAAATTTACCAACTGTGTATGGTAAATAGCCTTGGTTTTCATCCAATTTGGATTGATTTGACTTAATCTTCCGTTTTTAAAAATTAGCTTTTATATAAAATTGCTTACCGGCATTTACCCAAACTTCACGACGACGCACAGTGTGAGATTTTGCCAATCTGGAGGGACTTAATTCAATTGCAGCCGTAGTTTGAAAGATATCGACCAATTGAAATTTGGTGTATATACTTTTATTGTTCATGATGAATTGATGTCCAAAACCAGCTAAATCGGACAAAAACTACTCCCACCTCCCATGGGAGGTATGGTACTTTGAGAATTTATGTCACATGTTCATATATACCTCCACTTTCTAGTGTTGAAGTGTATGGGAAACATTTGGCGTCGATTTATAAAATTTGCTCTCAACTTCAGCCTTATGATCACATTCTAATAACGGGTGATTTCAACCTTCCTAATGTTTCCTGGAACTGCTGTACTGAAAATTCTGCAGTACTCTTGCCATCTTCAGAGTGTTCATCTGATAACTCATTTTTAAATGAGCTTTCGAGCCAAGGACTTTTTCAAATAAACTGCCACTATAATAGAAACAACCGCTTGTTAGACCTTATTTATTTTGATGATAGTAATATTGTTTCAGTTAATAGGTCAGATCCACTTGTGTATCCTGAAGACGCACACCATCCAACTATCGAAATCACACTGAATTTTCCTAAACAATCTATATCAAACCGTATTCAAAATCCTGTTAGAGTTTAACTTTAAAAGAACGAATTATGTAGTTTTGAGAAATAATTTGTCAATTATCAACTGGTCATCTGTACTTAATATTAATAACATAAGAATATTGCCACAAACGCTTGACTCTGCTGTATTTGCCTTTAACAGTACTCTTAATAATTGTTTTTTAACTTCAGTGCCACAGAGAAAATCCTCTTTAATATCTGGTCCCGTTTGGTATACCAAAGAACTGAGAAAGCTGAGAAACTTAAAATCGAAATATTATAAAAAGTATCAAAAAACTCATAACATTTGTGATTTTGCTTCTTATACCTCAACTAAATATAACTACCGGCAATTATGCAGGCAATCCTATAATATATATTTAACAAAAGTTAAATTAAACATAAAATCTGATGCAAAATCTTTTTGGAACTTTGTTAATACTAAACGTAAGATAAATTCATATCCATCTTTTATGAAATATAAAACATTTGAATCAGATGTTGATTCTTCTATCTGTAGTCTTTTTGCAGATTTCTTTAAGACCACTTATTCATCTTCTTCTTACGATAATTTTGGTTACCCTTATAATGTGCAGCCTGGTGACATTTGCTCCCCAATAATTAATGTTGATACAGTTTTAACCTACTTAAAAAACCTCAAAACATCTTATAAAAGCGGTCCTGATAACATACCTTCATGTGTTTTGAAATATTGCAGTGAAGAACTTGAAATTCCCATTACTTTGCTTTTTACAGCGTCTTTGCAATCCTGCTATTTTCCACTGGCTTGGAAATCATCTTTTATTATTCCGCTGCATAAATCCGGCAATAGATCTTTAATAGATAACTATCGCGGAATTGCAAAGCTTAGCGCCCTACCTAAACTTTTTGAGGCTATTGTAACCTCACAATTATCACATAGCGTGAAATCTTTAATGTCCCCATTCCAACATGGATTCTTATCTAGAAAATCTACTGTTACTAACCTTCTAGAATTCACATCAAAGACTATTGAGAATTTTGGAAAAGGTCTACAAACAGATGTTATCTATACTGACTTCAGTAAAGCTTTTGATGTTGTAAATCATAAGCTCTTAATTTTAAAACTAACCCTTCTCGGTTTTCCAACACCATTAGTGCTTTGGATTGAATCTTATTTATTAAATAGAACACAAAGTGTTATCTTTAACCTTGTTAAGTCAGAGGAGTTCCCTGTTACTTCCGGTGTACCTCAAGGAAGCCACCTTGGGCCTCTGTTGTTTCTACTTTTTATTAATGATTTACCATCTGTTGTAATTCATAGTAATATTTTCCTATACGCTGATGATGTTAAACTTTTCCTGTCATATAAAAATGAGCAAGACTCTTTTTTCTTACAAACCGATCTTGACCATCTTTGTGACTGGTGTGAAATCAATTGCATGAAGCTTAACTTGAAAAAGTGCAAACACATGACTTTTTCTCGTAGACAACCTTCTCGAAGTTATTACAAAATAAGTGACTATACACTTGAGTTCTTAGAAGTTTTCGACGATCTTGGAGTAACTATGGACCCAAAACTTCGCTTTCACATTCATATTAATAAAGCTATAAGCAGAGCAAACAGTACTTTAGGGTTTATTAAACGATGGTCAAAAGAGTTTAATGATCCTTTCATTACTAAAACATTATTCACTTCGCTTGTAAGGCCCATACTTGAGTATGCGTCAATTGTCTGGTGTCCTAGATATGGGTGTTATATTGACGATATAGAATCAGTTCAGAAACAATTTCTTTTGTTTTGTTTACGCAATATATATGTCATTATATATATATTGTCATACTAACATTCACTTACCACCCTATGAATATCGATTAAAGCTTGTTAACCTACCTTCTCTAAGAAATCGTAGAATCATGCTTAATGTTTGCTGGATTTATCAACTTATACATGGATTTGTTGACAGTCCATACTTACTGAGTAAAATTTACTTTAATCTTCCTCTTCGACCAAGAAGATCTTTTGAGCTACTTTTTATGAACTTTTGTAGAACTAACTACTTGCAAAATGAACCACTAAGAAGCGCTTGCGGAGACTTCAATTCCGTTTCAGATGTTATATCTTTTAATGAAACCCTATACTCAATTAAACTTAAAATAATAGATTATCTGCAGCACCGCCACTGATTCTCAACATACTCTTCCAAGGATACGGAATTTTTACTGTTGGATGGTAATCAATCTACGCATTTACATCTGAATGGACCTGAACTTGCCGGACTTATTCCTATATAGAATTTGAGAACGATCTGCATAGTATATATATTAATATAAGTGGCTTATTAGACCAAGTTTGTCTATGTGCCTGCGTTCGTTACCTTTGTCTTAGCTTGCTAGGAACTTGGTGTGATAAATAAAAGATGAATCAAGACATCATCGGCTTTAAAATCACAGAATGAATAATATTGTATATATACTATCAGTATGGCGTACCGGGCCTTGTTTGCCTTGATACCTAACATTTTTCTAGATCTCACACTCTGATACTATGTACCACATTTCCGCTTCGAGGTGTTATATGTATATTAATATGAGTGGCCAATGAGACCCAGTTTGTCTTAGTGCCTGCGTTCGCAACCATTTTCTTTTCGTACAAGGAAATTGGTGTGGTAAATATGACCCAATTCGTCGGATTACCAACTTGTTAAGCCAAAACTTCATTGGCTTCAAGACAGAACGATATATATTTTATACATATTCTAATTCTCGATACCACCGCCTTGGACCCTCTGGATGATTTATTATTAATTTATTTATTTTTTGTTTTATAATACCTTTATTCATATAATCTATTAGTCTGTACATTTTTAAACGCTCATACTTTAATTTACATTACGTTACAATTGAACTTATTTTACTTTGGTTTTGTTTTTGCATTTGAAATGAACTGAGCTCTTTATATTAGTATTATTGTTAGCATTATAAGTATTAGTAAAATTGTATTCTGAATTTAAATTTTAAAAATTTTTTAAATTGCTATACAGCCTTAAAGGCTTAGCAAACAAATAAAATAAATAAATAAATACAAATCCCCCTGTTTTTGTTTGAAAAACATTATAATATTAGTTGTAATACCAATTTGAAATAAGAGAGCTACTGCCAATAAAAATAAAAAAACCAAAAACAATCATTGTGCATTTAAACAAAGGGATTCTTTGTTTAATATTTCACTTTTTTGTTTATTTTGCATAGTTTATTTATTTGTCAAAGAAGAACGTAAAATGGTATAAAGTTGAAAATTTAGTCTGAATCAGAACATTCTTCGAAAGTTTGATGATCCGATAACAATGCAACCACTTCCGTGGATAAAGCTCCGCGTGTAGTAACAACGTATACTACATATTAATGGGTCGGATGAAATAAGCCGCCTATGTATTAACTCGTAATGTTTTCCTAGTGTACAATTCTCGGTAATTTCGTATATTTTACCTGGACTCCAGGACTTCTTCGGAAAATTGGCAATAGGTAGAATGCAGAAATAGATTATATCCTTTCCATGGTACAAAATTATATGCACAGTTACTGGCATGTTGAACCACGAATATTCGGACAAATAAAATTGTGTGGTTTCTTTCGTGTAGCATTGAAACGTATTTATATTAATGGAGTATCCACGTAAGTTTTTTCTGCGTCTTTAAAAAATCTTCTGGCAGAGTTGCCGTCATTTTTATTGCCGGTTCCACTGCATTCCATTGCATATCCACTAAAAGGCTCATTTCATGTTTAAATTTGTTTTGAATTTCCTTCTTCCTATCAGATACTCTAACTTTATTTTCGCTTATTTTTTCCTTTATAATTGTTGAGCATAGTTGAAGAGATATCAACGATATAGAAAAAATACTTTCGTCTGACAAATTTCCCTCAGTAAATTTTTGCTTTTACTCGTCCAGAAGTTCTTTAACGCATTTTAAAACCGATTCCAGTCCTACAGACTTGATGTTCCTTAACCAAATATCAAATAGTGTCTCCCGCGATATTTCACCCAATGGTCAAAAATTGGGCCTTTGTGCAAAATTTTTGCAAGTTTTTTTTCTTCAGATCAGTTTTGGGACTTCACGCTTATCACCTATATGGTAAGAATGTGGAACACAATAGAATATAAAAGTTGCAGTATATGAAACATATGCAATATTTAAAAAGTTTCTTATTTATTAGCAGATTATGAAGTAAATTAAATAAAATATTCCAGAGCAAATATTAAAAAAACATTATTGAAAAAGTTATGCTCAAACTATTTATAATTTAAGAAAAAAAACTTTTTTAAAAACAATGCACTCATGACTCACTTCTGATCGCTTCAAACTTGCGAATTTATTAAGCAGTCAAACTTGTTTTTACTCGCTTTTCAATAGCACGTGTTTGATTACCGTTATCTCGATGATGTTTTCATTTTCATTCTGTTTTGTGTTGATATTCGTAACAAAGGGACATTTTTCTAACATTTACCCAAAAATCATTAAATTTGAAGCATATTTTTTTTTTTGCATTAATCCCTCCAGATTGGCAAAATCTCACACTGTGCGACGGCACGATAAAGAAAAAAGACACGACTTCAGCGGTTTACAATGTAGCAAGACGGCTAGGCAGTATATTTCAAAGGCTTTTATACAAGTTCTAGAGATCTTTTTTATAGCAATATACAAGTAAATGCGTTTTAGCGTTTCTGCTATAGTTATGGCAAGAAGGTACATTCATATCTTCATAGAAAATTTAGTTTTTAGATAGATTTTATTTTGATTCTAAATTGTTTTAGAAAAGAATAAAGTAAGTTAGATTCAGTTTACGTTTATTGAATTCAAATAGTGTAATTTTAAACATATATGATAGGTCATAAATTATGGTGACTCAAACGTTGACCGAACATATATAATTTAAAAATTAAGGCGGTAGTCGTGACGTCATACAAATAGAAGGTCATGGCTTACTCCACTCTGTTTGTAATGCTGTTCAAGAATGAATACACTTTATGATCTAAACATGCCCCCATATATGGGAGCTACAGACCGAGTGAGAAGGTTATTTTACCTCTTACGTCGTATGCATGCGGAAAGTAAAAATTTTCCTATATAAGTTGGGGTTTTAAGCATAGACCTCGAGGTTTTGGTGATGCCAATCGACTCCAGCTGTATTTCGGCAGGTTGTTACGAGTACAAGTACTAGTAAAAGTACGAGAACCAATACGAATACATACAAATTGCAGTACGAGTATAAGTGTGAGTATAGGTGCGAGTACAAGTACTAATACAAGTGCAATTACAATTACGAGTACACGAACAAGTACGAGTGCACGAACGAGTACAATTCTAAGCAAAAGTACTTGTACAAGAATGAGTAAAAGTACAAAAGCACCTACGAGTAAAGTACGAGTACAAGTCCAAGTGCAAGTATGTCTATAAGTACGAGTGTTGGTACAAGTATACAATCCAAGTACTTGTACTTGAACTCATAAGTACTAGTTCAATTACATTTATTCGGTTTTTATTTTGATTTTGAAGCCCATCAGCAGGTACAATATAAAGTCGATTTATTTAGTCGTGACCCTGGATAAGGCTACGTAAATAAGATAGCGAATGTGTCTTAATGAATTTATTCTTGCTAATTGTGAATTTTAAACAAGCAGGCTGATTTAAGTGGAAAATAGTAATGTCTTCATTGAGATTTAACGAAGGAAAAATCATCATTGAGATTTAACGAAGGAAAATTCTTGCAAATAGTTGTTTTTTAATCTTATTGCTCCATTATAATTCAAAGAAAGAAATTAATCTTTTCGAGGGTTATATTGAGTGCAGCAAGGTCTTCAAAAACATAATGGCGACTGTCTGATTTTTTTTTTTAAGCAAGAATTTGAGGTGTAATACCTATGCAGTCAAGTCGGTCTTGGTCCGAAATGGGGTGACAGATTAGTGGTAAGAAGGGGGCAATCAAGTGAAACTTGTGTAGGATATTATATGCGTGTTGGAGAGCCGTAGAAACATGTGAATTTGATCAAAACTGAGACAAGTGTTATGGCTTCACCTCAGTCAATTGAAGTTATAAGGCAATCTCTTACACAAACTTCTCTATCACCAACTACAACCTTAAGTTGTAAATAATCATGAATTTTCAATTTGATTTGATTAGAATTCAGGATAGAAAATGTAGAAAGGTTAAAGGTTATGGCCGGGACTCGAACCCGGGATCTTTGGGGTGATAGTCGAGCACGCTACCTACTCCACCTGAACCATAATTTGCATTTAAGCCCTTCTCTAGCATATTCCGAGAACCACAATGAAAACATTCACACTGTTGAATTTTTGTAGGGATAATTGTCAATTCGTTGTCGACCTTCAAGTATGATTTTTGGTAACTTTTTTTTTATTTTTTATTTATTTAGCATTGCAATTCCTTGGAGTCTTTAGTGTGCCTTCTTCGTACAGTCACCATAATGTCACAGCACATCACATGGCATTGCATTGCAACGCATCAGAGCATCAACGGCATCGTTGACGTTGCGATGTGCGTCTCATCCAACGCCACGTTACCCAAATATCATGAGGATTCCTTCGTTGAAGTTGCAAGCAACATATTGCAACACCAGAGCGCGTGGTGTTGAAAAGTTAATTTAATTTTTCACTAGTTTTCATGAGAAATCAAATGAATAAATTTCAAGCAATTGTCGTGGGCTTCGTCATGGGGCATGTAAGACGTCATTTGTATGAGTTGCTGTCTGCATCTTTTATATACTATTGCTTTTTGTTATATTCCCTCTATGTTGCTGGTACGTTTTAACTCCCACTTTTTATCTCCTGACTTGCTATAAATAATTTAAGATTTGTACCTTCCTGGCTTAGCGTATTTTAATCAAGCTTCTCGTCTAATCTGTTGGCAAACATCATTAATAAACAGCTTAAATAGCCGGGTGGGAGTAACGGAGGGAGGGTGGTAGGCAAGAAATGTTGGTTTGAGTCATTTATAGTTGCATCATAAATCATTAGAGGAATTAATAACTCCTGATTGATAACAATGGCCAGTCAGTCAACTTTATTGTTACTAATGATCCTTGCAGTGGCAAATCGACTGTTTAGTAGTTGCTGTTTACCCCAGGATTTGTTTTTGGCTTAAGAACAATTTATGAATTTATGTAGGCGAAAACCAAAATTGTTGTAGGCTTACTTCGATTCTTGTAAAACAAGCCAAAATGACAACAGAACCGGCTGTGGCTATAAGAGTGGTTCTTTGGCCTATTCACAGACTTCTTAATAGTCCGACTGCCTGCTTAATTGAATAAAATGATAAATTACTGCATAGTAATGTGGTTAAAATAAATACCCGAAACAAAAAGAAAAAAAAAAAAAACAAATGAAACATTAAAGTTGTAAAAGGAAAGAAAATCGGTTGAAGTTTCTAATGCTACTTTATAAAAGTAAATATTTTTAAAAGACTATAAAGAGTTTAGAGAGTTTTTGAAAAGCTTGATTCATCGACACACTTGTACGTTTTTTGTCCTGACAGCATATTTTTATCCGTGCCATATTCGAATCTGAATATTTCAGGGACATATACTTATCCTTGTCCCTAAACTTTTCTTGATTCTTATCCTTATATTATCCATGTTCTAATTTTTGTCTTAGTCCTTAGTCTTAATGCCTACTTCCAATTTTGTTTTAATCCTTATCTTTTTTCTTGACCTTTTTCTTTTCTTAAGCCTTTTTATAATCTTTATCTTAATCCCTGCGCTAATACTTGTCCTTATCGTGTTCCAAATCCTTGTCCTTATCATTTTCTAAGTCCTTGACAAAATACTTTTTCTTCTCCTTGTCATTATCCTTTTCCCAATCCTTTTCCTTTGGCACAATCCATGCCTTTATCTTTATTTAATTTCATATGAAACCTTATCTTAATGGTTGTTTTTTGTTTTTTTTTTCATTTTTGAAAATCCTTGTTCTAATCTTTGTTCTAATCCTTATCCTTTTTCTTGTCTTTGTCCTAATCTTTGTCCTAATCTCTGTTTTTGTCTTTTTCTTTACCATTGTTTTAATTTTTTGTCTAAATACTTTCCTTTATCCCTGTCCTAATGCTTATCTTCGTCTTTGTCTAAGTTGTTGCCTAAATCCTTGTTCAAAATCTCATCCAAATTTTTTCTAAGCCTTATCTAAGTCGTCTTTATCTTTGTCTAAATCCTTATCTGAATGCTTGTACAAGTCGGTGTTCTTATTCTTGTCGAAATCTTTGTCCCAATATTTGCCTTAATCCTTGTAATAATCACTTTCCCAGTTCTTGTCAAAATCCTTGCTTCAATTCTTGACCAAATAATTAAGGTCGTTTTTATCGTGGTTTTGGTTATTTGTGCTTATTTGAGCTTTAAATCTAAAGCTCAAAAATCTTTTGCTTCTGCTTCTGCTTCTGCATTTGCTTTTCCTTTTGCTTTTGCTTATGTTTTTGCTTTTGAATTTGCTTTAACTTTTGCTTTGCTTTTGCTTTTGCTATTGGAAAAGCTGAGTCAAATTTCTAACATAAATTTGAAGTACATAAGATCTTTGCTCTCCCGATCTTATTACGAAAAAAATACGACGAATACGAAAAATCCTTAACCGTACCAAAGGCGTCCACAAGGAGAGAGGGGGGGCACTCCCCCCCCCCCCCCCGGACTGGAAAAATGCAATATATTTTTATTTCTTATGTGTATATGTTAGATCCTCATATCATCATTTTCATATACGAGCACACCTTTTTCCTCTTTTGAAAAATTCCTGCGGACGCCTATGAATGACCATATTGAAATTGGTAAAAAGAAATACTTATTTATAAAGATTAGAGTCTTAAAGACTTACGCAGTTAAACTAAGGCCTTGAGACTAGAAAGCCGAAATAAGTCACCCCGATTGAACCCATCTACTTTTGAATGCCTTTTGGCTGAATTATGCCTTTTGGCTTTTAATGCGTAAGGCCATTTTCTCAAGTTTAAAGGCGGAGCCAGAAAATCTAAGAACTCAAGTTTTCTTTGTTTGTTCTTAATTATTTTTTTGGCTCGATGCAAATTACGTTGAAGTATTTTTCTATTCCTTCTTATTATGACTATGACTGCAAAAGTGCATTCCTGTTGGCATCATGATTGGTTTGAGTGCATTTTTATTTGGGGCATACCAATGCCATATTGAAAGCAAAAAGTTTTGAAATAATGTGAACAAAAAAAAAGAGGCAGTCAAAATTGAATTATGACAGCAAATGTTGTATTATGGTCATTTAAGACGCTCTTACGCTCATACAAACGATTTTCGCTATTTAATCTCAGATACCATCCGTTATGTGTTGGAATCTAGAAAAGAGTTTTTTTTAATAAGGAAAACATACATATGTATAAAAATTTAAAGCACTTTCCTTTGTATAGCGTCTTAAAATAAAAATCCATTTGTTATAGATTTGAATCATATTGAAATTAACTTGGAGTTCGTTTTATCAAATTTAGAATTCCAAAATGTCTGCATTTTTGTACACTTAACTGTTCGTAGATCTGTTTATCCTTCACTTTATTAATTAATATTACTGCGTCAATTATGCATGACTAACAGGGGTTTTACTTAAATCCTACTTCTTATGGTACGTTTGACAATTCAACGCAGCAGTTTTAATGCGGGAAATATCAAGTAGATACAAAACATATGAGTGAATGAGATGATATTTATAAGAATATTTTGGGACTTTATTTATGTGGTAATACATCTCTGTGAGAATGAAATGAGGGTAATTTCAAGAAAATTATAGTTTTGACAGAGTAACAGAGTTCTTCGATTTATATCGGCACGGACAAGAGACGAAAATTATTTAACCGTTATTGAGTTAAATAGAAGTAATCAATAGCAAAGGATAGAAAATGTCAATTTTCTGACAAGCGGTTTAAATATTCTTGCCAATATTCTTTGACAAAATTGCCAAAAAACAAGTTTAAAAATCATTTTAGTTTACTTATGAGAATTATTTTAAAAATATTATAAATTAGAAAGTCTACATTTCTACAAACCACAAAATATTTGCAATCATTTAAAATTCTAATGAAATTCTTTTCTGTAGTACCTATATCCTTTTTTTAAGGAATACTTTTAAGTAATTACAAAGGTAAACAATCTTACTCAAAGTGTCATTTGGTACTTTTCAAGGTGTCATTTATTGCAGAATTTAGATTTAGGTTTTAACTACTGCTATATAGTGGCGATAGAGGCTATTATCTAGGCGCTTTATAAGCTATAGGACAGCATGTGGACTACCTGTACAACATCAAGTCAAATTTCAAAACTGATGATTCTACAGTTAGCTATTTTGACAGGGTATAGGGTACCTTAAAAATGTTTTCATTGTTTTTCATCATTTTATTCACAACTTTCTCTAAATCTAAAAAATACTTTAAATGTTCATCCTCTAATTATCTTAAACACAAATGGAATGAGTTTAAGGATTTTTTTTGTATTTTTTTTTTTTAATTTTCCTTTAGTGGAGTAGAATCTGAAATATTTGTTCAGCAAACGAAGTTTTAAGAAAATGCTTTATATGTGCCAAAACCGTTTTTTCTATACGTAAGTCTGGTAAAAATATATTTATAGATTTGTTCAGAGTCGAATGTCTAATACTTAACAGTTTAATTATAGTGTTTCTGTGATAAAAAGGAATGCATTTATGTAACAAAATAACAATATGATTCAGTTAACTGTGCTTTAAACACATCCATAGTTATTTGGCAGTTTTGGAAATCGAGTAGGTAGCGCGCTTGTATGCAAGCCCATGAGAACTGGGTTTGAGTCCCGGCCTGGCCATGGTCATACGCTTTAACCTTCTCGTATTTCTTTCCTCATTTCTAATGAATTGAAATTGAAAATTCATCTTTTCATCTTTTAAATTTGTGTGAAATAAAGTCCAGAAAATAGAAAATTTCAGAAATTAGTACCACACGTGGAACAAAGGATTTCTAATTTGTGAGAGTCTACTGTATATGATATTGTATAACATGCCCACGTAGTTCCCCGTATGGCCCAAAATCAAAGAATATCTGCAAAAAACAACAACACAAACCACACTCGTTCAGTGTTCAGTACATTTTCCACAGAACTTTACAAAAATAATTGCATGCAAAGCCAAAATAAAATAACGCACGCTCGATGTCGATGCTGAAGATGATTGTCCCGTTACTTGTGTGCCGAGTAATTTGTCGTGCAAGCATTGTTATTATAATAGAAATTAATCCTTGCCACAGTGCACTGGCAAATAAAATTGAGTTCATTGATTTGTCATTATTGCAATATCCATCAAACATGGAATATATTTAAAAAAAAAAAATCAGCCAAATTTTCTTACAGTGTACTTCATGACAAGTGATTTTATTGCATTGTAATTGTTTTTTGTTTTGTTTGATTTTTTGCCAAACACTACAATGAGCAACATTTTGTGTTTGTTTTTTGTTTTTTTAAGTTTTGGCCCGCACTTAAAATTTCTTGGGTCCCACTGTTGTGTAACATAATATGTTTAATAATACGTTTTTAATTACATGAAGTATGTTTGTATTTTCTTATGTTTAATTTTTTCTTGTTTTCAGTTTTTGGTTTTACTTTTATTTTAAATTTTATATTAACTTTTATATAGATTTTTCTTTTTTATTTTATTTATAAATTTCATTTTTTTTTATTTTTATTTCTATTTCTTTTTATATTTTTAATTCTATTTATATTTCTATTTCTATTTTGATTTCTATTTATTTCTATTTCTATTTATATTTCTGTTTATATTTCTATTTCTATTTTTATTTCTATTTCTATTTCTTTTTCTATTTCTATTTCAGTTTCTATTTCTATTTTTATTTCTGTTTCTATTTCTATTTCTATTTCTATTTCTATTTTTATTTCTATTTACACTTTATTTCTATTTCTATTTCTATTTCTATTTTTATTTTTATTTCTATTTCTTTTTCTATTTACACTTTATTTCTATTTCTATTTCTATATCTATTTCTATTTCTATTTCTATTTCTATTTTTATTTCTATTTCTATTTATATTTCCATTTCTATTTCTATTTCTATTTTTATTTCTATTAACACTTTAATTCTATTTCTGTTTCTATTTCCATTTATATTTCTATTTCCACTTCTATTTCTATTTCTATTTCTATTTTTATTTCTATTTCTATATCTATTTCTATTTCTATTTCTATTTCTATTTATATTTCTATTTCAATTTTTTTTGTTTTTCTATTTCTATTATTATTTCTATTTCTATTTCTACTCTACTTTTATTTCTATTTCTAGTTCCATTTCTATATCTATTTTAATTTCTATTCCTATTTTTATTTTTATTTATATTTTTATTTTTATTTTTATTTTTATTTTTATTTTTATTTTTATTTTTATTTTTATTTTTATTTTTATTTTTTAATACTATTTTCATTATTATATTTAAAAAAATAAATAAATAACTGGCCATTTCAGCCCTTGAAAGGACTTTGACCTAGCTTCTTATGATCAATTGTGTTGTGCGTGTTATTAAGTTTGTACACAATTGACCGAGAACCGGACCTACATGCTTAACGCGACTCCGAACGGCGAAGAACGGAATGTTCTCGTTCTCAAGAAGCTTTACATGTCATTTTTATTACTCTCTGAGGTTTGCCATTGTCTGCAGAGAGGTGGCGGCCGTACAGAAAAATTATTTTTAATTCAAATAATTTTCTGTCGCTGCTGGGATTCGAACCTGGGTCTCCAAAGTTCGTTGACATAGCGGCCACGCACTTTAACCAACTACGCCACGGACGCCAGCAAATATTATATTTAACATTATTTTATTTTTCTTTTTATTTTTATTTATAGTAATGCTATGTTTATTATTTTTATTATTAATTAATTTTTCATTATAACTTACAAACTTTATATATTATATATTATTATTTTTTGCCATTTTTGTTTTATAAATATTTTTTTTTTTTATTTTATAATATTTTGAATGTTAAATCATTTTTATTGAAGGTTTTTTTTTGTTAAAACTGCTTTTATTAAAAAGGGTTACATTTAGAAAAAATTTTATTTCCGAATAATGATTAGAATTTGCCAAATAATATAAAAACGAAAACATTTCTTTTATTTTTGAATTTTGCAAAAAATATCCAAACTCAAAAATCTATACATGTCAAAAAAAAATTTTTTTAATTTGCTCTTATTTTTTGACAAATTTTAAGCAGTTTTTGTCGATTTGATAGAGAACGCCCCATATATTTATCAATTTTATTTTATTTATGTTGTAAATTGGAATTTTTTCTGATTTGGGATTTTATTTTTATATATTTTGTAGTTTCTTGCATATTTTTAAATTTTTTATTTTTATATCTATTAATAGTTTGATTAAAAATTTAAGTTATTTCTATATTTATTTTTTGTTTTGTTTTTTTTTTCAATTTAATTTTTTAATTTTAATGTTATTTGTAAGTTTTAATTTTATTCAGCGAATTGACTTTACATATAGATGTTCCCTGAGAGTTTTTATGACAAATATTTTTTTATTTATTTTCATTCCATAAAATGTACCGAATTCTGTCGTATTTTAGCGCCACTTTTCAACTATGAACATTTTTTTACGAAAGTTTTTGGTTATATCTAACGTAGTATTGGGAACATACTGTGAAATTTTGTAGCAAATCCATGGAGTAGTTTTTTTTGCGATTTTTTTTTTTTTGTGTAGGGAAGCACACCATATGGACATATTTGGTGATCTACCTTCTTTTTATATCTATGTTGATTATGTATTCTTGCAAGCAAAGTAGTTATGAAATTCTTTTATCGAATATATTTACAGAAGGAACTTTTTTGAAAATCACGTCTTGGGGTACTTGCAGGTACACCAAAAACCAATCTTAGATTTAGTAAAACCGTGGCACCTATTGGTGATACCTTTACGATACCTGAGATCATAATTTGTTTATTAATTTTTGTCGTTAGGTCATATACAAATTCATTTACTCACCTAGTAATAATTCAATGCAACAACGTTGCATGATTGTTACATTTTCGATCTTGTAGTGACTCTTCCTCTCTTGTAGTGATTCTCTCTGTAGTGACTAAAATTTATTTATGTTTTAATTGTGTTGTTAATAATCAGTCCTTGCTGGTGTATAATATTTTTAACTTTTCTATCAATTCATAATATCGTGTAACAAATCTGTGGTATCGTTGCTTCAACAGCATCCTCTACGTTCCGATGACGTAGTTTTTTTTTTGTTTTTTTCATGAGGTTAAAGACTTAACATTTACTTTTGTACCATAACTTTTCTTGTTTGAAATGTGCACGTAAAAAATTTCACTTTTGAATGTTCACAGTTATATACAGTTGGTAACATTTATGAGTTTTGGGAAAATTTTCAATTGGCAGTTTAGCTCAAGTCAACCACGCAAGCATTCGATTGCTTTGCTTTTGATTACCAAAAATATCAGAAACAACAGAAATTAGCCGACTCATTGACTTAGTTAGCATTTCAATATGCATGATTGGGCTGCATGAACTGAACACGGTTCAAAAATTTGACTTTAGTATCCATGCAAATGTAATGATTATGAGTTCTGAATAACATACCATACCATACCATAAAACAAACCATAAACCTCCTGGCTTGACAGTCAGTCGTTACTCGAAGTGATGTATTTTCGTATTTTTTTGAATTATCTTCAACAGTTGGACTTGGAAAATACAACTTAACTGTTAATAATGAATAATTCATAATTCAAAGGTCAAAAATTGCATATTTTAGTTCCAATTTCGTTGCTTAAAATTCGAAACAGTTCCAATATGCAAAACAGTGCAAGGAGTAAATTGCATGTAAATGGTATGCAATGTATTTTAACTTGCTATAATAATTATGTAAGTTCATTAAAAAAAAAGGAATTGAAATATGTATGCAATAAAAAAATATAATGTCGAGACCGTAAATTAAAGCCAACCAGTCCTTGCGTCTAAACAGTATAAAATAAAGTAAAGATACAACAAGCAAACTACATTACAAAACATAGCCAGCTTATGAACCGTCATGAAAACCATTAAATAATAGCATTAAAACCATCTAAAACACACTGCAATCATTAGGGTTGATACACGCTGCCATTTTACCGAACCTGATTTTGTTTAATACAATCAGCAGATAGCGCTAGTAGGACATGTTTTATCAATTTAATTAAAATTCTATATTACTTTATGACCACACTAGTTCATAAAAGATGCAGTGAAATAAAAATTTTATATCTTCTCATTCCTACTGGGTTAGCGGCATGTGCATGACTGTTTGGCTTGTGGCACAATTAGCGATCTGCATGTGAGTGCAAAGAGCCAACGGAAAAAGTTAGTATGAGCTCGGTCGGAATTACTACAGGCTCATGTCGCCCGATTTAGATAAGAAATATTTTCTACATGTTTTTCACCCATGATAAAACTACGATGGAGTCCTCTAATTGTTTTTATTAAAATTATTTTTTTTCACAACCATTAAACAATAATTAACATAATCATTACATAAACATTAAGGATCATATTATGAGTTTTTTTTTTTTTTTTTTTTTTAATATAAAATAACCTTATTTATTTAATTATTAACACTTATTGTTGAGCTCGAGGTCAGGTATGTTCATGAATAAAACAAATAACATAACAAAAACACCTACTTCGTATAGAATAATTACACAGCAGACTAGACAGCTGTTTCTTTGGCCGCCACACCAACTCATCAGTAGTCTTGCGTGATTTTTACTGTGATCAACTACTGCTACTGCTTAAGTTCAACTTATTCTGTCAATGTTCCGAGAAAACTTCTAGAAATTTTTGGTCGAGTACAAATCTTTCATTAAAATAGTTTCTCATTTTGACGGAAAAATAGAAAGGGAATTCACTCCAAAAGAGTACGTGAGTTTTTATTGTACGTCCATCATTTATCAACAGTCTGCCATTATTGAAAATAACTGGTTGTTGTAGATCATCAACTAGCATTCATTCAGGTCGAACAGCAGACAACTTGAAAGCTTTTTCTAAGACTTGTATTTGCTAAAATCGGGGCTAGTTGGCATGACAGGTAACTCCATCGGGTAATGAAAATATTTTGAAATATTAGAGAAAATTGAATTGAAATTTACACTGCTCGAATTACACTGTTCTACAAATGTTTTGTTATTTTTTAATGTACAAGAGCTCCCACCGACATTTTATGTTTTGCCGATCCATATGATGACTTTCTGCGTTTTCAGAATGTTTTCATCACGTCAATTTTTTTGTCAAGGAGCTTTTTAATAATTTACTTCGATTTTATTACTTTGCCTTCCATTTTTGCTGAAATGTTTTAAATCGTTTAATTTTTTTACAAATGTAAGGTGCTTACGTGAATAGAAATAGCATTGGGTATAAGGGTCAGGGTAATATATTTTCAATGCTTTTAAAATAACAAAATTGGTAACTTAGTTATGGACGATAACAACATTGAAGCTATTGAGTTTCTAACCTCAGAAGATTTTTGTCAATTTTTGTGTCAGCTGTCAAAGTGTTTCATATCTCTCTATCTATGGTTTCAGTACAGTGATAAACACAGACCAGAGCGACAGTGGGGCACTTCATACAAGTTAGACGAAATAATATATTTTATGATTTTAAATGATAGGGGATGTAAAAATAAGTAAACAAATTTATGAAGAGTCAAGGTCTATTTTGACCTCCTAGGAAGCTTGGGCTATTTTGAATTTTCAGGCAGTTGTTTCACTTAAAACGCTCTTGCAGTGAAAATTTTTGATGTGGAACTATTTGCAAAGGCGTTTTTTTGCAAATCGTTTGCCGCAGTGAAATTATTTTAAGAAAGTTTAATCAAGACTTTGTAAAAATATGGTCTGTTTACGGATTCGAATCATGAAATTGATTCATCGACAAATCCTATACTGATCTCACTGTATGAAAAATATTTAATCGGTGTGTTATGGGACATAGGCGTCAGCAGGAATTTTTCCAGAGGGAGGGGGGTTTGGGGGAAAGGTATGTATTGGTGTACACGTATATGAAAATGATTATATGAAAATGTAACATATAAACAAGAAGTAAATATATATGAAATGTTTCAAATGTCCGTGGCGTAGTTGGCTAAAGTGCGTGGCCGCCATGTCAACGAACTTGGAGACCCAGGTTCGAACCCCAGCAGCGACAGAAAATTATTTGAATTAAAATAATTTTTCTGTACGTCCACCACCTCTCTGCAGATAATGGCAAACCTCAGAGAGTATTCAAAATGCCATGTAAAGCTTCTTGAGAACAAGAACATTCCGTTCATCGCCATTCGGAGTCGGTGTTAGCCATGTAGGTCCGGTTCTCGGTCAATTGTGTACAAACTTAATAACACGCACAACACAATTGATCATAAGAAGCTAGGTCAAAGTCCTTTTAAGAGCTGAAATGGCCAGTTATTTATTTTTTTATTTATGAAATGTTTCAAGTCCAGGGGGGGCAAGTGCCCCTCCCTGCTTATCTCTGTGGACATCCTTGTTATGTGCAATAAGTGCTACATATCACAAGACGGTGGGAGCTCGTCCACCAAATTAAAAAAATAAGTCAAATATAATACCTAGTGACCATCTCACTTTTGTGACATTCGGCAAACCTTTTGGCGACATTAGCTCAAATACGGGGGCATTCTTCAGTGAAAATGGGGACAGTTCAGAAATAACTAAAAAAATTAAATTATCGCAAAAATTTACGTAAAAAATGGATGAAGTTTACTTCTTTTTTATATATTTATGAAATTATATATTTATTTTAATTCTCCGAGTTAAAATCCTTTAAAATAAAAATTATCGATGATTAAGGTTTGCTTTTTATTCGTCCAATAATTCATTATCGCTACCGGCAACCTTTTTCACCATTGCCGGAGCGTTTTAAGCAAGTCAAAAAATTACAAACATCTGAACATCATGTCACATTTCACGAATGTGATGGTTTTGAAAATACTTATTTGTAGGTGCGTTTATTCATTCATTCAATTTCGGTTTCTGGTCGAAAATCCTCGTTCGAATGAAGCAAATGTACCGGAAAAGCAATAGATAGGTATATTGGACAATACCTCCTAAAAGTTTGTACGGCGCATTTTTTGTCGCAAAATTTTTGAAGCTCTCCATCCTGCGCATGGTGTCAAATGGTGTCTTCTTCAGTTTCCATTGCTGAATTTTTTCAGCAGTTATAAATTTCGTCAAATAACCGAACTGATAAATAAAAAATGTCTTTAAGAATTATGGGATATTCCGTGCAATTTTGGGACACCGGGACAGTTGTCAAAATTCGAAGATACGTCCCGAGTAAATGGGACAGATAGTCACACTATTAATATCACTCGATTACCTATGTCACAAAACAACTTTGAAACTACTCATATTTTCTAGTTTTTAAAATTATCCTGATGAAATATTCACCCTTTGTTAAATTTAGTGCATTTTATTCTTATTTAGAATCATCATTTCTTTTGCTGCAGCAGATGGACCCATCAAATCATGGGTCTTTCCCCAAGAAGGTGATTTAGGTTTAAGATCTTGTGTCCCTGTTAAAAACCAACGTTCTTAAAAATTTAAATTCTGACAAATATATTTAATTCCCAAATTTAATCAAAGTCATGATTTTTTAACCGTTTCAACTGGACCATGAACCCTTATTTTTAGTGGAAGCCCATTGAAAACATAATCGATTTTGAATCCGAGACCAACATTATAAATTTCCAAGTTTTAATTAACCCCAGATTGAAGTTTTTAATCTAAATTCAATTTAGGTTTGTAAACTTGGATCTAATGGCTGTTGAGAGAAGTCAAAAATTACAGGAAAACGTTTTTACCGATTTTCTGCTTCACCACCAACGTGGACTTCATCCCAGTTAAACATGACTAACATTTTATCTAGAGCGTATATTTTAATCGTCAGTTGAACGTCATTTGGTGATTGCGACTTTTTTCTCTGCTTCAGTCTAATGCTGTCATATGTTTTGTTATTTTTATAACGATTGTTTTATTATTTTTATAGTATTTGCAGCAGTTTTAGCCATTTTATTGAAATTATGTTAATGCGGCTGCAATGAAGAACCAATTTAAAAAAGCACAAAAAGGAAAAAAAAAATGAATGAAAATAAAAAAAAAACAAGTTTAACGAATGAAAAGAACATCAAATGTGCATTAAATACTCAGCAGCTGCTCTACTGCCGCACGGTTGGGGTCTACCTGGCAACTCTAGATTATTATTATTATGCGAATGAAAGCAATTCGCAATTTAAATAGCAAAATTGTCCATGTACATGACTACCTGACTGTCTATCCGTTCCACTGTCTGTCTATCTGGTCTTCTGTTCGACCGTCCATGCTGGGCTTTGCGTGCTGGGCTGCATCACCTCTGACGTTGCCATCGCACCTGTTCCTTCTTCTCCTTCTCCAGAAGCACAACCTTAATGTACTATATGCCTTTTATTACCCAACATATTCCTTCACTTGACTTTTCACTCATCGCAACATGCCGCTGCAACTAGATAGCGCTAGACATTCATTCGGACGCATAGGAACGAGCATGAGGAACGGACAGGCGAAATAAACGGAAGCGGACAGACATGAAGCTCTTATCGTGCAAAATTATGCATGAATTCAATGCATTTTTAATTAAGAGCAGAAATAGATGAGAAAAAATGTTCACTTTACTTTTTGCCCAGCTATGTGAAATGAGGGGCGTGTCAATTGACAGCGCTGATAGCAGCTGATGGCAGTACCTACCAGTCAGTACAAGTTGTGAAGCCAGAACTGAGTGCGATGCTTCTACATTTTAAGTGTTGCCCTTGGCTGATTGCTGTCCGAGAAGAGTTGTTGCGGGGGGGAAGGGGGTTTTGTACAGGTTATTTTAATGGCAAAAACTAGACCGAAGATGCTTCAGCGGAAGCCTTGAAAGTTATTTCAATGCATTCAATGCTTATTTTAATCAAATAAAAATATTCTTGTACTTCAGTTGGACATTGAGGAGTTTTGGTTGGTAAAATTAAATTATGCAAAAAAAAAAAAAAAAAAATGATCTCAAGAATTTTTGATAATGGAATAACATTAGATAATTGAAGCTATTCATACTGAGAATTTTTGACTTAATAACGGTACGTTTTGCCGCGCAGGTTTCCAAAAAAGTTAAAAAAGCATTTTTACAAAATGCATCGTCGTTGCATGGAATTATTACTCGCTGAGAATTGGTAACAGTTAGGTCAAGACAGTAAAGGTTGGATTTTTGACTTTATGCAAAATATAAGAAAATAATAACGTCATCGAGACGCAGGGAGCTGCCAAAGCAACGAAAATTAAAATTTGTTTCATAAATTTATAACGTGCTATGTAAAGGTTATAATATCAATTACTCGTAGGAATCTTATAAACATCGCATATTTTAACCAGGTCTTCGGGATGAGAGACAAAAATAAAAGGAATTGTGTTATTATTTCATAAATGTAAAGTGCCACAAAAATTTATATCTCCGATTGGCTACGCTCTTCGCCCATCTCCCATACAAAATAAATAATATTTAATGTAGTTTATAAATTTAAAAAAAAATAACTTTTTGACGTGACGAAGTTACGTTGTACTGCTCCAGTTTCCAAAAAAGTTGAAAAATTAATTTTTTAAAAATTCATCTGCGTATCATTGAATTGTTACTCGCTGGGTATAAGAGCTATGATTAAAAAAATAGTATGACCATAAAGGTTAATTCTTTGAGTATATTCAAAAAACAAAAAAAAATTTAATACGGCATAGGGACGTAGTGGGAGCTGCGTAAGCAACGCAACTGAAAATTTGTTACATGTAATTATTACTCGCTGAGTATTAGTGCTAGGATTAAAAATATGTTACGCCAATAAAGGCCTACTGTAAGCCCTCACAACAAAATTAGACAAAAAATTTCTGACATCATGGGGACCCTGAGAGAGCCGCTCAAAGATCGATAACGCAACATTCATGCAGCGGCGTTGCATTGAATTTTTACTCAATGAGTATATAACCTACGAAAAAGTTTAAAAAGGAAAATAAAGTTTTTATACATGGCTTAACGACAAAAATAAAAAGAAAATTCCGGCGTCGTCAGGTCGTGAATATAGAAGCTTATGTAACAGAAATGTAATATCGTTGCATGGAATTATTACTCACTCAGGAGGAGTGGGATGTGTTATTACGCTTCACAACTAAATTACAAAAAAAATTTTGTTGTCATGATTTCAGGGATGCAATCACATAATGCAGTAAAAAAGCTACAGCCATAAAAAAACGTTGCATGGATTTTTAACTCTGTGACTACTGGTGCAACGGTAAATTTTAAGGAACGAAAACAAAGGTGAGGTCTTCGGGCATATGACAAAAATAAAAAAAAAATTTGACGGCGTGTCAAAAACCCTCAGGGAACCGCCTAATATGACGCATATGCATCACTTTTGCTGGATTAATTAAATTAGAGCACAACCAATGGGGAAGCAAAAAAAAAGCTAAACAAAAAGCACCAACACCAAATCAAACAACAACTCCAACACCAACACCAACACCAACACCAACACCAACGCCAACACCAACACCAACACCAACACCAACACCAACACCAACACCAACACCAACACCAACACCAACACCAACACCAACACCAACACCAACACCAACACCAACACCAACACCAACACCAACACCAACACCAACACCAACACCAACACCAACACCAACACCAACACCAACACCAACACCAACACCAACACCAACACCAACACCAACACCAACACCAACACCAACACCAACACCAACGCCAACACCAACACCAACACCAACACCAACACCAACACCAACACCAACACCAACACCAACACCAACACCAACACCAACACCAACACCACCACCAACATCAGCCTCAACATCAACATCAACATCAACATCAACACCAACACCAACACCAACACCAACACCAACACCAACACCAACACCAACACCAACATCACCATCAACATCAACATCAACATCACCATCAACATCACCATTAACATCAACATCAACATCAACATCAACATCAACATCAACATCAACATCAACATCAACATCAACATCAACATCAACATCAACATCAACATCAACATCAACATCAACATCAACATCATCATCAATATCAACATCAACATTAACATCAACATCAACATCAACATCAACATCAACATCATCATCAACATCAACATCAAAATCAACATCAACATCAACATCAACATCAACATCAACATCAACATCAACATCACCATCAACATCAACATCAACATCACCATTAACATCAACATCAACATCAACATCAACATCAACATCAACATCAACATCAACATCAACATCAACATCAACATCAACCTCAACATCAACATCAACATCAACATCAACAACAACATCAACATCAACATCAACATCAACATCAACATCACCATCAACATCAACATCAACATCAACATCAACATCAACATCACCATTAACATCAACATCAACATCAACATCACCATCAACATCAACATCAACATCAACATCAACATCAACATCAACATCAACATCAACATCAACATCACCATTAACATCAACATCAACATCAACATCAACATCAACATCAACATCAACATCAACATCAACATCAACATCAACATCAACATCAACATCAACATCAACATCAACATCAACATCAACATCAACATCAACATCAACATCAACATCACCATCAACATCAACATCAAAATCAACATCAACATCAACATCAACATCAACATCAACATCAACATCAACATCAACATCAACATCAACATCAACATCAACATCAACATCAACATCAACATCAACATCAACATCAACATCAACATCAACATCAACATCAACATCAACATCAACATCAACATCAACATCAACATCAACATCAAAATCAAAATCAACATCAACATCAACATCAACATCAACATCAACATCAACATCACCATCAACATCAACATCAACATCAACATCAACATCAACATCAACATCAACATCAACATCAACATCAACATCAACATCAACATCAACATCAACATCAACATCAACATCAACATCAAAATCAACATCAACATCAACATCAACATCAACATCAACATCAACATCACCATCAACATCAACATCAACATCAACATCAACATCAACATCAACATCAACATCAACATCAACATCAACATCAACATCAACATCAACATCAACATCAACATCAACATCAAAATCAACATCAACATCAACATCAACATCAACATCAACATCAACATCAACCTCAACATCAACATCAACATCAACATCAACAACAACATCAACATCAACATCAACATCAACATCAACATCAACATCAACATCAACATCAACATCACCATTAACATCAACATCAACATCACCATCAACATCAACATCAACATCAACATCAACATCAACATCAACATCAACATCAACATCAACATCAACATCAACATCAACATCAACATCACCATTAACATCATCATCAACATCAACATCAACATCAACATCAACATCAACATCAACATCACCATTAACATCAACATCAACATCAACATCAACATCAACATCAACATCAACATCAACATCAAGATTAACATCAACGTCAACATCAACATCAACATCAACATCAACATCAACATCAACATCACCATCAACATCAACATCAACATCAACATCAACATCAACATCAACATCAACATCAACATCACCATTAACATCAACATCAACATCAACATCAACATCAACATCAACATCAACATCAACATCAAAATCAACATCAACATCAACATCAACATCAACATCAACATCAACCTCAACATCAACATCAACATCAACATCAACATCAACATCAACATCAACATCAAAATCAACATCAACATCAACATCAACACCAACATCAACATCAACATCAACATCAACATCAACATCAACATCAACATCAACATCAACATCAACATCAACATCAACATCAACATCAACATCAACATCAACATCAACATCAACATCAACATCAACATCAACATCAAAATCAACATCAACATCAACATCAACATCAACATCAACCTCAACATCAACATCAACATCAACATCAACATCAACATCAACATCACCATTAACATCAACATCAACATCAACATCAACATCAACATCAACATCAACATCAACATCAACATCAACATCAACATTAACATCAACATCAACATCAACATCAACATCAACATCAACATCAACATCAACATCAACATCAACATCAACATCACCATCAACATCAACATCAACATCAACATCAACATCAACATCAACATCAACATCAACATCAACATCAACATCAACATCAACATCAACATCAACATCAACATCAACATCAACATCAAAATCAACATCAACATCAAAATCAACATCAACATCAACATCAACATCAACATCAACATCAACATCAACATCAACATCAACATCAACATCAACATCAACATCAACATCAACAACAACATCAACATCAACATCAACATCAACATCACCATCAACATCAACATCAACATCAACATCAACATCACCATTAACATCAACATCAACATCAACATCACCATCAACATCAACATCAACATCAACATCAACATCAACATCAACATCAACATCACCATTAACATCAACATCAACATCAACATCAACATCAACATCAACATCAACATCAACATCAACATCAACATCAACATCAACATCAACATCAACATCAACATCAACATCAACATCAACATCAACATCAACATCAACATCAACATCAACATCAACATCAACATCAACATCAACATCAACATCAACATCAACATCAACATCAACATCAACATCACCATCAACATCAACATCAACATCAACATCAACATCAACATCAACATCAACATCAACATCAACATCAACATCAACATCACCATTAACATCAACATCAACATCAACATCAACATCAACATCAACATCAACATCAACATCAACATCAACATCAACATCAACATCAACATTAACATCAAAATCAACATCAACATCAATATCAACATCAACATCAACATCAATATCAACATCAACATCAACAAGACCATCCATAAGAAACACCGTCACGTCAAAACCTACGGGTGTGTCCACGGCCAACTCTTTTTTATTAAAATTAATTATCTCCATTATCTGTTATAATTAAAATTAATTGTCTCCACTTGTACTGATCCGATTGATGCAATTTTTTTATATCTGTTATTTAATGCTCTCCTGCGTTAGCTTACGGATTGTATTGAAAAAAATTTCTTATATCAAAATAATAAGAAATAATGACAATTTAATTTTTTAATAGGGGTATTTACTGTGACTTGGGTGGTTGTGAAGATTGGCAAATGCTGTAATTTTGCTTTTGTAAACTTGTTCCCAAATACTCACCTAGCAATCTACTCTAGTAGATCTTGTTGACCCCGACTTGTTTAGTAGATTGAATTCTTGCAAAATTGAGTAGTGGAGAGGTCTGGGTTGTGAACCATTATATTTTTCCTTTCCCTAATTGACATATCGTTAATCTTTCAACTGCTAAGTTTGTCTTTTGACATGACTCAAGTTTTGCAGTTATACTGTGTATAGTGTACAGATTGCTTGTGCTAGCGATAGACATCGTGTTTGAAAATCAACTGCGATAACTTTTTTATTTTTTTAAAGTGCTATCCAAGTGAGTGAATTTATTCTAAAAATGTGAGTGTAGGGCATATTTATTTAGTGTTTTGATTCTATTTTACGAGCCATATTTTACGATATTGATTTTTGCACCATTTGTTTGAAGTTTTTGCATAAAGAACTAACACCCAAAAACTCCATCGAATGCAACACATGTGGCCACAACACAACATTCACTTGAAGTGCGCCAATTCGAAGATGAAGAAAATTATTGAACACTTCATTTATTACGATTTTTTTCGCCTAAGTAGCGTCATTATAACTTGTTTTGCCTCTTGAGGCCTTCTGAATAAATAAAATCTCAACTTGTTATAAAATTATTGGTGTTTTACTTCGTATTTTCCGACTTTTATTGGGATTTGTTAAATGGTTCACACCCTAGCCACTTTTTTGGTAGAGCCAAAAATCACGTCTCTAGAAAATTGGCAGTAGAGAGTTTAATTTTAATCAAAAGGCTAAGCTGTCTGCATAAAAAAAGTTGTGTTGTATATTCACCTTTCCAACGGTGTCTTGGATTATTCGATATCTTTATTCTGTGAAAAGTTAGAGCCCAAAAACGGAACTCGGTTCACAACCAAGCCCTATCCCCTACTTTTTCCATGTCACCATCTTTCGCAAAAATAGGCAATATTTGAATTGAGAAGAAATAAAAACAAAGTAAAGCATTGTATATGGGGGCATGGTACCTTCCATTTCGGAATTATAGGACGCACAAAATTGGAATTAGGTATTCGGCCTCGATTTACATGTGCCGTTTTACTGGTAAAATTTTATGGGCATTGGACAAAGGGAGTGGCACTTTTTTGGCTGTCAAAAATGTTTGCATAACTTACGAACTATTAGTTACACATCAATAAAACTCGGTAAAAATGTATAATTTAGTCCTGTCCTTTGACTGGAAAAATTGAGTGAGCATTGAACAAGGGGTGTAGCTAGAATTTAACTGATCAAAACATAGATGGCGCTTTAAAAAACTAAAATTTTCCACCACAGCTTAGCATTCTACCACAAAACGCCTTCATTTTTTGTATTTTAGGAAAATCGATTCTGGGGGAACAAACTCGCAAAATATTCTTTTATGCTGAACAAAATCTATCCCATTTCAAATGACGTAACAATTTTATGGAGTTGGAAAATCCTCTTTTAAACATAATGTCAAAACAATAGAGCTCAATAGGAAAGAATTGAATCAATTCATTTTGCCTGAATACTTACTTAAGAAACCAAATTCTTGGTTAATCTATAAACTTCATAGAATTGAAAATGTTAAAGTCACAGCTGTAACAAAGGACTATTTTGACAAATTTTTATGTAAAGCTCAAATAATCCCGAAATAAAACTTTTATTAAATATTTTACATGAAATATTTCTTTCTTTCTTTCTTTGAATATTTTATTTAGAAAGTTGTGGTAGTTAGTTGTGTAGTTTTTTTAATACTACACTCAGAAAAAAGTCTCTCGGCATCATATTTAGAGAAAAATTATATAGAGTTTGCTCCAGAAAATGTTTTTCTCTAAATGTGATACCAAAAATTCCCTAAAAATGGTAAAAAGCTTCCATGAAAAAGAGGAATTGAGAAATATATCGTTCTTAGAGAAAACTTTTCATTTTCTAGCAAATTTTATCTTTAAATGAGAATTTTTTAGTTCGAGAAAGATACTTGTCATTATTAGAGACTTGAAATATTTTCACTTCCGACAAGTGAAGAAATATTTCTTCGAATATGTGAAAATTTATTCTAATTGAAGGAAATTTTATTTGAAAAAGAGAAAATTGCTATTATCAAAATTAGGGATTTTCTTCTCACAAAAATATAGGAGTTTTTTTCTCAAAAGTCGCAAAATTGATTGTAAACTGTACACGGGAACAAATAAAAATTCATATACATTTTGATATTTATGTTCATTGAGGTTTCTAATCAAGCAAGTGTTCTTTAAAAATTAAATAACAATTTTAATAAAAATTTTATTCAATGCGTTAGGATTTATATATTTTTTAAAAACTGAAATCTTTTTATCAACAATTCCAGTCGACTGTGTATTTTTACATATTATTGGCTTGATCCTATCTACTCATTGAAATTTTTTTGTTTAACTCATTGTTTCCGGTCTTATAAACATACCTAAAATAAAACTCTTATAAGCCGACTCCGCCACCTAAAGCTATGATGAGAATAAGTCGTTAAACTAGACAGACAATTGTACAGGAATATAATTCTTGCCATGATAAAAACCATTTTTGCCATAGTAAAAATAGTAAGATGAGCTGTTAGCTTGATGCCGCTGTCTTAGTTTCTATATCCATACATATGTATGTACTTATATATTGTTGATATATTTTTTATTGGTCATCATGACAGACGACTTTGTTTAATGCTTGTTGCTGCGCAACTTGTAAGAGTTGCAGCTGCTGTTTCTGCCGCTGGCTGGCATGTTTATAAAAAGGTGTCTGTAAGGATGCGAGACAGCGTTGCGGCTAAGACGGAAAATAAAAACATTCGAAACGACATTCAACTCTTCGGCTTCGTTTATTATTCAGAAGTAGAGATGAGCTTGAAATAAAATCTTATGTGACGAAGGTGTTTTTCTTGGTTCTACTATAGGTAGCTAGGAAAGTGTTCCCGTAGGTAGATAGTTACGAAAATATTTTCTCAAAAGTAAAGCTCTTACTTTAGATGAGCAACGATAAATGGCTGCTGCTGGCTGCACATGTATTTTTAGTTTTATGTTTGCTGATGTCTAGTGCCAGACAGAATGGAAACTTCAATTATTTTCGGCAATTTTTACCATATGTTGCTGTTGCATTTTATGGCAAAATTTCATGAGAAAATTAATAATAAATTTACAGCAAAAAGGATACTCAGACTAAATGACTACGAGGCTTTATGCATCAAAACAATGAGTTGCCATACTACGGTAGATATGTAGACGTTTGTCTTTTATTTTATATCAGAACGAATTAATTGAAAATATTTAATATTTTAAAGCAAATGCTTAGTTCTTGTACTCGCTCGATTGGCCATCGCCTGCCGGTCTGTTTGTATGGCCCGACATTTATATATAATCAAGGATTTGCTTAAAACTTCAATAACTTGCTTTAAGGTGTTCAACAGAAACAGCAACAGCAACAGCAACAGCAACAACAACAACAACAACAACAACAACAACAACAACATCAAAGCAACTAGCAAGTGATCCTTGCATGCATCGGACAGCAAGCTGCAGGCTTCATGTGAAAACAAATGAATGTGTGATGAATATTTTTTGAAAATATAGTCTTTTATTGTTGTTGTTGTTGTTGTTGTTGTTGTTGTTTTAGCAAGCAATGGACATTTTTTTGTTCTATACTTTGGCAGACAGCTAGTTGGAATGAGTAAACAAGCGCAGGCATGCATGAGTCAGTCCATCCTGCACACGTCCTCGACAGTCTTGCAGCCTGCGGCCTTTGTGAAAATAAGATGCAAGTTGAGTGCCTTTGGGAGTGAGTTGAGCTGAGCATAACATGCCCGTCCCCTTGGCTGAAAATGAACATGAACTAATAACTTTGTCAGCAACAGCCTTGAGATTTAAGTTGACTCTTCGAAAACAGGCGGCGGTGGTGGTCGATAATTATTTTCTGTTGAAATGATTTGTCAGAAAGAGGCAGCAGCTCAGCCAGGAGCAGTGCAGTCAGTAGAAAGCGAATCAAAATCAAAATCAAAATCAAAATCAAAATCAAAATCAAAATCAAAATCAAAATCAAAATCAAAATCAAAATCAAAATCAAAATCAAAATCAAAATCAAAATCAAAATCAAAATCAAAATCAAAATCAAAATCAAAATCAAAATCAAAATCAAAATCAAAATCAAAATCAAAATCAAAATCAAAATCAAAATCAAAATCAAAATCAAAATCAAAATCAAAATCAAAATCAAAATCAAAATCAAAATCAAAATCAAAATCAAAATCAAAATCAAAATAAAAATCAAAATCAAAATCAAAATCAAAATCAAAATCAAAATCAAAATCAAAATCAAAATCAAAATCAAAATCAAAATCAAAATCAAAATCAAAATCAAAATCAAAATCAAAATCAAAATCAAAATCAAAATCAAAATCAAAATCAAAATCAAAATCAAAATCAAAATCAAAATCAAAATCAAAATAAAAATCAAAATCAAAATCAAAATCAAAATCGAAATCAAAATCGAAATCAAAATCAAAATCAAAATCAAAATCAAAATCAAAATCAAAATCAAAATCAAAATCAAAATCAAAATCAAAATCAAAATCAAAATCAAAATCAACAAAATCAAAATCAAAATCAAAATCGAAATCGAAATCGAAATCGAAATCAAAATCAAAATCAAAATCAAAATCAAAATCAAAATCGAAATCGAAATCGAAATCAAAATCAAAATCAAAATCAAAATCAAAATCAAAATCAAAATCAAAATCAAAATCAAAATCAAAATCAAAATCAAAATCAAAATCAAAAACAAATTCAAAATCAAAATCAAAATCAAAATCAAAATCAAAATCAAAATCAAAATCAAAATCGAAATCGAAATCGAAATCGAAATCAAAATCAAAATCTAAATCAAAACCAAAATCAACATCAAGAAAATCGAAAGTAAAACCAAAAGTAAAAGCGGAAACCAAAATATTATCAAAGGGTACAATTGGGACAAGCTTTAGGATGATAAGAATAAGACACGGGTCTGGACAAGGATTTATTTATTTATTTATTTATTTCATCTAACAGAGATCAACTCTTACAGACTACTTATATTAAATATTTCATAGATACATTTCAATAGTTCGATAGTTTTAATTTCAAGTCGTACCCATTGGTGATAAATACATTTCAGTAATTTCATTTCAAGTGGTAAATATTAATTGTTACAGTGGTAAATTTGTTTCAGTTGATTTAGGAAAGAGGAAAAGAAAATTTAGAAAGGTTTTTAAAGCGAACGACCATGGCCTGGCCGGGAATCGAACCCGGGACCTCTGGGATAGCAGTCGAGCACGCTACCTACTCGGCTACCGAGGCACCGATTTAAAAAAAGGATAAGGAAAAGTATAAGCACAACAATCTGCAACAGGATTTGGAAGACGATTTGGACAAGAACAAAGCTTAGGAAATGGATTTCGGCTAGGATTAGAATAAGGATATGGACAAGAACTGAAATAAGGATTAAGACATAATCCTTAATCCTCCATAAGGAAAAAGAGAAGAACAAAATTTAGGACAATAATAAGAACATAGGTAGCTTAATTAAGAGCTATCATAGGGATTGGGACAAGGGTTATTAAAACGATAAAGACCATTGAAAAATAAAAGAATACGGTAAACACTGGGACAAGAACTAAAACAAGAATAAGAATTAGGACATGAAAGGAGAGAACGCTGAGGACAAAGATAAGGATATGGACAAGAATTAGGACAAATGTTAGAAAAATGTTTGAAAGAATTTGAAGAAGGATTTGGACAAGAATTAGGATAAGGATATGGGATACATATAGCCTTTATACGAGGTGTGGCAATTAAGTTCCGGGAATTCGTCAATAAAACACGAAAAAATTAAGTTTTAATCAAAAGTTTATTATCGACCTTCACAATAGTCTCCCTCTAACTCTACACAACGTTTCCAACGTTGCTCCCATGATTGGAAGCACCCTTGGTAATCCTCCGACGTTAGACCGTTCAGCACCCTTGTTACGGCTTCCTTGACCTCCTGTACGCCACCCTTCCCTTGAGTGAACGAATTCCCTTGAGGTACGACTTCATCTTGGGGAATAAGAAAAAGTCGCAGGGGGCTATATCAGGGCTATAGGGTGGCTGCGGCAACGTTGGAATGCCTTTGTTTGCCAAAAACTCACGCACAACTAATGAGGAATGGGCCGGCGCGTTGTCGTGGTGCAAGATCCAGCCGGTTTCGGCGAGTTCGGGCCGCACACGCAAAATGCGTTTCCGCAGTCGCTCCAGGACGCTAACATAGAAAAGTTAACATTAGGTTTATCGCCTAATTTCACCAGAAATTGGATCACGACACGTTGCTTGTAAAGTAAATCACTCATTTTCGTGACGCGACTTAAAAAAGCACTTCCAAAAAACACGCATAAAACACAAACTGAACGTGCGATCCACTTCAAACTTTGACTGGAACTGAAGAAAGGTCACTGCCCTCTAGACATGTATATACAAAATACGCAGTGTTACCAGTTTTCGAATTATAACTAAATTCCCGGAACTTAATTGCCACACCTCGTATATGTACACGTTATATTGTATAATTAATAAAATATAAAGATGGATTCAGGGAAGAGATAAGGATATTGATACCAATAAGGACGTGGATAAAGAATCGTTGCCACGTTAAAATGTGATATGAACGATTGTAACTATTGTTATAGCAAATTTTAATAAAAAATTAATTCAAAATTAAATTGCTCTAAAACAACAAACGTCTTTATTAGGGTAACTTCACTCTCTATTATGATATTGTAGTGTTGGTTTTTTTTTTTTTGTTTTTTTTTTTTGTTATATTTTCTGAAAGATACTTTATTTCCGAAAGTCTCTATTCCGATAAGTGGCCATAATTAAGTTGACCAATGATATGTTTTTTGACCAATGATATGTTTTATTTTTTAACTTAGGAATAAGCCGGAAGAACCTAATGTTACGACACAGTCAGCTTAAAGCGTATTGAAGATAACTCTTGTGCTTTTAAGATTTTCATCTATGCTGCCATCAGTTGTTCTATTATTTCTATCACATTAGTTTTCAACAAAGTCCTACTAGTGGGTTAAGTTCCTACCTGCTGTTGCGTTTGCCAACGTATTTTCCTATTCATTGAACTTACATTCATTTCCCACAACGTCAACTTCTATGCACGGAAGTGCAATACGCACAGCTTGCTCGAGAATGGAGTTAAAGGAAAGAGACCGCGACCAAAAGGCAAGTAAGGATTGAAGTCCTCTCTGCTGCTGCTGCTGCTGCTGGTGATGGTATTGCTGCTATCGTGCATACCAATAACAACAACTAACAAATAGCAACAACTAGAACATTGAGACACAAAGTCCCATGGCAGGCTAGTATCAGCAACAACACTAAAACCAACAACAACAATAACAACAGCAGTAGCACTAATAATATAACAACTACAGCAACAACAATAACAACACCAGCAATACCGTTATCCCCAACATGCTCAACAAACACGAAATGTTTTTCACATTATTGCATGCTGTTGGTACATTAGGAGTGTGAAATAGTCAAATTGCAAAATTGGTTCTGCCTTGTAGTCCCGCAGGATTTCCATTCTATATGATTCGTTCCGTACATTCATTCTCTCTCACTCTATCCATTCACATGTTGTTCATTATTCCTTAACATTGGTTTGGGGATTTTTTTTTTATTACCTATTTACCTCTTTCTTGGTGTTACTTAGGAGCTGCTGACTGCAACCAGGACTGTCTGTTTAAGTATGAAAAATACTAGTGTTTTGAAAATGGAAAAAGTAGAATGAAAAAATAAAAAATCATGTTGCAATAAATTTTTTAAACAGCAGCATTTCTCAAATAGCTGATTTTTACATGTAGAAATATGTTTGCATATTTAAAGGATTTCGTGCAGGCTTTTTAAAAGTAAGAAGTCTATTCAAAATGTTGGAAAATACTAGGATGGTAAATAATTCTTTGGTCTGGCACACATGTGATAATAAAGTGCTAAAGAATAATAAAAAAATCAATATTTTTTTTCTGCACCTTTTAAACAATGGCTGTCAAAATTTGAGATAGTTTCACTTAGTAGTGTGTAAGTGAAAGTTATTTGAAATAAACAACTTACTATGGTCGTTTTATGGCGGCCGTGGCGCAGTGGGTAGAGTGCGTGACCCATACTCCAGAGAACCCTGGTTCAATTCCATCTGACACAGAGAGTTTTTTTAATTCAATTAATTTTTCTGTTCGATAGTCACCTCTCTGCAGACAATGACAAAACTCTGAGAGTAAATAATGCCATGTAAAGCTTCTTGAGAACATGCACATTAGCCGTTCGGAGTCGGCATAAAACTAGTTGGTCCAGTTCTCGATGAATTCCGTTCAAACATTTAATAAAGCGCACAACACAATTTGATCATAAAGAGTTCGGTCAAAGTTCCTTTCAAGGGCTGAAATAGTCAGTTTATTTATTGTTCGTTTTGATAAAGCATTATTTTTTAATGAGAAAAAATAGTGAGCAAGCCAATGAAAGGATTGACAATTTTTACGCTGAATCTACTCTTCAAAATTCAACCATAATTTATTGGTTTGTTAAATTCAGACGTGGTCGTACAAGTACTTCTGATGAAGAACGTTCAGGCCATGCAAAAGAGTTAACAACAGGAGCAATGATCCAAAACTCATGACATCGTATTAGACAATCCGAAATCGAAAGTGCGTGTGATAGTTCCGTCTACAAAGAGATGAACTGGTAGTTTCCATTTTGCAAGATAATTTGGGTATGAAAAAGCTTGTGCAAGATGGGTACCGCGTTAATAATCTACAACAAAAAAAAAAAATAAAAAAGCCAACAAGTTCATTGTTCGGAGCAATATTTAGCCATCGGATCACGGTTAATCGAAAGATTGTGAGTCGATTAGTGACGGTACTACCACCAAAATAATTAGTTGGGTCAAGTGGAAGTGCTCTGAAGCACCAAAAGTCAAATAAATCAAAGCTCAAAGGTTTTGGGAGGCCTCGGTAGGTAGATCACGCTTGACTGCCATCTCAGGGGTCCTGGGTTCGAATTCCGGCAAAGCTAGGTCTGCGTTCGAATCGAATATCTGCCATTTTCTACCATAAACGTACTCATAATGTTTTAGAGTATGTACGCTTATTATGTTGTTTACAGTGGTTTTAAAAGAGGACCCCGCACGTTTTGTATGAGAAGTGGCGCTTGGTGGAGTTTTCTGAAATTGATATATGTTATTCTATTCGAGCTCTTGATCGAAAGTTTTAATGGGCACAAAGTCGAATAATGGACAGATTTCGAGATGTCGGAGGTAGAAAGTGAGGTATGCCGGATCTAAACTGAAAAAATCGTTGCCTCTAGAATGACTCATGGCTTTATGTTTTTGACTGAAAGGGGATGTTCGTGATTTAAAAATTCTAACCCAATATCGTTAATGACAATTTTCACTTCATAAGTGACTTCCGACATTTTAAATCAAACATGCCCACGTAGTTGCCCGTATGGCCCACGTGGCCCTTCATACAAATTTTTTCTATCTTAATTTTGTCTTTGCAACACAACACAACCCCATATCGGCGGTAGTTCGGTACAATAACGAAACCAAGCAGTAATCCACTGTTTGGGTCTTTCAAATTGAGCTTTACCCGACAAAAGTTGTCAGTGGACGGAGCACATCCAAGCAAATAGTTTCCAGTTTTTTCAGAAAAACCGATCATGTTGCAACTGTACCACTTGAGCAACGGAGAACTGTTAATGCTGAATGAATACAACAATTTGTTTGCCGGAAGTCTTCGCAGAATTTAGGAAAACCAAACAAGGAAGGAAGGAAGATCATCCTCCATCACGACAATGCGAGTTCCAACTCATCAGATCAAACAAGAGAGTTTTTTAACATTCTTAATGTGGAATTGATGGGTCATCCACCTCACAGTTCCGACTTGGTATCTAATGATTACTTTTTGTTCCCTCACATTAAGAAAAAAATGCGTAGCTAGCGTTTTTTACACCCGAACAGGCCGTTGTAACCTTCAAAAACCTGACTTCGAAGGCACCAACTTCAGAGTGGCAAAATTGTTTCGAAAATTAGTTCAAATGAATGCCAAAAATATTTACAATAAATGTAGAAGTTTAATTTTTTTATTTATTTATTTATTTATTTACTTATTTTCATCTAACAGAGATCAACTCTTACAGACTACTTATATTAAATTATTCATAGATACATTTTCAATAGTTTCAATAGTTTCAAATAGTTTCAATAGTTTCAATAGTTTCATTTCAAGTCGTAAACATTGGTGATAAATACATTTCAATAATTTCATTTCAAGCGGTAAATATTAATTGTTTCAGTGGTAAATTTTTTTCAGTTGATTTAGGAAAGAGGAAAAGAAAATTTAGAAAGGTTTTTAAAGCGAACGACCATGGCCTCGCCGGGAATCGAACCCGGGACCTCTGGGATAGCAGTCGAGCATGACACTTCTCGACTACCGAGGCGCTTTAATTGAAAACTGATGCGTATTTCGAGAGTTGAACAAATCGTACTGTACAAAAGGTATCGAAATATTAAAATAAAGTTAGACCAGTGATCATCAAAGCATATGCCCGCGGGCATTTGAGCTTTTGTGCTTAAAAGCTTTCTGTATACATACATATTGACTTACGGACGAGCACTGAACTGCGTCAGTATCTATTGAAATTTCATGCAGAAAAGACCTGCGGCACATGCATGCTTGTTAGATTGTTTTTTTGCTGCACATACGCAACTTATGCTGCACTCATAAAAATATCAGTTTTTGCTATTTCTATGCAAAATTTATTTACTGGAATGGGAGTTGCAATCCTTTTTCAGAAAATATTTTTTTTTAACCTCAATGTATGGTGTGCTACCGAACTATTTCTGCTCCATGTATTCCATGTTCGGTACCACCAACTTATGTGAAAGCGCATTTTCAATGCTTAAACTTATTCAGTCGAAACAACAAAATAAATTATCTGACGAGCATATAGAGGACTTGGAATAAAATGTTATAATGGTCAAATAGATGTTGATAATATTTTTAAAAATATACCCATAAATGAGGGAATATAAGTTTTTCGGCCTAAGTTGCATTTGGAGTAAATTTATTATTTTTTAATGCTTTTTTATAAATTTTATATTTTTGTATTATGAACTATAAAAAACCTATATGTTTCGTTTACTTTTTTTTATAGATAAAAATAGGTCGTTAACAGCCCATAATTTGTATGCGGATAATTAAATTATAAGGATTTTGGATAGTTCTCCATTGTGTGAATTTTAAAAAAAAAAATTTATAATCCACGCTAAGAAACAAATAGAATATTATTTAAAAACAAATTCTTAAAAAATTATAAAGAAAAAATAACAATCACAAATAGCTAAGACCAAGTATTCCAAATAATAAATAATGTTATTAAATTGAAAAGTTAAAGCGCTTAGAGAAGAAAACAAATATTTTTTTCAAACAATGAATTCTAATTAAATCAAAAACTAAAAAACCTAAAGAATTAAAAAAAAAAACAAAAAAGCAAAAAAAAAGTCACAGTTTCGTATAGTAAGTACTGACACTTCTAAATAAAAATTGAAATTAAATTATGAAATTAACCTTTACTATTTTAATTTTTCTCCTTGTTTGTAACAGTGCATAAAATAGTGAATGTTAATATGTTTCTTCGATATGAATTGTGTTATTATGAACAGTAGTAAGCATACGTGTATCTCAAAATTTTTTAAAAACATTTCCCCCTCACGCCTCTCCAATAGATTCGTAATACACAAGATGAAAATTTTTGGTGCCACTGAATAATCAAACAAGCGAACCATCGTCTTGCATGAAAGCTGGACTGAGACTTAAGTAGTATTTTTTTCAGTGCAAAGCTTTCAATGATCTTTTATACATAAACAAAGTATGCTTGTATAGAGTTTGATGACCACTGAGTTAGCCTAACAGCTCTATTCTGCTTGTTAACATAACAAGGAATTGTAAAGAAGCTTCTGTTAATGTTCTTGATATGTAAAGTAAATCTATGTATTCTGGCAAATCATTAACAATTTGAAAGCTCTAAAAAGCTGTTAAAGTTCACCACGCATGGTGAAAATGTTATGTCAGCTGTTCTTTTATTGCTTATTTTTTGGTTATTTTGATTGCTTATGTTAATTTTTTTACATGTAAAATGGAAAATGTTAAGAAATATATAATTTACTGCTTTTTTTCAATTGTTTTATGTTTCAATATTAATTTTTTTAATAGCCAAGCAATGCTCGAGTGTTTTGCATTTTTTCTTTGATATTCTTCAGTATAAATAGTTAAAAGAAGTAAGAATTCATTAAATTTTTTATATTTAATTTTATTTGCACAGCATTTGCTTGGCTTAACACTGAACTATCTTTCGTTGTTAAGATGTTTTCTGCCATTAACAGAATAGTTTAGAAAGGAGCTTTTAAATTATCACCAGAATACGAAAGCTTAATAATTTGTTACTATTAATTATTTTGTTAATGTGGTGAGCTTAGTAAAGCTCCCAGAATAGAGCTGAAGTATACAGTGGTTGCTCTTAATATTTTTGGCCTTATGATGAAAAAACAAATATTTATGATTGAAATTGGTTTTATTATTTATCAAAATATTCTTCATGAGGATCATTATACTTCTGAATATGTTTGAACTAGTTTTGGAAGCACTTCTCCCCATCCGATTGAAGTAACTCCAAGAGAAACATTTTGAATGCAACCGCTTCTTCGGGGTCAGAAATTTCCAGAAACAAAAAAAGTAATTTGGTCGGATCACGAAGCCAAAAAGGTATTCGTTTGAGCAGATAATAAGTTCGGTCAAAGTCTTTTCAAGGGCTGAAATGGCCAGCTTATTTTTATATTTTTTTTTTAAGAATTACTATTAGTTCATCGACGAATTCTTGTCTTGATAATCCACGTCGAAAGTTATGAAAAATAATTACACGAAAATGTTCACGAGTTAATTCCATTTTTTGTCCGAGATGAATTTTAAAGTTATTTTAAACAGTTTTAGTAAGTTTTGACACTTACTGTTGCCAAGGCCAGAAATATAAATAGCAATACTTTTATCGAGCTAAACAATTGTTGTTGACTTTTTTTCAAATTGCAAAAAAATAGGTCTTTTTTTTAAATTTGACCAAAAACTTAGTGATCAGCCAACTCCAAAAGTTGGAGTTTTTGTGAATAAGTTCTCGAATTGAAGTGACTTTGCCGTCTAATTTTATTTTTTTTTTTATTTGTATTTATTAAAAAAACAACTACTAAAGCAATTACTGAAAGTAATTTTCTGCTCTCCTCTGCTCCCTCGCAAAACCTCTTTACTTTTTCGGCTAAAGTAATTTGTCAACAAATCATCACTTAATCTGCAAACATTTCGCTTAACGCTACGCTTGAGCGCTGAGCTAATGACGCTTGGCCAGCCTTCACATCAACCCATTCAACCAACCAATAGGAAGCTCCTGCTATAGCCTCCCCAACAATGAGATTATTGGGCGCCGATTTATGCTTTGAAAGATTTCTTGAAATTTTATTTCCGCTACAAAGGTGGAAGATGTATACAACAAAAATCGTCGTATATGCCACGCTTTATAAAAATGTCAACAAATCGCCACGAAAATTTATTGACTTCTCAAAAACTCAATGAAGTCGCGTACAAATCGACACACATACATACATAAACACAAGACATGAAACACTTAATACATAGCCAGCGACATGTATGAAAACAATGCGAACTGTGGCAACGTCATGCTGCTGATAATCAACGAATTTTGCTGTGGCGCATTTGTTGCTGTCTTTAAGCCAAACTAAGAGGGGGCGCGAAGAGAAATCGTTGCAACTCTATACTCTCACACAGTTATTTCAGAAGTAAAAAAAAAAAACAAACTGACAATTTTCATATTTAAGTCTTTTTGTCTTGGAAAGCGCCACCATTAGCTTGCCCTTATCCTCCCCTTTTACCACCCCATCTCCACTCCTGTCTGTAATTCTTTCAATTTGAAGTAGTTGTTGTTTGTTGACTGCGCGCCATGCCAGGGTCTAAAGTGGAGTTTATTAGTGATGGCACTGTGGACTCAAGTGCTCCAGTTTTGGCTTCTCCATTTCCTTCTCCACGTAGCTACTCCGCCAATACTGCTGCTACAGCAGCGTACGCGTTGAAAATAAAAGTCGTCGTCAATAAATCTTTAAGGAAAATGTCGTCACTTGACCTGTGCGGAGTCAAGACTCATAAATTTACTCTTCGGAATAATTGTTGCTGACGGCGTAAGTTTTAAAATAGGTCGAATTGGCTGAGGGTTGTTGGGTGGGAAGAAATGTCCTAACATGTGGCGTATGCCTGTAAAAGCGGGCAGAGTTTGAAAAGAATTCATAATGCAATGAATTTATAAAATTGAATAAATTAAGTTACACTACGTTGTTTTACAAAGTTTATACAGGACTCGAATTAATTATCTCTGCAAGTCAATTTATTGCTGAATGAGTCAATCTACAGATCAAACAACTTTTTCTCAACACTTATTGGTGTAATATTGATTGAAAAAGTACGAAGTATAAGAAAATTATTCTATTTATTTTCGATAAAACTTGAAATTATTTTCATTTTCATTAGAATTTACAATATTGATCGACTTGCCGCTGGAAAAAATTTATGGGTGATCCTATTGTAACGCACAACTGTAAGTGGAATGTGATATGATCTGTTGTGTGATATAAAAGGGTTGTATTTTACGTTTGTTTATGATGTTTGACTTTTGTGTAGCTACATCGCATTTTCTAACTAGTAGTTATAACGAAACAGTCGATGGGAAACGATATTGGTGGATGTTGGCTCATTATGTCTGCCCACAAATGTGTGCAAAAGGTCTGGACAGTTACTGGTTACAAGAATAGAACAATCCAGTTTATTCAACAAAAATTTCCTGAACGCGTGATGTCACAAAATGGCGACATTGACTGGCCGCCCAGGTCCCCAGATTTTACCTTACCGGACTTCTTTTTGTGGGGTTTTTGAAAAGCAAAGTGTACACCAGCAAGCTCCAGACTATTGACGAGCTTAAGGCAAACATTCGTGCCAAAATCAACGCTAAACCGTCTGAGATGTTCGAAAAGGTGATGAAAAACAAAGCAAAAAGGCCACATATTGCTTTAGCCAATAAAGGCGGCCACTTGATTTAAAAACTAGTCTATTTAAATTGTAAAGGATCTTATATATTTATTTATTTCTTTATTTATTGGCCAAACAAGGCAATTATTATTTACTTATTCTAACAAGTGGTATTTGTTTTTGTTTTATATTCTCTCCCCTTCCCTTATTTTGGTGTTCGAAGATATGCAATACAACGTGGGCATAATCCGCCCACCTAAATGACATGATTTTACGAACACTTCAAAAAGAAAAGGTAAGAAGAAGAGTAAAAGTAAAAGGTACTTACATACTAGTATATTTTATACATATTAAGTAGTAGCAGTAAATTCAAAATTCATTTATTGCCAAAAACATTAGAATTACATAGTTCTTTACAAAAGAACATTATTTATAGTGATTCCTAACATACTATTGTATTTCTCAAAGTTTTTAATATTATAATTCATAGTTGTGATATATTTTTTTTACATACATACAATAATTAAATACAATAAATTGCAATAGCAAACCTTAACAATTCATATTTTCCAAAAAATGGCAGTAGTAGTAAATTATACTTAAGAGGAAATAAGTATTTGTTTACTATATGGGTCAATTGCATACAAAATGCTCTTTTTTTGTCCCCGCTCTTTAAACCCTGTTTTTAGGTAAAAAAAAAAAGAAAAAAACAATTAAAAAATGAGAAAGTGATCACTGAAGAATATTTATTGACAAAATATATTTTTCAGAATCTTAAAATTGTTTGCATATTTGTTTTGAAGAATGTTATATTGCTCTCTCATACTCGCTTAATGTGTCCCCAGTTACACTTTTTGATGAAAAACGTGAAAAAAAAGTTGAAAACAATGCAAAAATAAAACAAATAATATTTTTTTTGTAATGATAGCATTTTTTTCTTATGTTTTATTTTGTTGCTATTCTCAAAACATTGTCATCGCGAATTTAGCTTTCGATTTACATTTAGTCCCCAAGCATTGTATTGAACGTCACTTTTTTTAACGCTTCGTTAGTTTTAGGTTAGGTGTGGTATAGATGACAAGAAAGTTATATTAAGAAAGTGCAGAGATAAGTTCTCACGAAATTCTAAAAATGAAGACGATTAAATAATATTAAAGTACATCTTTGGTACATCTGGGTTTTCTCAGTTCATCATGATAAGTATGTGTAAAAATGTATTGCACGTCACGCGGAGTTTTATTAAAGCAAAAATAGTAAATCAAAAAAATCCAAGTTTAAAATCATTGTTTCATAGGTTTTGAGTAATTTCTTTGTTTTCGTATATTTGCAAAATAAAATTCCTAAGAAAAAAAACTAAAAAGTGGCAAATGTATTGAACGTCACTTTTAAGATATGTCACACCACCAGCTGAAGTATTCATTTTGTATGTCGTTTTTGTATATTTAAGAGTAAAATAGCAAAGTTAACGCCTGCTGAAAGAGCACGAAGATATCGGGAAAAAATAAAGCTAGATAAGGAACGAAATGGTGGCGTCCGTGGCGTAGTTGGTTAAAGTGCGTGGCCGCTATGTCAAAGAACCTGGAGACCCAGGTTCGAACCCCAGCAGCGACAGAAATTTATTTGAATTAAAATAATTTTTCTGTACGGCCGCCACCTCTCTGCAGACAATGGCAAACCTCAGAGAGTAATCAAATGCCATGTAAAAGCTTCTTGAGAATAAGAACATTACGTTCATCGCCGTTCGGAGTCGGCGTTAAACATGTAGGTCCCTTTCTCGGTCAATTGTGTACAAACTTAATAACATGCACAACACAATTGATCATAAGAAGCTAGGTCAAAGTCCTTTCAAGGGCTGAAATGGCCAGTTATTTATTTTTTTTATTTTAAGGAACGAAATGAAGAATATAAACGAAAGCAAAAAGAATGATACCTATGTATGACTTTGACTTGATTTTTGCTTTTTGTTTTACTGATATCGCCCATTTCACATTGAAGTGAGCAGTTGCACTGACCATCTCCGATTTCTCTCAAATATTTTTCTTGCATTGGTTTATTAATTTGAAAATCACGGCCAAAATAGGGTCTATTTGGAGACAACGTAGCTCAATCAACTTAAGACCGATTACCGGTAATATAGTATCATTGGAAAAGTAATTTCATCTATTTTGAGGAAAAGTACAAAATTTTTGAAAATATTGCAATAAGTGGACTCATTCTTAATTTGTTTAAGTTCAATACCATGCCAGCAACACGTGCTATAATTTTTTTCTTTTTTATAATTTTCATTTTTTTACGTTTTTACGTTAGGTTATACCTTTCCAACGATATAAAATGAAGATTTGGTTCTAAAGGGTTCAGAAGTTTATTGTAAAACGTGAAGTCTTAATAAATTTTCAATACAAATTCAACTAGCTATCGATTTTTTTAATTTTTTGTAAACAAATAAAGAAAAAAAAAATGGTTGAAAATTTTATGTATAGCTGAATTATATACATACTTTATTTTTACTTTTTTTTTTTGTAAAAGAATAGATCTGTTTTTTGTTAAACTCCCAATTCGATTTAAATTATTTGGTTATGCGGAACAAAATGTACTGAACGTCACAAAATGTATTGAACGTCACTCTGTTGTTTTTTCTGAAATTGCTTATTATTTAACAGTTTTTTATTCTTTATTGCTGCAAGTCCACTACTTTGAAAATAACCTCTATGTTGATGTTTTTTTGGAGAAAAATTATAATTTTTTCCCGTTAAAATTGTAAAATATGTATGTATTTTTGGTAAAAAATTATTATTTCTGTAACTGAAATGACGATTTTTGCAAAAGCTGATTAAACTGATTAAATAACTTAACAAACATCACAGTAAGCTTAAATTTACAACATTTTTCAAATTTTTAGTGATTTGTCCCGTATATCTGCTGTGTGACGTTCAATACAAAAATCGTATAAAAACCATCGAAAAAAAGATTTTTTGCAGGGCCTAAAAACAACTTCGAATTCTCTATTAATTTTCACCTAAAAAAACTTTTTGTTTCATTTCAAAAACTTTAAAAACAAACCTTTAAACCTCTTTGTGTACGTGTTTTTTGCAATTGACCCACATATATTTTAAGTAGAAGAAAGATAGTTAGAAAGTGTACGTTTGAACGTGGATTTAGACATGGATGATGAATAACAATCGCTAATACTATTAAATACTCTGCAGCATCTTTTTATGGGTTCATTATATGCATAAATTGTATGGTGTTGGTATTCATTCAAGAGTCTAGTATGCCTAGTTTGCCTGACTGGGTCATTAAAAGTAATCTTAGTAGATATACGTTCAGTGTTGATAACTCCAATTATTACATCTAAGGTGAGGCATGAGGTTAGTAGTATTCTTCTTGATGATAAAGGCATTAAATTCAGAAGGCCAAGTCTTTGTTCGTAAGGCGACAAGTTACTGAAATCACGAAGATCGAAGGAGTTTCTTAGTGCAAAAAGCAGGAACTGTTTTTGGATTGATTCGAATCTTTCACTATGTGAACTGAGAGTGAAATTCAACCAAATTGAATAAAAACCATGCCTACCTCCCATACAAAGTATCTTCATTAAAAAGGTAAAATCTCTTTAAATTTCACAAAAATTAATATATGGACTTGAAATTTTGCAAATGAGCTTTGATATATAATATGCACTCTGAGCATGAAATTCAACGAAATCAACCTGCCTTCCATACAAAACTTTGGTTCGGCCGTGGGGGGTATTATAACTTCGGCCCTGTCGAAGATTATTTCTTACCAATTTTTTTTTTAACATAGCCAACTTGTCTAAACATTTTATGTTTTTTTTTCGGTTCTAACGCTAAATTCTAAATGAATTCTTTTGAGATTTTCTAAAACATAACCAAGTGATAGAGAAACGAAAGTTTAATAATTTAATTACCTCTGCAAATCATCTGGCTTATTCCAATGGATTTTTTATTTTTACTTGGAGCAGAATATATGTCTGCTGTCATTCGAATGAAATTCTTAAAAACTATAAAAAATTGTTTAACATAAATAATCAAGACTTCCTGCTGACATGAATTATGGCTGGAAGAAGAATTAATGGAACTGAAAATATATCAAAATTGTGTTAATGAGCTGAAAACTGCTCCATATTTGCATAGTACGAGTATATTGAGCAGACAAACAATTCGGAGACCATTTTAAATGAGTATATTTAAGCAATCAGGCCCAGCAGGCAGGCAGGCAGGCAGACAAGCAGGCAACATGCTGAGTGTGCAGCGCATTTAAGAGGCAACAACGCATGCATGCTGCTAAACAGCTCTGGAAAATGTGTCAACAAGCAGTTGACGACCCTGTTGTAGAAGTTTTTTATGTAGTTGTTGTTGTTTTTGTTCTTGTTGATATCTTAATCTTGTTAATGCGTTTGAAGCTTATTACAAAATATTTGACTGATTCCAGATGAAGCTGATATATCTCACCAAAAGTTCACAGAAGTAATTATTAACGGCGGAGAAATGCAGCAGTTGTGAATATATCATATTAAAGAATATTTCTCTGATGTAGGGTTTAAGCTTAATGTTAAGAAAATGCATCATTAAATAAGGTTTACCTATAAATATTAATAATTCTTTTATCTTTTGGTGCAAAAACAACTTCAAGTTTAATAAAATTCAAACTTGGTTATTCACTTACTCATATGTACCTAAAAGTGTGCATTAGAGTGTCCCGACAAATTTTTTTTTTTTTGTTTTCCTTAACGCAAGACCTCTTGAAATTTGCGTAATTGATTGTAGATAACAATAATAATTTAAAAAATTAAAAAAAGGACTATATCCTAAGGGTTCTACCTATCTTAAAATTTTTGGAAAATTTTAAATTTTATAGTGATATTTCGCTATCCTTAATTTCGGTTCGTGAATTAAATATAAAAAATATTTACTTTGTTAACGACAATTTATGCATTTGAGTGAATCCCACATGCTTCGATGTAGCCCTGTTATTATTTTGACATCCCTGCAAGTGAATATGGCAGCTAAATTCGAGTAAAAAAAATCTGCGATTTCTTTTTTTTTTTTCTTTCTTACTTTTCTGTTTGGGAGTAATATATACACGACGTTTAGATCTCTAAGCAACATCACATAATGAGTTAGAGGCGTAGTGAGACTACTTGTGATATATTGGGACCATTCAAATAATTGGAAAGTCGGTAGCTACCAACTTAAGGGACGTCATTCAATGCATTTTATTTGTCAAAAACTACCTGAAATTGAAATATAATGGAAAGGATCCACCGAATTCAGGTACTCATTCGATTTTTTTGAAGAGATCAATAATAAGTATTTGGACCAGAACTTCAATTCCAGTTGTAACTTAGGAACGAGTTATTCAATTACTGAAATCCAATTTCGAAAAGTACCCCAATTTGAAAAGATAACCCAAAAGCAAGCAAAATGATATATTTAAAAACAAACTAAAATATTTTTTACAGTCATCTGAGAAGCTTTTCAACGTTGCTGCTTGCAAATGCACTTAATTTGAATCTTGTTCGTGCTCTAAACCTAAGAAAGTTCCCATCAATGAGAGAAGTTTTTTGTTGGATCAAAGAATTGACCGGAAAATGGTTATAATCGGTGTTGATAAAAAATATACAGCTAGATGAATAAAACGACAGCAGAGACAAATTGAAGAGTCAATAAGGGTAGCAAAAAAGTCATGTTCTACACAAAAAACCGATTATGTTTCAGAAAATTGTAATGAAGATTCGGAATGTGAATCTTCCTCAGAAATATATCCGATAACAGAGGCATCTCCCACAAACAGGCCCTCCACACAGTTGCTAAGGTCTGTGATAGAAACGGTTTATCGACGCGATCTGCTGCTGCTGTTGCTTCTGCGGTTTTGACCGCCGCACGGTGCGTTTTTTACAATTTTAGGATGACATTTGCAATTATCTCAAAAACTATAAAAGCTAGAGTCATGAAATTTTGTACCAAATAAAGTAAATTTACCAAAAATTATAATTATAGGTCAACTGCCACGCCCTCTTCCTATACAAGTCCTCTTTACATAGGAAGTATGCATTCTTCCATGTATAACGCAGATAAAAAGACATCTCCAGTGCAAACAGATATTATACTCTTGATAAACTTCACCTCCTGTGTCGATTTATCCGTGTCCGTCTGTCCGACTGTCCGTCCGATTGTTCGTCTGTCCATCTGTGCTAAAATTACGACTACGGACAAACAGAGAAATCAAAGCGAATGAAACTTGGTGTGTATATTACTATTCTCAATACGATGTTTAGTTTTGAAAATAAGCATGGTCGTTCAAAGACCACGCCTCCCTCCCATATAACATTCACGTATATAATGGTTTAAAATGGCATAAATTTCGATTCGTACAGTGAATTTCATTGATATTTGGTGGGTAGCTTCATATCATCATTAAAAATGTTACAACGTGAAAAAATTGAATTTTAAAAACAAAACAATATATAATATATAGTAAGAAATGATCCTCCACTGGACCGAAGTTAAAATACCCCCAGGGCCGAACCCAAGTATATTCAAAGTCTTAAGCAGCCAATAAAATGTTTATTTGTAAAAACATTTCCGTCATAGTTTTAAACGAAAATATTCGCTTTTGTTTTTTGACTAAGTCACTTTGTATGGTAAGTAGGCGTGGTTTCATGTGCATATTAAACATTATTATTTGCAAAATTTCAAGTCCATACATTAATTTTTGTGGAATTTAAAGAGATTTTACCTTTTTGATATAGTCACTTTATATGGGACGTAGCACAGTACTTTGTCCCATAGGAATAAATCAAGATTTTTGTTGTAACAGAACCTAACAAAATTGGAACCGTTTTTTAGGTAATACTTTCACTAAGAAGAATCCAAAATTTTTTGCCAATTGAACAATTTTTGTAGACACTATACTAGAGCACCCACAATATATATGAAAAATGCAAAGGTGTTTTTTTTTTCGCTCCACCAGCATTTATTAATAGAATGAGGTTAAAAAATAAGTTCTGCATCAAAAGACGGATATCGTTAGTGGAAAATAGCCAGCCGGTTTTCATTTAAAGCACCACAAACGGGCTTAAAATTGCTTGAAAAAAGCTCAAACAATTTTTGCTCTGTAACTTTATTAGGAAAAGTTAACGGTCTTAATTTTTTTTTCTTTTCGACATACAATTAAACAGGTAAGACTGTCCGTGCAACTTTTTTTATGTAGGTGCGATATTTAATGGTGTTTTTGAAGATCAAACTCAATTTTTTACTTAATTTTTATGTTCTATTTTTCTTAAAAAAATTCCCAAAAATCATAAAAAAATCTGCGAACTGATAGAACTATATCATCATGAAGGGAATTTATTGAGGTTTAAGAAATTTATTACTTTTTATTATTATTTTGCGTTCCACCCATGAACTCACGTCTTAAAGTTAAACAAATGATTTTTATTTTCTTTCAAATTCAAACAAAGTACTTATTTTACTCACCTAAATCATTGATCCCTAAATCATTGACACCTAAGTAATGATCCATTTATTTGTTGTAAGAGCCGTTGAGCTTTGTTTCAATTCAATTTTACTCATACACCTCGTTAATAAAAAAGTTAAATATTTTGTTTTTTTATTTTGGATTTTAATTGGGTGGGATCGTTGGGCCTCAATTCTTTGTCAAAATACCAAACAAAATGAAATTGATAATAAACCTCGTATAAATTACGTGTAAATTCTAAAACTCTAAGGAAGGATACAACAATTGTGTGACCCCTAATGAAGTCAAATCCGTACCTAACTAGCTCACCTGATAAATCCACCTTCGTTAAACACATGTGCTAAGACAACCAAATTTAAATCTGCATAATTGAGCTGGAATGGATAATTATTTTTGACAATTATGTACGTACACCTAATTCTGTTTTTACACGGTCTTTTTTCACATGGTTTTGATTTAACACGGTTTGAAAGTTTGAAATTTCTTTATTGGGCTTACATTTTTTCTTTTTTTTTTTTGTCAAATTCAATTTTTGCGAAAAATTTTCATATCACAAATTTAGGGGAATGTCCTTTTTGTGGATACAAGCAAATTTACTTGTCAAAGCAATTGAAATGGGTTAACATTTTGTGAACTATCATTTAAAGGTAAAGACATTTTTTATAGGCAGATTTTTTTTTTCTAACGTTAAATTAAATTGAATTTTAACGCATTAAAATAAAACGTAAGCCAAAAAATAGTTTATATTCCCTCAGTTATTTATATTTTTTTAATTTTGTTAAATATTTTATGTATGCCTTAAAGAAAATGTCGAAAACTACAAAGACAAAACAAAAACGTAAAGCTATTTCTTTGGAAACTAAAATTGAAATTTTAGATCACCTTTATTTTTTGGCAAAATGTTCAGTTTAAACGAAGCCACAGTAAGAACTATAAAAAAAAATGAAATTTCAATGGCTTTTAAACCTACAGTCTTTTTTTTTACTAACTATGCTTGTGTAAATACACATAATATACATATGTGATTTAATAAAATAAACATTAATAATTGTTCTTAAAAAATCCTTGTTTTCCCCTCATTTTAATAGGTCTTAGAGATAAGGAACCAATCCCTTATTTTTTCATACGATCAACGTCTTTTCTTACACGGTTTTTTCTGGAACTAATCTACCGTGTAAAAACAGAATTAGGTGCATACCAAAAATTAAGAAATTTGAAAAAACTTTAAGGAAAAAATAATATACCATTTTAAACGAAAAGAAATAAAATTATTTATTTATTTGAAGTTAAATATTCTAAAAATTTTGTTTTCGAAAAGTTTTTGGTTGGGATATTTCTAAAATGTTTTTCCATTGCATTCAAAATGAACTGCTTTTGCTCCTCCTGGCGTGTTAATACGGCATTAAGCCTTCAAATTAAAGCAACACCACGTTCTGCTGTATCATTTACAACCAGTAATTTCTTAACTAATGATTTTGCCGCCATGTAGTCATGATAGTTTTGAATTTCAAAATTGAATTTCAAATGATATGAAAATTTCAAAATTGTATGAATTTTTTAAGCTTTAACAACAGCCCCAAAAAGCACGTGTTTTTACACTATTGCCTAGTTTCACAGTACACAACGAATAAGTTAAATTATATTACAACGAATTGTTGTATCCTTCTTTAGAGTTTTAGAATTTACACGTAATTTATACGAGGTTTATTATCAATTTCATTTTGTTTGGTATTTTGACAAAGAATTGAGGCCCAACGATCCCACCCAATTAAAATCCAAAATAAAAAAACAAAATATTTAACTTTTTTATTAACGAGGTGTATGAGTAAAATTGAATTGAAACAAAGCTCAACGGCTCTTACAACAAATAAATGTATCATTACTTAGGTGTCAATGATTTAGGGATCAATGATTTAGGTGAGTAAAATAAGTACTTTGTTTGAATTTGAAAGATTTCCATTGAATGAAGCAAAAATAAAAATCATTGGTTTACCTTTAAGACGTCAGTTCATGGGTGGAACGCAAAAAAATAATGAAAAGTAATAAATTTCTTAAGCCTCAATAAATTCCCTTCATGATGATATAGTTCTATCAGTTCGCAGATTTTTTTATGATTTTTGGGAATTTTTTTAAGAAAAATAGAACATAAAAATTAAGTAAGAAATTGAGTTTGATCTTCAAAAACACCATTAAATATCGCACCTACATAAAAAAAGTTGCACGGACAGTCTTACCTGTTTAATTGTATGTCGAAAAGAAAAAAAAAATTAAGACCGTTTACTTTTTTTAATAAAGTTACAGAGCAAAAATTGTTTGAGCTTTTTTCAAGCAATTTTAAGCCCGTTTTTGGTGCTTTAAATGAAAACCGGCTGGCTATTTTCCACTCTTTTGATGCAGAACTTTACCCGTCTTTTGATGCAGAACTTATTTTTTAACCTCATTCTATTAGAAAATGCTGGTGGAGCGAAAAAAAAAACACCTTTGCACATATGGGTGCTCTACACTATACCTCTTTAAAGTCAACCATTTTTATGTATTTTTATTGTTGTGGAATATTTGATTTTGCACATCTTGCAAAGAAAAAATTGCTGTAAGCGCAATTTTAGCCGAATTCATTTGATTTTTTATTTTATTTCAAGAAAAAAATTGTATAAATAAATGACTTTTAATATGTTTTCAATTTAGCTTAAGAAAATAAAATAAAAAATTTCCAAAAAAATAAACATTTTTTAAATATTTTCAAAAAAATTTGCAATATTTGAGAGCAAATTAAAAAAAAACATCAAAAACCATCTCTTCCATTTTCAAAGATATTGTTAAACATGTATTTATCTTTCAGATTCCAAAATTTGATAACCGTTTTCAACCGTTTCTCGGAGTTATCGCATTTTGAAAAATGGTCTAAAAATCATATTTTCCTCTAATTAATGGAAATTTCTATTTTGCGCATCATTCAAAGAAAAACATGTTGTAAACACATTTTTTAAACAATTCGAGTGTTTGTTTTTTTAATTTTTAAAAAATCTATGAACGAAGTTTGGTTTTTATATTTTGTTAAAAAAAATTGGAAATTATTTTGAAAAAATTACTTAAATTTATAAAAAAATTTAAAAAATATTTTGAAAAATCTTCTATTTTTAGCAGACAAGAAAGAGAAAGCTTTTCATTTTTATATTTTAATTTTTTTTTTTTTTTATTTTATTCTTTCAGAAACTGTTTTCACTTTATCCGACTTTTTCCGATTCTTTGAGAATCGTTTTTTGAAAAATGGTCTAAAATCAATGTTTTCTCAAAAATTATTCTTTATTTTGTTACCACATTTCTTACACTCTACCGGAGTTTTTTTATAATTTTTAAAGAATTTTTTTAAAAAAAATGTTTCTTAACAAATAAAATTCTGATGTTATTTTAGACAAAAAAACAAAAAAAAAAAAAATTAAAATAAAGGTTATGTTTCTTTAAAATACTCTTTTTAGCACATGTTAAGGGAAAAATTAACACCCAATGAAATGGACCGATTTTTTAACACCGAAAATCGATTTTTTCAAATGGCCGCCATTTTGTTTTTTTTCGTCGGATAAAAATTATCTTAGTTCAGGTGGTGGCCACTTAAACAAGGATTAATTCGTTTTTTTTTATTTTTTTCCTCAGATGGTCCAGACTGGTGATATCCTCCACAACGTCAATTTCTTGGCAGTTTTTTTTAAAAAATCAAATAACGTCAAAAACCGCTTCAAAAATTCTGAAAAAAATTTTTTTGTATTTTTTAAATGCTAATAAATATATGTGCAAAGTTTTAAAACGATATGAAAACAAAATTCCCGAAAACAATTTCTTTTTTTTAAATTTGTAACCTATACGTCCCCTTAAAATATTTTTTTATTTAGTTCTATTTACTCATATTAACTTGATTAAAAAAAAAATACCAATACGAATATTTTTGTTTTTGTTTTGCAAAACATTATTTTACATGTATAGTAGCATTTTTGTCGAAAAAGTGCATAGGAAACTATATGCCTATCTTTTAAAAAAAAAAGATATTGCCAAATGGTTTTCAGTATTAAAAAGTTAAAGCCTAAGTCGTTTAATATTAATTTTTTTTGTGTTTTTTCACCAGTTCTAATAACTTTAGTATTAAATTTAATATAGGAAATTTCGTTTTTTTTTTATTAAAACCTAATTTTTGGCGCAAATACTTGATATACGTAAAATCTGATTCAATATTTGAAATTAGCTACCAATAATTCATAAACATGCAGAATTTCATAACAATCGAACCACTCCTTGTATTTTTTCCTCACTTTTGTATGGGCTCAAAGTATTGTGCGTAGGCGTGGTTTTTATCCAATTTGGTTGAATTTCGTACACAGAGTAATACATCAGAGTTATATATCAATGTTCATATGCAAAATTTCAAGTACATATATTAAGTTTTGGAGAATTTTAAGAAATTTTAGATTTTTGGTAAAGCCACTTTGTACGGGAGGTAGGTGTGGTTTTCAGCCGATTTTGTTAAATTGCATACTCAGATATCAATATCAAAGCTCATATGCAAAATTTCAAGTTCCTATATTAATTTTTGTGGAATTCTAAGAGATTTTACCGTTTTGATAAAGTCACTTTGTATGGGAGGTAATTGTGATTTTCATCTGATTTGAATCATTTTTTAATTTGATTTTTATTTTTTATATAACATACAAGCTTAAATATCAAATTTCGTGATGATTGCTTGAAAATTACGGCTGTAATCGTATTGAAAACAAGTGCGTTTTAGGGCAAAATTTTATTTTTAAGACTTTTTTCAAATGAAGTGATTTTTTAGTGGCAGCTAGAAGCAGCAGGTTTTTACAGAAACAGAAGGTAGAAGTACTATATTTTAGGATAGCTATAGCCTTTGACTTGAATAATGCTATACTAGCTAGATATTTTCTACTAACTTTTACTTGAATTTTCATTTCTTGAAAAATTTGCAGTCATATTTCTACGATTTTTCTATTGTTTGGCCTTTTTCTATTGTTTCTTTGTAAATAATATTAATAAATTATTTTTTATTGTATTTTACAATAAATTCAATGAGGGTTCAGACAAAAAAAAAATCCAAAAAACAAAACCTTGAAATATAATTTGTGCTTGAAATTATTATTGTTTAAAATTTACTCTCTTTTGTTGGGTTTTATTGAGCTTATTTTTGTTAAAAATGTTTCAACTTTGACAAATTTTATAAAAAAAACCATACAATACATCAAGTTTCCAATATCACATTCATAATATATGTTTTATAATCTGACAAATGAAATTATTTTTTTATAAAATTTTTAAAAAAAAACCCCAAATGTCATCCTTAAATCGAAAAGTCGGCTTGGTTTTTGCCGAAGATTTAACTCTGCTTATTGATAAAAATAAGATTCACAAAGCTGTATCTGTAGCCCGGAGAGAAATTTCAAAAATTATTGGAGGTATTGCTAGGACGAAAAGAAACAGAACCAAATTTTAGACACAAAAATAAGTTTAACTTCTATGTTTTTGTCATTGATTAAAAGCTTAATTTTTTTATTTTGTTTTCTTGTGATTTTTTAAAATTAATTTCAATAATAAAATACCTTTTGAGCTTTATTTTTATAATATTGTAGGCATATGGTGTATGTTTGCAAAAACATAAAACCTACAAAACTACCAAGTCGGTAGAGCCCTTAAGATGACTCGCAATTATATTTTTTTACCTTCTTTCTAATCTGTGTGAAATTTCGCAAATTTTGATACCTCTTGTGTAAAAAAATTTTTTTTCATACTAGGACGTGCATGTGTATATTTGAAAAAAATTTAGTTTTAATGAAAAGTGTTACAGTCATTTTTTTTGGTATTATTTTTATTACCTATTTTTTTTTTTAACTTATGCATACATAAAGTATAATCAACGATGCGTTCGTTGGCTGTTACTCTAATTTGTTGGCATGTTCAGCATATTTGAGCATGTGAAAAAGTTTTATTAAAAACAACAAAAAAAAAAAAAAATACCTTAGTGTGGGTTACGTCGATACATACTACATAAATATTGCATACAATGAAATAGTTGACATTAAAGTTGACCCTTTATAACACTCACGGGAAATTGTATTCCGACAAATGGTCAACAACACAACATGACACAACTACAAGAGCATTGAGAGAGAGAAAGAGAAAGAGAGAGAGTTCACTACCTGTTCACTATAAAACATTATAAAAAAAAACATCATTGTTTTGGGAGGTCCTGAAAGCTTAGCTTGTTTATATGTATGAAAATAAAATTAACAACTTATGATGATATCCTTGGCTATACAGCAAAAACAAAAAAAAAAAAATATTCGTTGTATAAAAAATTCATAAAAGTTTGCGGTGGAAAATAAAATTGTTATCCAGCTGTGCAAAAGTTAACTTCACAAGTTTTTGAGGGCGTCAGTTTTTGCACAAATACCACTCTGACTGTATATTAAATATTTCACTCAAGTGGAAAAAACTTCTGTTAAAAAATTATTTTAAAAACAAGATAAATATAAAATATACTCTATTCAATTTAACAAATTTCTATACTGAAGATATATTTGCTTTTTTTATAACTAGATTACTGCCTCACCGTTGCCAAGTGAAGAAATAGCCCAAGTCCATGGTAAAGGACAAACGGAACGGTGAACCGCCGTCCGCTTCGCCAGGCAAATAAAAAAAGCTTTTTCGAACAATTTGTATAAAATGAAAACATTTATTGTTATTTCAATGATTATAGATAAACAACATTTTTGGTTTTTTTTTCACCATCGCTCGTGTAGGCAATTAGTGCAGATGGTTTTCCGACTCGGGAGGAAGCAACGTAGGCCATGCGAGAAAACTGGATTTAGCGAGGAACTTCTTTAGAGTCGGCTTAAATGTTATTATTTACTGAAATTTGTTTAAAATATCGATTTTTATTTACAATAATTATGAACGCATCACTGTCAGTCGTACCTTTTATTGCCATTTTCATATCAAAAACCAACTTTAGTTGGTTATTTCATTTTAAGTTATACCCAAAACTATCTTCAGTCGGCAAATTCACTTTTAGTCGTACCTTAAACGAACTTCACTCGAGCAATTCACTTTCAGTCGTACCTTAAACCAACTTCAGTCGGCCAACTCACTTTCCTGTGGAACCTTTTGTAAAAACTAATAGATATTCTAAGACAGAAAAGACCAGAGCAGCCATAAATCAGCCAAGACTTATTCATTTTTATAATAAAATTAGTAAGAAATGATCTTCGACTGGGTCGAAGTTAATATACCCCCACGTCCGAAGCAAAGTATATTCAAAGTTTTAAGTATATTCAGTCAATAAAATGTTTTGTATCAGAGGTAGGCGTAGTTTTCATCCGATTTCGTTGAAATTATACTCAGAGTGCATATTAAATATTTAAGCTTATATTTCAAGTCCAAATATTAATTTTTACTGCAATTCTTAGAGATTTTCCCGTTTTGATAAAGTCACTTTATATGAAAGGTAGGCGTGGCTTTTATTCGATTTGGTTGAATTTCATACTCAAAGTACATATAAATATCAAAGCTCATATGCAAAACTTCTAGTCCATATATTAATTTTTGTGTAATTTAAAGAGATTTTACATTTTTGATAAAGTCACTTTGTGTGGGAAGTAGGCGTGATTTTCATTCGATTTAATTGTATTTCATACTCAGAGTGTATATTAAATATCGAAGCTCATTTGCAAAATTTAAAGTCCAAATATTAATTTTTGTGGAATTCTAAGAGATTTTACCGTTTTAATAAAGTCACTTTGTATGGGAAGTAGGCGTGGTTTTCATCCGATTTCACTCATTTTGAAACTTGATCTTTATTTTTTCGGTACAAGCTTAAATATCGAATATCGTGATGATAGTTTGAAATCTACGGCTGTAATCGTGATCACATACAGACAGACGGACATGGCTAAATCGACTCGAGTAGTGATTCTGATCAAGAATATATACACTTTTCTATACCTACCACGCCTCCTTATGTGCGTTATAAACGGAGTGACAAAATAAATATACCGCCTTTTACATTTTTTTAACCCTTCGAGCCACACCCTCACTCCAGTAACATAGAGCCACATGGGGGTATGTCATCAATCCACGTCAAAAAATCGTTGTAAAATCCCGAATTTTAGATGTATAAGCTTACAACTTCACATGGTTATTATTTTTGGTCTTGTTCAACATTTTGTAGAGTTATTTTCTAATATTTTTAAAATGGCTGACTTTAGGAGCGCGGCCAAGTTAAAAAAACTTGAAAATTTTGCTCTTTTACTAAAAAATAACTTTTATAGTTTTTTATTTAACACCTAAAGAATTTATGTTTGAAGGCATCAAATACGTTGCTACAAAGGCGAAATATTAGTCATAGCGTTAAATACAAAAAAAAACATATTTATTCTGCCAAAAAACTGCACCCACTTTTTCAAAAAACGAAAATAAACATTTTTTACCAATAACATTCAAATAAACTCGCTCAGTGTTGATTTTAGGACTTGAAAATACTTTTTGAAGTAATTTAATATATTCGGAGAATAAAGTAGTAAAAGGTCAAATTCAGTCAAATACAAATTCAACTGCACAAAATTTATAAATTTGTACACAAAAATACATTTTTTCATTTTAATTTATCAATTTATATTCGTACATACCATAAAACAATAAAAAAATAATTAAATTAAATAAAATTAAATATTTCAGTTATCTCTTAAAATATACACTAAGCCACACGTGGGGTATATGAGAGCACCAGTCGATTTTAAACAAATGAAAACGACACACTAACGCATCCCTGACCTTCTAAATTGCTTGAGAGTAAAGCTAGTAAAGTTGTGAACACCCAGGTGGCGTAAGGAGTATGCATAAAAAGATTTTGATTTAAAACTAGTAAGAAATGATCTGCGACTGGGTTCAAAGTTAAAATACCCACACGGCCGAACCAAAGTATATTCAAAGTCTTAAGCAATCAATAAAATGTTTATCTGTAAAAAGTTTTCGTTATAGTTTTAACAGAAAATATTCGCTTTTGTTTTTTGATAAAGTTACTTTGTATGGGAGGTAGGCGTGGTTTTCTCTCAATTTTGTTGAATTCCATAAACATAGTACACGTTATATATCAAAGTTCATATGCAAAATTTCAAGTCCATATATTAATTTTTGTGGAATTTAAAGAGATTTTACCTTTTTGATAAAGTCACTTTGTATGGGAGGTAGGCGTGGTTTTCATCCGATTTGGTTGAATTTTATATGCTGAGTGTATATTAAATATCAAAGCTCATATGCAAAGTTTCAAGTTCATATATTAATTTTTGTGGAATTCTAAGAATTTTACCGTTTTGATAAAGTCACTTTGTATGGGAGGTAGGCGTGCTTTTCATCTGATATGGCTCATTTTCGAACTTGATCTTTATTTTTTAGATACAAGCTTAAATATCGTGGGGATAGCTTGAAAATTACGGCTATAATCGTGATCACAGACAGACAGACAGACAGACAGACAAACAGACAGACGGAGATGGTTTAATCAACTCGGGTGGTGATGCTGATCAATAATATATACTTTTTATACCTACCACGCCTCCTTATAGGCGTTACAAACGGAGTGACAAAATTAATATACCCCCAATTATGTTTATTAAACGAGGGGGTATAAAAATAGATTTTTTTAAGGCATGAGGCGATGAAAAGCACCAGTGTTGCTCGAAGGGTTAACGTGGGGGTATAAATAAGGGAGGAGTCGATAAACATGATTGGTTCATGGTATAATAATACAAGGTAGCATTGACAACTGCTTATTTTCTCTTCTGCAAAAAAACATCTCCTGTCAAAAACAGCTTTTTGTGGAAATACATCAGCAGCTGCTGTGGTTGTTGTTTTTTTTCACTTCAACGTTTTCAACATTGCTTGTGTTTTCAATGGCGGATTGTGAGCGCTCTCTTTTTGAGTATATTTTTTTATAGGAGATGTTTTCCCAAGCAACTGTCAATGCTACCTTGTATTATTATACCATGGATTGGTTAATCTCCAAGTATCCAATCAGTTTCAGGGGTAAGAAGTGGTACTGGCCTCCAGTTATTAGAGTTTTGGATATGTCTCTAGTAAATGTATGGATTGTTTACAACCATAACAGCGAAACCATCCCACTGCTAGATTTTAGACGCAGGGTTTGTTATGCTTGGGCAGAGAAAGTAAAGCTACTCCGGGGACTTCCGAAGTTCTTTTGCAACTAGTCAGATTTGATACTTTGGGTCACTATCAGACATGTGATGGAAATCGTTCGAATTTAAATTTATGTGTTAAATATATTTAAATTCGTTAAAATTCATTAAATTAAATTCGAGTGAAATTGAACTTCACAAATTTGTGCAAAACTGTGAAAAATTACAAAATCTAGTGCACTTTAAATCGGTTTCGCTAGCTCTTTCGTACGAAAACGATTTCCATCACATGCCTTTATATGTTGGGACAAAGGGACAAACAAAGGCGTTGCCAAGGACAAGGTTGTAAAAGAAAAGACTTTAACCTGTGTGAAAATGCGAAATAACTTTTTGCAGCTGTTTTTTCATTCCTTATTCATCAGGGGCGGTTAAAACCCCACCCCCCAAATGAACGAATAAAAATAAAATTAAATGTGTAAAGTAAAAACATTATAAATTATAAAGCATTATTTACTTAACTTGTAATGTTTAAAGCTATTTTTTATGGTGTTATTTATTGTTTTTATTAAACAAAGCTCTGTATACGCATTAGAGTCCTGCATGAGTATGCTTTTTTGCCTACTCGAATATATTCACATGTCGAATAAAAAGCTTACTCTGGTTGCTTTTCTTAAGTTCTCATATGCAAACTTTCTCATCACTCTATCTTGGTATTATGCGCAAGTATTATGCGCACAAAGATAGTACAGTACACTGCTGTACTTATACTAACTAGAACCGGATAAGACAATAAAAAATAACGCAAATACTGTATTCATACACTGAATATTTGCGCATATTTCTTTATGCGCAAACAGCTCTTGTTATGCGAGAATTTTAATATGGGATTTAAGCAATACACCATCATATATATGTATGTTTTGCAAAATGCCTCTTATGAATTTTGTGAAAAATTTCGTCTTATTATTGAAAAGACTTACCTAAGATCGAAAAAGCTTCCAATTAAAATTTATTAACTATTATATTAACAATAAAATTAAAGTTACAATTCATTAAAAAGTAAAACGAAAAATTTGCAGTCTTGGAAGTCGAGTAGGTAGCGTGCTCGTCTTCTACTCCAGAGGTCCCGGGTTTGATTCCCGACCAGGCCATGGGCAATTTTCTATCCTAATTTGTAATCAACTGAAATTGAAAATTCATCAATATTTGCGACTTGAAGTTGTAGTTGATGGTAGAGAAGTTTGTGGATGAGATCGCCTTATAACTTGAATTTACTGAGGTAAAGGCATAACACTTGCCTCTGATTCAAATTCACATGTTTCTTTGGCTTTCCACCAAACCAACTCCTTGGTTCAAAGCTAAAAAACAAAAAAAAAAGTGCATTATATTAAATACTATTTTTTAAACACAAAATTCGTCAACTTAATTACAATTGTCGTAAATTTGAAAACATTTTTTTTTCAGTGTATTATTGAGGACATATTAAATTTAATGGCACAAAATAAAAGAATTGACTTTGTACTCTAAATATTATATAATGAATAGAAAAATTTTAATAAGTCTATTACTTAAAATATAAAACCCCCCAAAATTTTTTCTGGGTGTGCCTCTGTTATCCATATATAATTCTATTTAAAAAGTTTCATAATAATAACTTTGAAAATAAAGTTGGTTTTCTAATAATTGTAATTTTTTATTATTTCTAACCATATACAGCAACCATGGATATATTTTTTCAAATGTTAATTTATATAACTTTTTTTTTAATGTACTAAGATATCTTTTTAATGATTTCAACACAAAAAGGCAATTATTTTGATGCTTGGGAAGTAATGAGTTAAGATTTATTTATATTGATGGAACAGATGAGTAACTTTAGTTTATTCAGCTATGTTGTGTTTAAGAAAAAAGTCGGGACTTAAGGTTATCCGGTCTACCGAAATACCTTACTAACCCCCCAATCAAAATGGGCTCAGTACAGCCCTTATCGTACATCTATCTTAGTTTCAGGGCAAGGGCGTCAGCAGGGGGAGAAGGGAGGGGCACTTGCCCCCTGGACTGGAAAAATTTTATATATTTTTATTTCCTATGGGTATATGTTACATTTTCATATCATAATTTTCATATATGTGCACACCAAAGGCACCCTCCAGGAAAAATTTCTGCGTACACCAGAGATTTCATCTATAAAAATGTTAGTATATAAAAAAAGTTATAAATCTATTAAACTTGATTTTTGTTTTTCTTTTCTTTTCATTTTAATTTGCAATGAAAAGCTATTGAAAGTTATACACCACAAAACAACACCATTGTTTTAAAGATAGACCTAAATCAACGAGATCTTTTTAGGTCTATCTTTAAAACAGAGCAGATGTACTGGAGTTTTCATTCGCTATAATACATCGTATTTTTTTTTTCTTTTTGTTTTTTTCATAGACGCCGACCCACTCTTAAATGAAATGTTCTATTTAGTTTTTGCATGTTTTTTTTTTTTTTTGGTTATCATTCCTTTTAATTTCACTTGTACAATGCCCTACACACCACTTCACCATTTAAAAGCAAATCTTTTTAAGAGCTTTGGAAAAATACCAAAGCACATTTATAAATAATAAGGAACCAACACAACCTCCATGCACTAAACTTAAATTGGGGCCAAACTTCATTCATGCATCCTGCTGTTGCTGCTGCTGCTGCTGCATACAACGAGTTCGCGACTAAGGAAGCTGAAGAACAACGTCACGTTTGTTAATTAATTTTTCTACACGAATTCTAAATGCTTCCCAATGATGATGCTTCAGTCTTAGTCAAGATTCACATGAACGTCAGCTACTGCATCAAGCGATCCTTTTTGATGCCACCCTGCTAACCAACTCTTTCCACCACTCGGGAGCTGTTCCACATTTAATGCTTCACTTGCTTAAATGCGAAAAATTTGATTTTAATCAAAATCGTATTTAAATAGAGCGAAAATGTTTGCAGCAGGAAAGAAAGGCATGAAGGGGGCTGGGTGTATGTGCAGTTTGAAGTGTGTGTATTTTGGGTGGTTGAGCTGGTTTCGATGCGCGCTCGCTATTCAATCGCTTATAATGAATGGAAATATTTTCTGAAGCGCTCGCTATACTTGTACAAGCGAGCGAGCATAACCGCAAAGAAGGAGTTGATGAAGCGTTTCGGGCTGCCTCAAAATGCAGTAGCGCCTGTTAAGTGAAGTCGCGAAAAACGAAAAACGAAAAAAAAAAAAAAATAAAAATCAAATAAGCAGCAAAAGATGAAGAAGCAGCAGCAGCGTAAGACTCTTGAGACACTTTTAGCTTTTGTGTTTTGAGTGTGTTGCATAACTTTGACTTGCAGCTAAGAAGTTTTTTTTTTTTTTTTTTTTTGCAAAGTGTCGTCTTTTAAGCCAGGGAAAACTTAAGCAATGGTGATGATGAGACGTTGATTGATGCAGCTGGTTGGAGGAAGCAGTCACCTATATTTATTACAGCGGAAGAATTAATAAGCATTTTAGATCATTTTGGGGAAAATGTTTTGAGTTTTGATAACTAAGAAAATGTCGGCGGGTAAAAAGCAGGGATTGCTGAAGTTTAAATTAAATACAGATACAAAATTAAGTTTTCTCCCTAGTTGAGTCCTTAGTGCATGCGTTTATTTTGAATCGAAAAGGAAATCTGAAAGAAAAACTTATTTTCTCAACACTCAATACTACCCACTGAAGCGAAAGTTAAGGTTGGGTGAATAGTGAGAGTTTTGCGAATGTTTTCGGGTTGATATTCATTCTTAAATAAATTTATGTTTCAAAATATAAATTGTTCTTGTTTTGAACAAAGGATTTCAGGTGGAATACCTATTCAGTCAAGTCTGCCTTGGTTCGCAATCGTGTGATAGATAAGTAGGAAGTAAGGGGCAATCAAGTGAAGCATATGTAGGATGTTCTAAGCGTGGTGAAAACCCAAAGAAACTTGTGAATCCCCGAACATAACTCTATCAGGCAATGGCTATCATGACCATCTCAGAAAATAAATTTCGCAATTTTATTAAATTATCAAATGCGTTATGACCGTTTTCAAGGTGGTTTTGAGGTCGTTATACCCAAAAAGAGAATTGGGCATTTTGGTCGTGGGTGTAATATCCAGCCACTGTTAAAAATTATCGGTAAGTATGTGTATATCAAAAACCACGCCCACGCTACTTTTCTAATTTTCCACGCGGGAGATATGTGGAACATATAATATTTACCCCACTTACCATGTAACAAAAAATTCAAGGGTACGATTAAGAAGTAGGCTATTTTCAAATCTGTTTATATAAAAAGTTTATATCAAAGTTGACCCGGGAACTTTGTGAAATTCATATCGAGAGACAAAAAAGAAAAAAAAAAAAGGATTTCTTCATAATATGGACTGGATTGAATGTAGCTTTCTAAAAAAAATGTAGCGTTTTAAAAGTGCTGCAGCTTTTAAAGTGGAAAGGCTTTAATACCAAAGGGTATGACTGACATTTTAATTTTTTAATGAAACGCAATGTTTTGTTGAAATGTCTGTGAATTTATATTGAATTATTAATTAGCGACATGAAAGTCACACATCAGTTAAATAATTACAATTCAATTATTTTGAAGATAACCAAGAGCCAACTGGTCAAAATGGATGCCAGATTCGTGTTCAGCGGGTCAAAACACATGGGGATGTGTGGGTTTACCTTCTCGCAATCACATTTTTTTTTTTTGTGTCGGTTTTATATGAAACTAGCGATCACTGGTGCGTGTTGCTGCACCCATCAACTATAAAAATAATAATAATTGGCGCTGACCGCTGACGTCGTTCATTGTGTTCAGCGTATATTCTAAGAGTTTTGTCGTTGTTTGCAAGCGCTCTATAAAGAAGAGGCAGAATAGAGTGAAATCTGAGCGAAAAATTGCAATAAAAAATGTGTATGTATCTTGGTTGCGAGCGTTCAGCGCGAGTGGTTTGCGAAAGCTTTACATTTGTCTGAATTTCATTTTGTTGTTAACAGACGCTCTATTAAGAAGAGACAGAAGAGAGCAAAATGTGAGCAGCGAATAGTTTTGCTCTGAGTTTGATAACATTGTTCTTAGCTGTTCTGTTAAGAAAAGAAAAAGCAACATAACAACAACAACTATATGCAATTATATACAAACTTTATTAAGCTATACCTTAAAAAATATAAATTTTTAAGAAATAAAAAGTCCAGTTTGCACATCTACAGGTCTAAACCTACCAAGAAATACTAAATTTATTAAGATTGGACTTGTACTTAAAAAGCCTTACGCCGGACAAAATTTGAGCTTGTGTAATATATATAAAGATTATTCATGAAAAAACGGAAAAACCCAAAGTCTTACAATTTGTGTCCCTATGCCATACGAGATAAATAGGAGATATTTTTTCATTGAACTGACCTATAAAGATTACAAAGCTATATTATAAAGGGGTAATGCTTTACATACACAAAATTAGTGTAACAACTTTTATTTTATCCAAAACGCAGAGATTTGTGTTACAAAATGTCATCTCACAAAAACAAAAAAAAATTTTCCGTGTCCCGATGCCTGATGTTTTTGAATGCATAATTCTAAAAAACTCTTGTACATTTAGTATTAATATAAATGTATTTTTGTATATTAGTATTAATATAATGGTGGCGTCCGTGGCGTAGTAGGTTAAAGTGCGTGGCCGCTATGTCAAAGAACCTTGGAAACCCAGGTTCAAACCCCAGCAGCGACAGAAAATTATTTGAATTAAAATAATTTTTCTGTACGGCCGCCACCTCTCTGCAGACAATGGCAAACCTCAGAGAGTAATCAAAATGACATGTAAAGCTTCTTGAGAATAAGAACATTCCGTTCATCGCCATTCGGAGTCGGCTTTAAGCATGTAGGTCCATTTCTCGGTCAATTGTGTACAAACTTAATAACGCGCACAACACAATTGATCATAAGAAGCTAGGTCAAAGTCCTTTCAAGGGCTGAAATGGCCAGTTATTTATTTTTTTTTTTTTTTTTTTTTTTATAAATGTATTTGGTAAGGACATAAGTAGTTCTATTGTAGAAAAAACAAAAAAAAAAAAAAAAATAAAAAAATATTCCACAAATATTTCTGAACTTAAATGTATTTCCATTTGCAAAATATGTACTCCAAATGTGCCAATGCCTTATTTGGAATGAGCGATATACAGTTTCAAAATAAAAAAACAAAACGTATAAATTAATTCAGTATTATAAAATATTCTGGTGAAACATAAATTGACTTGAAAATTGATGCACAAGCCAAACTTGGACAGTGAGAAATTTTTTAAAATAATAGAATATTTTCTTAAGTCTAGTACTTCGTGTGAAGACCTTTATTTTTTATAACCATCTTCAATGTGTAAGGCATTTATTTGACACATTTTTCACAATAACTAGATTGAATTCTTTCCCATTCATTTAGCAAGAATGTTTTCAACTCATTTTTGCTGGAAATAGGATGCTCTCGAACTTTGGCGTAAAGATGGTCCCACAAATTTTCGATGGGATTAATGTCAGGACTTTGGAGTGGTGTTTCCATAACATGGGAACAATTATAGAGCAACCAAGATCGCACTCTGTAAGCCTTGTGTTTTGGATCATTATCTTGAAAAAAATACTAATCATCGCGAAGATCCAGTTTATCAACACTTCTTGGTATATTTTCTTTTAAAATGTCATGGTAGATATTCTCATTCATTATACCCTCAATGAAATGCCGAGATCCTGGTCCAGCAGTAGAAAATGAGCCCCCAGCCATAACAACACCATGTTTGACAGTTGGTCTTAGATTCCGCAGTTGCAGTTCCTCATTTGCTTTTCTCCAAACATAGGATTTTCCATCTTTACTTTACTTTCCATCTAAGTACATCTTTACTAAGTTTCCATCTTTACTTTTATCGGTAAACAAAACATAGCCAGAACTAAAGCGATTATAGGAAATAATGCAAGTGAAGGTAAGAACATTGACGTCATTAGGCGGCGTAAAGGGTTTCAAATCTCTAATCTCCGATCTTCCACTACTCATGGAGCAATTTTAAATTATGTTACTTCGAAGGCTAATGTTTCGCTATCGGAAATTTCATGCTTTAGTTTAGCTAAGAAGGATGGATCTAACTCGAATTTCATAAGCTTCAAGCTAGCTATACCGGCAAATCTTGTAGAAACAGTTTTTAACTCAAACTTTTGGCCTGCAGGTGTACGTGTGAAACCATTTCATTATGTTCCAAAAAACGTCAAGCTCTCGTCGGTACAGAGTCCGCATATATGATCCACTCCTCATCGACGTTCTCAAAAAATACTGCACCAAATTTCCTTTACCAGAAGTCTTTTGAATTATACTACCAAAATGCTGGTGGATTACGCACAAAATCAACTAATTTTTTCCTGAATCTGGTTGATTACACTCATGATGTTATTGCCTTAACGGAGACCTGGTTGCATAATAACATCTTTACATCCGAGTTTATCAATGATCAGTTTGAAGTTCTCAGACGTGATCGCTGCTTGTCATCAACGGGTTTAACCCGTAGTGGTGCAGTACTAATCGCCGTCCGCGCAAATTATGTTTGTCAAGAAATAAAGCTACAAAATACTCCTGAAATCATTGAGCAATTATGCATTCGAGTTGACGTTCGATTTTTTTTATATAATTTATTTGTATATAATTTTATCTCATATTCCACCATGATCATCTGGTGAATTTTTTTCGCAGCATTATATTAATTAATTAATTATTATTTATTATTAATCTTCAAAATATAAAATATACATTAAAATTTAAGGCAGAATTATAGATAAATCAATAAATTCTACATTCAGTTGTGCAAATGAGCACAAGTGGCGAATGCAGGCAAACATAGTATGACAAAACAATAGATTATAAAAAGTGTAATGGGGTCAAATGAAAATAAATAAACAAAATGACAGACCAAAATTAACAAAAAAAAATACAGTAATGCGTCAAAATACAAACTGCCAGAATGAAAATGAAAGAAACAAATAAAATAAAATCAGAATAAGTTAAGATATTACAGAAATAAGGGAGTCAACAACATTAATCTCAAAATTAAGAAGCCATGATTTCACCTTTTTAAGGAACACAATTTTATTACGAATACAACGGACACTAAGTGGTAATATATTAAAAAGTTTTGGAGCCGTGCATAGATAAAAGCTAAAAAAATGTTGCAAGTTGTGAGAAGGAACATTAACTAAGTTATAGTTATTAATCCTTAGCTCATGAGTAGCATATCTACTATTTAACAAATAACCAGACCTATTGAAAAAAACGTTTAAAACTCTATAAAAATAGAGATGCTTTATAGGTAGAATATTTAGATTTTTGAATAGTGGAAAGCTTGCGATTTTATTGCAAACCGTTCTAATGACATGTTTTTGCGCGATAAGTAATTGATTCATTTTGTTAGCGTGAGTTCCACCCCAGCGGACTAGACCATATTGTAGCTTTGAGTGAAAAATTCCATAATAAACACAAGTTAACAATTTCATTGGGCAAAAAGATTTCAAGAGATATATCTGTCTTAAAGAGCCCATAAGAAACTTTTTGAGGGCAACAATATGATCCATCCAGTACATTTTCCAGTCAATTATAAGTCCAAGATATTTAAATGATTTTACGGATTCAATAGAAAAGAAAAGAAATTTCAGTAATATACTTACAGCCGTATTATGCGGTTTCTTGATAAGTAATTTATCAATAAAATTTGTAAAGAATTTTATCAAGCGAAAGCTTTTTTAGTATTCTACAGCAACCTTGATAAATAAAAAGTTTTCATAATTCACCAGAGGAGGTGAATTCCTGTTAACAGCTAATTGTTCTCATTAATAGCATGACACTGAGAGCAGAGCGTTAGAAGCAGCTCGGGGTGCATGAAAAGCAAAGAGAGGAGTGTGAAAAGCAGCAACACTCGATATACGAACAAAAACATCAGCTATAATTAAACGATTTCTGCTTTCATTTTCCTTATGTTCCACAAAAGTGTATTAATTTGTAGAAAATAATTATAATTATTAACAATATTATGTAAATATTAACCTTGATATTGCCTGCTACGACCAACCCCAACTCTCTTGATAAATTTATCAAAAGCAAATGAGATATTGTCAAATTTATCAATTAACGACCTTTTTTTTCTATCACAGAATACCAAATCTTGAGAAATAGTCAATACTTGATAAATATTCAATAAGGTGAATTTATCAAGTACACAGAATCATGGTGTTAATAGGTCTGTTCCCGTACTTTTTGGGCTAAAAATGGTAAAACTGTCAAAAACGTGAGAGTAAGGAAAAATCTCTCAAAATATTGAAAAACACAAAAAAGTACGGGAACGCTTTTTGGACTAAAATTGTGTAAACTGTCAAATAAAATCGTTTGTTTGATGTGAAGCATTGGCAGTGCAGACGAAATGCTAAAGATTTTGAACAATATAAAAATTAATTCTCAAATAAACATTTATATTTAGTTTTTATACAATTTCCCATGTTTTTGGTTTCCATTCCAACAGTTTTTTATTTATTCCAAAGAACTTTTATTGTTTTGCAAATTCTTTGCTAACATGTAAACATATGATTTTAAGCAGTTTGACACTTTTACCATTTTTGCCAGAAGAAATTTCTCGGACTAAAACTTGCAGCTTTTGACAGGGAGGGGACATTTTTTACTCTCACGATTGCACTCTCTTTTACCATTTTTTCGAGTACGGGAACGCTTCTCGGACTAAAACCTGTAAAAATGGTAAATTGGACTAAAACTTTAGAGTACGGGAACAGACCTAATATCGTTGATAAACTTAAAGAAAATGAATACTCACTAGTACTAGGTGACTTTAACTTAGGGAAAATAAACTGGTGTTATTCTGATGATCTTTTGAGCTTTATTCCTAATTCAATGAGTAATGTAGTTTAATCTGATTTTCTTGACTCTATTTTTTCATTTGGGTTACAACAAATAAACTCTGTAAAAAATAATTTAAACAAAATTTTGGATTTGGTTTTTTCTTATCAAGAATTTAATGCAATATGCGTTGAAGCGGAACTCCCTTTGTCTAATAACACAGTGTGACGACTAAAAAAGCACAACCAAACTTTATAGAAATTCTTAAAGAGAGACATGTTGTGAGTCCATCACACTTGGTCTGATCTCTCAATGTCGTCACAATTTTTTTTAATTTTTTTTAAAGTTGAAGGGTGCGATTTTTGATATTGATGGTTTTGGATTCAATGAAAAGGTATTTTTACGTGCAATGAATTTTTGTGAAAAAAAGATGTCAGATGTAGATGCTTCGCTACACGCTTCATTTTGTATTTTATCGTATTTATTTTTATACAGCCTTATTCTACGTGAAACTCTACTGAAAAGAAGTGGAATTTGTTTTTCATTTCCAACAAGACAAATAGCTGTAAAAATTCAATGAACGTCGGTGCAACAAAAATCGAACCATTCAACTTTAAAAAGGAATTGAATAAAATTGTGACGACATTGAGAGGTCAGACCAAGTGCGATGGACTCACAACATGTCCCTCTTTATGAATTTCTATAAAGTTTGGTTGTGCTTTTTTTTTGTCGATTTCGTCACACTGTGTAATAGTTTTCACCACAAAGCGTTATTGGTGAAATAAGATTTTCTAACTTTCGATATACATGCTTTAGAAGAAGACACCTTTGCGTTTGCTTTTAAAAAAGTTGACTACATTGGCATCTCTAACTTTTTGTCTAGTGTGAATTGGTGCTCAGTTTTTGGCGACAACTTGTTAGAAAACAACAAGTTTTTTTATAAATTTTATAAATCAAGCATTTATTCATTTCGGTCCCATAAAAAAAAATTTAACAATAATACGAAGCCAGAATGGTTCAGTAAAAATCTGTCTAAATTAAAGAATCAAATGAACAAATTATTTAAAAACAGTAAAGTTGACATATCTTATGGGCAAAATTACTTACAAATGCGCAAAGATTATAATTAACTGAAGAAATCTCTCTATAGAAAGTATGTATCTGACTTAGAATTAGATATAAGATATAATCCAAAAACTTCTGGAATTTTGTTAACAAAAAGTGGAATACAAAAGGATTCCCTAAAAGCATGTTTTTTAATGACAAAAAATCGAATAATATCGAAGAGGCTTGCAACCTTTTCGCAGATTTTTTCCAATCTAATTTTGTTTTAGAGGATGTTAGCATTGACGATACTCAGTACTACAAAGGTGATCTTATCACAAATATGGGTTATCTGTTTCTTTCCCATGGGGTTGTACTACAAGAGTTATTGTCTATTGATACTAATAAAGGTATTGGTTCATATAATATCCCCCCCCCCCAATTTTTCTCAAAATTGTGCAAATGCTATAGCCCAACCAATAGCACTAATATTTAATCGATCACTCAAAAAGGGACAGTTCTTGGATGCTTGGAAGCATTCTGTTATAACTCCAATTCATAAATCTGGTTCTAGACCGAATGTTTCCAATTATCGACCAATAAACTTCCGTTAATTCCAAAAGTGTTTGAGGCAATAGTTAAAAGACATTTATTTGCCGCTGTTAAGAACTCCATATCTAAATATCAGCATGGTTTTATTTCTGCGAACTCCACATCCACAAATCTTACATTTACTTATTTCATCAAAACCGAAATGGAAAACGGCAACCAAATCGATGTAATTTCCACCGATTTCGCTAAAGGTTCAACTTTACGCAACTTTACGCGTTATTGTGGGCAATTTTAGGCTTATTTGCCACCTGTTTGTTAGTTTAAAACGCTTAAGGGAGTAGTACCAATCTTTTGGTGGAAAAAAACATATATTTTTAATTTTTTTTTTTCAATTTTGTTTATTAAATATCAATTTCAAACTTTTTGTGACATATTTATGAATGTTTTAAGATAACAAAAAAAAAAATTTTTTTTGTTTTTTTATCACTTCTTCAGTCGGTAGAGGGCGATGAAATTAACCACATTTAGGGAAAAAGTCCCCTATGTAAAGGGGTGTATCCAAAATTTTCAAAAAAATTTTGCCCGTTTTTCCAAATTTTTTTTAAAATTTGTATATTTTTTTTATTTTTGACTTTTTTCCCTAAATGTTGTCACCAATAATAACCAATTTGATATTTTTGTTTCAGATTAGCCGTTCCTGACATTAAGTTGCAGCAGCGGGACAAGTCATTTTTTTAGTGCTTGATTTCATCGCCCTCTACCGGCTGAAGAAGTGATCAAAAAACAAAAAAAAATTTTTATTGTTATCTTAAAGCATTCATAAATATGTCACAAAAATTTTGAAATTGATATTTAATAAACATGATTGAAAAAAAAAATATTAAAAATATATGTTTTTTTCTACCAAAAGAGTGGTACTACTCCCTTCTGTACTCAATTTTGGAATGCTTTTTAAAAAATGCTCAGACATTTTTAATTTTTAGTGCTTTTTTGCCGAAACTGAACATAAAAAACATTTGTGGGAAATCCCGTTAGTTGCTAAAACATTTCACTTGAAGTTGGTTGCGATACTTTGGCATGGTTGCATTTATTTAACGCATGTTGCCACTGTGCATATAGCCGAAATATTTCCCAACATTTAATTTTTTTAAATATTTTATCTATCGTCTTGGATAGTGTAATAATATATGAATTAAAAAAAATTTGAGTTTTTTTTAAACTTTCTTTAGTTTAAATATATTTCGAGAGGAAACATCTTTTCTATGGTGTCCGACTTTGACTTGGAGCCACTGCATGTATCAACCCACGTATTATATTTAATTTAGTCAGTAAGAAAGTTGTTAAATTCATGAAATAAATACAAATAAACAAAAAATAATTAAGAACAATAATGAAAGGTTATATTTTATTAGCTATAAAAAAATCGATATTTTTACTTTAAAAGTTGCCAAGAATGATCATTAGAGACTTAAGACTTTTAAAAACTTGCTTGTTTTTCTATTATATTGTTTTTTTTTTTCATTTTTAATATTGGAAGATTTGAGCAAATATTTAACTTTGTCATAATTTTAATTAATTCTTTTTAGGGCGTTATTTTTTTTTACATACAAACATTATCTACTTGAGCATTTTAATTGTTAAAAAAAAAAGTATTTTTTTTTCAAGTTTTCCAGAAATTGTTACATTATTTTTGTATAACGCCATCGGTGTTGTTTTTGCGTGTACTTGCAGCGCTATGCTGATGTTGGAGTATGCCTGTGCGGCTGTGAGAGTGTGTGCTTCTGTGTGTGTTTGTGTGTGGGCTGGGCAGGGAGCCTGCTGGAGCACATTTTTGGCCTTTGGCCAAATAACAAAATTTTAATTAACCCTTGTATGCAATAAGTTTACACAAAAACAACATAAAGCGTTGTTCCTTTTTTTTCATTTTGGCTCTAGCAGTGCTCTTAGCTGTATATTTTCATGCTTATATTCTACGGGCATTTAATAAAGCGATGCCAGCATATTGTTTATGAAATTCATACCATCAAATGTCCACAAAGTGGTGTTTTATAACAAAAGAAAACAAATAGTTTAACTATTTTTGTACAAAAAGAGGTTTGTTCGCATTCTGCTTTAGCGATATTCGCGCAATATTCACTCTTCAAATATTTTCATTATTAAAATTTATTATGGTGACACCTCCAAACACCCACCCACATACACGACGAGCTGCTGCACACGGCACAGTTTGAAAACTTTTTAAATAATTTATATGGCACCTCAACACATGCAAGCTCAGCGCGCCCCTTTCGTTTCCGACATACATATATACAAGTTTGTTGAACCATCTCCAGCTCCAGCTCCCCAAAGAACCTTCCTCATCAAGCTCAGCATTAATATTTTTTTATGTATGTAATTATGTGACACTTGAAATATATGTCAAAAACATACACATGTGCGTGAGTGCCCCTAAATTGTGTTAGGTTACACCTAGACATTGTTTAACGGCACGCAGTATGTCATCTTTTATTAGCAATTGATTCATTAAATTACACTTTGTTATTTTTTAAGTTAGAACAGCAGCAACAATAAATAATAATTAGAAAGGTTCTTGCAACATGCGTGGGCGTAAAGTTATAAATATTTATGGTTTGGGTTAAACTGAACAAAAACTTGAGTTTGATTTAAAGTATTGCGTTTGATTTCCTAAATATTCTAAAGATATTTAAACTCACTTGAGTTATCAGACATACATTGAAATCCTTTGCTGTCTGTTGCACTGGTTTTGCCGTTATGTGTCGAAACTTTTCAAAACTACCATCCTCAATCGAAGAAACTTACATACTTTACTACATACAGTGTTGTGCAAAGGAAATGCTACCATAGCAGGCATTGTAGGGCATCATGACTGCCTCTAAATATCTCTTTATAAATAAATCGGTCCATTGTTTGGGTATTTTCATGAAAAACCAGCCCAGATCATGGTCAAGCCGCCTCCATGCTTTACTTTGACCTGACAGTTTTGAGGCTAAACACATTCAATGTCTATGAGTCACATGTGACTCATTGACTATATTTGTTCACACGTCTATGAAGTATATGTAATACAAAAACAGATTCATACTAACTTTAATATATTTATGCGAATGAATAGTTTACGATATTGGAATTGTTGTAGAACGTAAGAATATGGTTATAACAATTTATTTGTGTCATTTTTGTATGATCCAAATGTACATACGTTCATAAGTCATATGTGAACATAAAATTTTATTGCATGGGGACGTGTGAGGAAACATTTAGGAAAATACTTGGCCAGTGAACGTGTCAAGGCGCTAACCTTTTCGCAGACGTACTTTTGACTCATCACTAAAAATAACACAGTGCAACACGAAAAAAAATAACCATATACGGACACCACTACGTGATAAAAGACTAAAAAAAAAAGACCCGTGTCTCCCAATTTTTCCCAAAGTCATGCACTTTTTTGTTTATGGGCCGCCAAAGATTTGGGGCCTCGGTATCATTTTCGCAAAAAAGTGATAATTTTCTCGCGCTCATATCTTGCAAACCGTTCAGAATTTCGATTTACTCTCTGAGGCAAAGTTGTAGCTCTTGTCATAAGAGAGAATATATGTTCTAGAAATTTGTTTATTGAGATCTTAGGTAAATTTTTGTAGTAAAGGGTGATTTTTTTGAGGTTATGATTTTCATGCATTAGTATTTGACAGATCACGTGGGATTTCAGACATGGTGTCAAAGAGAAAGATGCTCAGTATGCTTTGACATTTCATCATGAATAGACTTACTAACGAGCAACGCTTGCAAATCATTGAATTTTATTACCAAAATCAGTGTTCGGTTCGAAATGTGTTTTATCGACAAATTTTGTTCAGCGATGAGGCTCATTTCTGGTTGAATGGCTACGTAAATAAGCAAAATTGCCGCATTTGGAGTGAAGAGCAACCAGAAGCCGTTCAAGAACTGGCCATGCATCCCGAAAAATGCACTGTTTGGTGTGGTTTGTACGCTGGTGGAATCATTGGACCGTATTTTTTCAAAGATGCTGTTGGACGCAACGTTACGGTGAATGGTGATCGCTATCGTTCGATGCTAACAAACTTTTTGTTGCCAAAAATGGAAGAACTGAACTTGGTTGACATGTGGTTTCAACAAGATGGCGCTACATGCCACACATCTCGCGATTCTATGGCCATTTTGAGGGAAAACTTCGGAGAACAATTAATCTCAAGAAATGGACCGGTAAGTTGGCCACCAAGATCATGCGATTTGACGCCTTTAGACTATTTTTTGTGGGGCTACGTCAAGTCTAAAGTCTACAGAAATAAGCCAGCAACTATTCCAGCTTTGGAAGACAACATTTCCGAAGAAATTCGGGCTATTCCGGCCGAAATGCTCGAAAAAGTTGCCCAAAATTGGACTTTCCGAATGGACCACCTAAGACGCAGCCGCGGTCAACATTTAAATGAAATTATCTTCAAAAAGTAAATGTCATGGACCAATCTAACGTTTCAAATAAAGAACCGATGAGATTTTGCAAATTTTATGCGTTTTTTTTAAAAAAAAAGTTATCAGGCACTTAAAAAATCACTCTTTAGATTGTTTCCTTGAATTTTGAACGGTTTGCTACCTATGGAACTGAACACGGGAAAAAGGTAAAAAAAAATCGAATTTTTTTAAGTTTTTTGCGATTTTGATCTGGAAGGTGAAGTTTTTTGATTTTATATGTTCGCAATTTTTGTTCTTTATGACAAGAGCTACAACTTTACCTCAGAGAGTAAATCGAAATTCTGAACGGTTTGCAAGATATGAGCGCGAGAAAATTATCACTTTTTTGCGAAAATGATACCGAGGCCCCAAATCTTTGGCGGCCCATAAACAAAAAAGTGCATGACTTTGGGAAAAATTGGGAGACACGGGTCTTTTTTTTAGTCTTTTATCACGTAGTGGTGTCCGTATATGGTTATTTTGCCATGACTTAAAAAATTACACACAGTGTAACTGTATTCCATTGGTCAACAAACCAATTTAAATGAGTTCTTGCAAAATTGATTGTGGAATATAAAAATTTTTATTGATTTAAGCAAACAAATTTGCTGACGAATTGGCAAATAAAGGAGCATCAACTCCCCTTGTAGGTCCGGAACCATTCCTCTCTCTTGCAATAGAGAAAAGGGAAGAAAAACAAAAACACAAATACTGAAGAAACATACCAGGATTAAAGAACTGTAAACTACTTTTAGGACCATACGACCTAAAGCGATTCAAAGAATATGTGGAGCTTACAAAGAATGATCTAAGAATCATCACAAGACGTCTAACAGGTCATTGTAGGTTGAAATATCACTTTATAAAATTGGAAATTCTTAGTGATGACACATGTAGGTATTGCATGGAGGACGAAAAATCTGCGATGCACGTCCTAGAACAGAGTCCTGCACTTGTTCAAACACTACAGAAATATCTGGGTTACCACATAATACCAGATAACTCATTAAAATCAAGAGATATAAAACATATACTAGCATTTATCTTAGAGATTAAGCTAAAAGAAGTTCTTTAAGTCCATAAAGGGGCACAATAGATCTTAACGTCACAGTGCAAATCCCAACAATAATAATAATAATAATAAAAGCCAAAAGAAATTCTGTCTTAAAAGCAAACCTTCGTTCTAAATGCCATGACTTCTTCGCTGATCTGCAACTTCTTAAGTAAGCTGCCAAAGCACGTCGGCGAACAGTACTCGATTCCATTTTAAAATTGATTTACAACAGACTGAGATGATAAAAACGATTTTTTTTACAAAACTAGGATTATATGTCGGTCCTCTCTCTATGTTGTTTTAATATTGGGACCACCCAAATGATGGGTTTTCACAGTTTTTTCAATCTCTCAAACTGTTGTATAAGACGTGAAATTATTGTTTTATTTATTTTGTTCTTTTTTTAATAAAGAAATTTGTGATGCTCCTGATTTATAATCATCAATTATATGCTGTTTAGATAACTCTAGGTATTTATCACGCGCCATGACGTTCTCGTAATTATGAATGTCTTCTTCATTTAAAAAAAAAAATTAAAAATGTAACCGACATTTACCGTTAATGGAAGCAAAAACGATCTGGCTCGTGCAAGTTGCTTTTGTTATGCACATTCAAAGATTGCTCTTGCCATAAATTTCTCTCATTGCTGAAGTATCGTTATTTTTTAGTTAATTTCTTTTGATGCTATATTGGATAGCAATACATGATTAAGTAAAACTTACTATTAAAATTTTGAGGAAAGAAGTAAGACGATAAAAAAATATGAAGAAGTTTGCTACTCCAATTATGGTTGCTTTTAATATGCACAACACTGTAGATGAAAGCCACAAGTCAAGAGAGAGCAAATATGCTAAAAACTAATTGATAATCCGGCACTCAAACGTCAGGAAACCCTATTAAAAGTTCGCAAACTAAGCTTTAAGCTAACTGCATTGGGCATAATAGTAAAAAAAGTGTTCTAACAGCAAAAAGGTAGTTTTGCACATGCAACTAACATTTGCAACAACAAAAACAACAACAAAGCTGAATCATCTGAGTGTACAGTTGAAAAGTCAAAAGTTGACCTGCAAATTTGTTCTGACAAGTTCTCACAGGCACAGGCACAGAAAACCGGAACAGATGGAAAGGTGGAGCCACAGTTAACGGAAATGCAACTAACTGCATTTCTAAACATCAAATGTTCAACTGAAAGAGTGAACATGATAAAGCAACTTAGCTTTAAGTCAACTGAAGCTGAAAGCTCAGATGCAGGTAAAATTATTTCCTTTTTTAAAAATAAAAAATTTTCGAAAAGTTATTGAATACATTTTGTTATCTTGTCGAGGCACAAAAAAACATCAGTATATTTTTTGATAGTATCAAAGGCCAATGCCTACTTCTTGAAATTCGCTATTTTCATAATGGTATTAAAGTGATTCAAGCGGCCATGAGTTAATTTATTCATAATATTCATTTCACACCATCTTGGACAAAACGTCCAACAGCATTGAGAACAAACGCAAAAAACTACGAGCAAACTTAACTTATTCAAGTAAAAATAACGTTTGCCTTTGCTTTTGTTTTTACTTTTTGCTTTTGCTTTTACTTTTACTTTTACTTTTACTTTTACTTTTACTTTTACTTTTACTTTTACTTTTACTTTTACTTTTACTTTTACTTTTACTTTTACTTTTACTTTTACTTTTACTTTTACTTTTACTTTTACTTTTACTTTTACTTTTACTTTTACTTTTACTTTTACTTTTACTTTTACTTTTACTTTTACTTTTACTTTTACTTTTACTTTTACTTTTACTTTTACTTTTACTTTTACTTTTACTTTTACTTTTACTTTTACTTTTACTTTTACTTTTACTTTTACTTTTACTTTTACTTTTACTTTTACTTTTACTTTTACTTTTACTTTTACTTTTACTTTTACTTTTACTTTTACTTTTACTTTTACTTTTACTTTTACTTTTACTTTTACTTTTACTTTTACTTTTACTTTTACTTTTACTTTTACTTTTACTTTTACTTTTACTTTTACTTTTACTTTTACTTTTACTTTTACTTTTACTTTTACTTTTATTTTTACTTTTACTTTTACTTTTACTTTTACTTTTACTTTTACTTTTACTTTTACTTTTACTTTTACTTTTACTTTTACTTTTACTTTTACTACGTGAGCTTGAAGTGAACGGACGTGTTTTTAAGTGTCTCTGTGAAAAAATTCTCTAAGTGCCAATATTTAAATGATTTTATGCAAAAAATCTCATAGATTAATTGACAATAGGCTGCTGAAATAAAAACAATAATATCTTGTGCCGTGAAATAAAAACAAATGCTGAAACATTAAATTTAAAAACAAAAAACAGGAAAATTCATGAATATATATATATTCTTTGTGCAAAGACTAAAAAGCTAAATCGCGCCAATTTGTGTTCGCTCAGTGGGTGATCTCTCTTATCTTGTTTCTCTTTTTGTTTTGTTTTTTTTTTTTTTCTTTTGCTTTCTAATTATTGTGAGAGTTCTTCATAGAAAGTGCGCCAAAATCGACGAGTATGCTCTGTCACCAATGTACTCAACCCCTCCCTTCTACTGGAGACTTCGTCACCTGTCACCTATGCAAGGCAAAGTACCACTATTCACCATGCATAACGCTCTCTGAACTCTCTTACGTGAAGATGAGCAACGAACGAAAGCTTGACTGGAAATGCCAAAATTGCAGGATCAAACCTAAAGCTACAACATCGAGCGCAAGTGCAACTCCGACAACAAGTGCGCTTGCTACAACAGAAGGCGAACAGAAGCAGCAAAACCAAAAACAACGTCGAAGCGAGGAGAACGATGAAGAAGACGCAGAATGCAAGCGCTATAAAATCAATAACACTTTGTCTACGGCCGCTTCTCAAATGGACTTCAACTCTATGAAATCCGATGTTGTGGAGCTTAAGTCCGATACAAAAGATATAAAAAATATGATGGAGCAAATGAGCATAAATCTCGCTGTCTCACAAATTGAGATGAGGAAAGAAATGGCCAATGCGTTTTCTAAAATAAATGAAACAATGGCCCAACTCGCACTGCAGGTTACAGATCTTTCAAAACAAAATGAAGAAAAGGATAAACGAATTGAGCAAATGGAGAAAAAGATTAACGCTCTCGAGCAACAATCAATAGAGAAAAACATTGAGATCGGAAACGTCCCAAAGAAAGATGATGAAAACATAAAAAATATCGTAGAAGCAGTCGCTAAGTCAATAAATGCAAACATTACGGAGCGAGATATCGTTGATGCGTACCGCATTAAACAAAAAAGCAACAACATCATCGTTAAACTAGCTTCTCCAAAAGCCAAGCACGAAATGATGCTAAAATCCCGTGGCAAAAAAATTAATGCGGATTCTCTCGGTGAATCGTTTAAAGACCAAAATAATAGGATTTATCTAAATGAACAATTAACAGCAACAAACCGCCGCCTTTTATGGTTGGCAAAAAATAAAGCAAAATAGCAGGGATGGAAATTTGTGTGGGTTCGAAACGGACGTATTTTAGCAAGGAAGGATGAAAAATTAAATATTATTCAAATAATCACTGAAAACGATATCGGCCTCATCATTTAATCAGTAAGCTTTATATTTTCAATAAATACTTTCAATCAAATACTTAAATACAAATATATATAAAAATAAAAATGAATACAATTACAACAAAAACAATAAATAATTTTCAAGATATTAACAACAATGAATTACAAAACCGCAGTATCTCATGCTGCTACTTAAATATACGCTCCATACGCAAAAATTTCATTACTTTTAAAATAGAAATAGAAAAAATTATAAATTTAATAGATGTTATAGTTCTGGTAGAAACAAACATAACAGACGACGAGAACAATCTATACGGCATTGAAGGCTTCAATTCAGAATTCTTAAACAGGAAAAATAGTAGAGGAGGTGGAATAGCAATATATATAAAAGAAAATATTCCCTTCGACTTTTCTTTACCAATCATAACATCATTTGAAGCAATGCAAATTAATATGTTTGTAAACAATCACCCTCTTACGCTTCTTGCAATTTACCGACCACCGTCCTCTAACGCAACAGAATTTGTTAAAGAGCTTGAAAACACAATCAAAAAAATTGAGCGAAAACAAAACGCAATCATAGTTGGCGACATAAACATTGATCTGCACAAGACGGACAACAACACAATGCATTACCTCGATATGCTGTCGTCGCATGGCATGCAAAACACTAACAACAACAACGAAAGCACGCGAGTGGACATCGCGCGTGAAACAAGCACAAACATCGATCATTTGTTTATCAGGTATAAAGAGAGTGAGACTCTTTTATCTATAATCAAAGCTGACATCTCGGACCACTACGCTCTTATATGTAGAATTGCATGCGGAAAAAAAAACATAAATAATGAAAACAAACAAAAGAGAAAAAGCGTGAATGAGCATAGGGTAAATGCACTTATTATGGACACTAACTGGGAAAATATTTTATGTTTAAATAATGTTGATGAAATGTATGAAAAGTTACAATGCACGTTTGAAGACATTTATATAAAGGCACAAATTGAAAACAAAAAAACGAAAAAAAGAACAAGAAACCCATGGATAACTGATGAACTACTGAAACATTGCACACATAGAGACAAGTTGTATAAAAGATGGCTAGCTAAACCTAAAGATAAGCAAAGAGAAAAGGAATACAAATTATTTAGAAATGTCACAAACAAAAAACTAGAAGCCGCAAGAAATAGATTCTATCAGAATCAATTTTATGAAAATAGAAATGATATGAGGAAAACATGGCAGACTATTAATGAAATATTGGGCAAGAAAACATCTAACTTAGATGATATTATAATAAAAATTATGAAATCATCCAATACTGCAGAAATATCTAATACTTTCGCAAATAAATTTCAAGAAAACATAAATAAAATAATACACACTTGCTCAATTGAAACATTAAATTACAACAAAAGCTCATTGCAAAACTCAATTTTTATGCAACCGGCTAGTGAAACTGAAATCTTCAATATCTTAGCCAATATGAAAGTAAAAGGAGCTGGTTTCGATGGCATCCGACCCAGAGACTTAAGAAATCATGCTCATGTTTTTAGCCCACTGATGACAAAAATAGTGAACTTGAGTTTGGAGGAAAAAACAATACCAAAAATGTTAAAAACATCATTAATACGACCTATCTATAAAAGTGGAACAAAATCTAACTATGACAACTATAGACCAATCTCAATACTGCCGGCTATTGAAAAAGTTCTGGAAGAAATCGTGGTCAGAAGATTAAGAGATTTTCTTCTAAAATATCAGTTAATCAACCAAAATCAGCACGGATTTCAGAAAGGGAAAAATATTAATAAACTATTAGGTTCCTTTGCAAGTATTCTGAACAAGAACTTGAGTAAAAATCAACACAGTCTTGTGGTTTTTGTAGATTTTAGTAAAGCATTTGATACATTAAAACATGAAAAGCTGTTAGAAATTTTATATAACTATGGCGTGCGCGGTGATGTTCTCAGATGGTTTGAAAACTATTTAAATTCAAGAAGTTACCATGTAAAAATCAATAACAACCTTAGCGATGAGAATCTCATAACGCATGGAGTCCCGCAGGGTTCGAAACTGGGCCCTATTCTTTACTTAATATATGCAAACGATATGCTCAAACAACTGAAGGAAAGCCAAAGCTTTGCATACGCAGATGATACTGCAATCGTTGTGACGCATCAAAACATCAAAGAAGCAACTAAGATTATGCAACGAGAAGTCGATATAATTACTAGATGGTCCCATGATAATGGTCTGACAATAAACGTTAGTAAAACAAAGCTTATACATATCAAACCACCTCATATCCTTCATCACAACATACAAATCAAAGTTCACAACTACGAATGCCTACATGCAACAAACACAACTCATATCAGCAACGAAGAAGAAGAATGTAACTCTACAATTGAACAGGTAACATCCTATAAATATCTCGGCATAATAATCGATCATAACCTGAAATGGTACGATCAAATAGAACATGTCCGCAAAAAGCTTCGTAAGACATCATATATGTTATATCACCTAAACAACTGCAGCAACTTCAGGGTTATGAGACAAGCATACTTTTCACTTTGTGAGTCATATATAAGACATGGGATAACGGCATGGGGTACATCATCACACTGCAGACTACTACAAAGCAGTCAGAACCAGGTGCTCAAAATTCTGCAAAGACGGAATACAAACAGCGAAAATGATCACAATCTACAGCTCAACAAAAAACTTGGAGTACTTAGTGTTGAAGGAATATTTAAATCGACACTGCTCAACGAGTTCTACGATGCGCAACAATATCGTATTGATATCAACCACCAACACAACACGCGAAGAAGGGCAGAAGGTAGATACCAAGTGGCACGTTTTTATAATAACTATGGTAAGCATACTCTGGAAGCGGTCATTCCAACAGTACTCAACGAACTCCCGGTTGAAATAATCAACATCAGCAACATCGTACATAGGAAAAAACAGATCAAGTCCTATTTCATCAATGCCTAAAATTAAAAACGAGAAAAGCAGCAAACACCAAATCAACAACAAATGCAAAGACAAAAAAAAAAAAAAACATCATCACAAAACATGATTACATTAAAAACAAAAATATACAATCTGAAAAAACTTCGCAAAAAACAAACAACAACAAAATTATCAAGTAAAACAAAATAAACCCACACTAAACGCAACGCAATCAACGGCACAACATCAAAATGAACACAACAACAACAGCATGCGTACAACATCAAAAATATCAACAGCTTCAATAAAGACGTTACTTAGAGACCTACTTCTACTTCGAGAACAACTAAAACAACAATCTCCACAACATTGTCCAGCATAACAACAAGAGCTACCTAGTCAGTTATCAAACTAACCACCAAATGTAAAACCAAAATGTACCAGATTTATAAACATAAAAAGAATCAAAACAATAGATAAAAACAAAAACAATCTGAACTAAATGTCAAAAAGAACACAATAACCAACAAATATCATACAAAATACCCCAATATCTACAATAAAATTGCAAAAAAAAACATAAGCGCGAAGATAGCTACAACAACAACACCACTAAAAATGAACATCAACAAGAACATCATCATCTAGATTCTAGAATATAATCAAAAATATAATTCATCAATTCTACAACAAACGAGCAGATACACAATATCAAACAAGAAAAACAAGCAGCAAACAACAACATCAAACAACAACATCAAACAACAACATCAAACAACAACATCAAACAACAACATCAAACATCGAAAGCTACAACAACAACAACAACAACAACAACAACAACAACAACAACAACAACAACAACAACAACAACAACAACAACAACAACAACAACAACAACAACAACAACAACAACAACAACAACAACAACAACAACAACAACAACAACAACAACAACAACAACAACAACAACAACAACAACAACAACAACAACAACAACAACAACAACAACAACAACAACAACAACAACAACAACAACAACAGCAACGAACATCGAAAGCAGTGATAACAGCACCAACAACAAAATATACAACATTAGCCACGATTAGATGCAAAAAGAACAAATACACAAAAGCTAAATATACAACACAAAATACAAAATACAAACAAAGCAATAAAATCGCAAAAAAAAAAAAACAAAAAAGTTTAGTTTAAACAGAAAAGAAAAAAAAAAAAACAAATTTCGAAAAATCAACACAAAAATAAACTAAAGACGATTGCTAATGCAGAAATGCACCAACTCAAACCTTAAAAAAAACAATTATAAGTGCCAAAATCACAGCAACAAAAAATTAACCAAAACAAAACTTCAAGAAGAGCTAGTGCACAACAACAACAGCATCTAAATCATAGATGCCCAGTAGTGGCTGATATCAGCAAATTAAACTCACACGTATACTTACGCTCTTTTGTTTGATCGTCAATCAACCAATAGGAAATCAGCATGTTGAGTGGGAGAGACAAACTACACTTGCAGAACTGCTGTGTCTTATTTTACATTTTATTCGTCATCGAGACTGCTGTCAGTGAACACATAATTATTGCGATTCATTAATGATGTCAGCCGAAAAGTATTTTATGCTACAAAATGCTTTTGATGTCATCAATGTTGATGTCAGCAATGTCTTATTTGTCATAAGACTTTTATAAAAAATAAGAAATATAATTTAAAAAAACATTTTGAAGATGTTCACAAAGACATGAATTATTTGCAGGGGGAAGAAAAAGAAAAACAATTTAAAATTTATAATAAAATTTTTATTGAAAAGTTGAAGGAATGGGTAAATCAATCTAAAGAAAATTATGAAGATATGGTGGAGGAGAAATTAAAAATGGGTTTATCTAACTTAATAAGTTTAGATATTGTAAAAAAGGGAAGGCTATTTTCAGATGGGCCATTTGTCAAAAATATATTAAGTAAAGTTTTTGGAAAACTTCATTATAAAACTAATTTTATTGAAAAATTACCTTTGTCCCGCAATAGTATAACCCGGCGTTCTCTTTATTTGGGTGCTATTGTGGAATCGGCAGTAAGGGAAAAATTAAAAAATTGCGAATTTTTTTCATTCTGTATTGATGAGAGCACCGATATTAATGACCTTTGTCAACTTGTAATCTGCATTCGATGCGTTGATTCAGTTTACAATGTTTTCGAGTCAATATATTCTGTTGAAACATTTTATGGCAATGTAACCGCCAAATTATTGTTCGATGTCGTCAACGAAAAACTTCTTTCCGTTGTTGATTCTAACAAATTAGCCGGAGTTTGTACGGATGGTGCGAACACTATGACAGGCAAACGTGATGGATTTGTAGACCAGATGAAAAAAAATGAAATTGAGGTTTATACCTTGCATTGCATAATACACCAGGCTGCTCTTGCTTCTAAATTTATATCCGAGCATCCGGTCATGAAGGCTACTGAGCGGATAATTAATAGGATAAGGGGCGGCCATAACTCACTGACTCATAGAAAATTTGTGACATTTCTAAAAAATTCAAATGCTTCTCACCACGATCTATTAATGTTTACTGAGGTACGTTGGTTAAGCCGAGGTAACAGTATTAATAGATTGTTTGAGCTTAGAAATGAAGTATTTGAATTTTTAGAAGCTGAAAATCTATCTATCATATCTATATCTATCTATCAATATAGAATTCTGGAAAAATCTGGATGGTACAATATATCCTGAAATGAAGAAGATTTCATTGAAGTGTTAATCTTTATTTCCCTCAACGTATCTTTGCGAACAAATATTTTCAGATTTGAATTATATTTGCTCAAAAAAACGCAATAAGCTGAATTCTTCTAGTTTGAGAAATATACTTTTATTGCGTAACTGCAATAAGAGTATCAACATAGAAGATTTTATTACTTTTTAATTGCAAATTGAACAATGATTATTTGAGGGAAAATTTATTAACACTTCAAAGAATCTTTTTATTACGAAATATAGGAGTTTTTTAACTCCTTTTTTCATTTTGTTGTTGTTGTTGTTGTGGTTGTTTTTGTTGTTGTTGTTGTTGTAGTGCTTTTCTGCCTGCGGCGCGATTTTTTTAATTAATTTTTTGTCTGCGGCGCTTTCCTTATCATAAAAATAAAAAATTGTTTTGAAAAAATCGCGCGGTTTCAATAAATTTTGTTTTTTAATAAAAATCTTCAAAATATGAGCAAAACTTAAATAACTTTTTACAATAACTATCTTAATTAACAACTTATCGAATAATAAAAAACAAGAGGAAAATATAAAAAAAAATTTTTTAAACTTGAATATATCCGGTCTTTGAAGGGTTATTGTTGCGAATTATACCTTAAAAAAACTTTCAAACAGACAGACAGAAAGACAGACAGACAGACAGACGGACAGACAGACGGACATGGCTAAATCGACTCGGGTGGTGATGCTGATCAAGAAAATATATACTTTTCCATACCTACCACGCCTCCTTATGGGCGTTACAAACGGAGTGACAAAATTAATATACCCCATTTACGTTTTTTAAATGTTGGGGTATAAAAATGACAACACCCGCCACACATGTGCTTTCGTTGCAATCTCGTTGACGACTAAATAAAATGAATAGCAAATTGTTTTCTTCCAGTGTTATTTCGTCACTCTCACCAATACTACTACCTTGGGCATCTATGATCTAAATGCATCAAAACTAAATAAGAGACAAAGAGAACAAGATTAATCAAAACAAAATAATTTCAAAAGTAAACATAAAAAAAAAACAACAAAAAACCGGTTTTAAAATGAAACAGTCATAAAACGAGAAAAAACACAAAAACTAAATGCATGTGAAAATAGACAATAACCAAAAAACAAAAACAAACAAGAGCAAACAATAAAAATATGAAAAGCCATAAATTCAGAACGCAGCATCAGCAATAGCTGAACAACAACATAGGGGAAACCAACAACCTAATGTTTTCCAAAATATTTTAAGCATTATATAAAATTTTATGAGTTACTTGGATTTTTTACTAAAATTAGAAAATTATTTTTTAGCTAAATATGTAAGCTATTTTGATTTTATTCCTGCAGACAAGCCCTAAGGGCTTCGCGGGATTTATCAATTGTAAAGTTATATATTTTTAATTATATTATAATTAATAATAATAATAATAATAATAATAATAATAATAATAATACTTTTACTTTTACTTTTACTTTTACTTTTACTTTTACTTTTACTTTTACTTTTACTTTTACTTTTACTTTTACTTTTACTTTTACTTTTACTTTTACTTTTACTTTTACTTTTACTTTTACTTTTACTTTTACTTTTACTTTTACTTTTACTTTTACTTTTACTTTTACTTTTACTTTTACTTTTACTTTTACTTTTACTTTTACTTTTACTTTTACTTTTACTTTTACTTTTACTTTTACTTTTACTTTTACTTTTACTTTTACTTTTACTTTTACTTTTACTTTTACTTTTACTTTTACTTTTACTTTTACTTTTACTTTTACTTTTACTTTTACTTTTACTTTTACTTTTACTTTTACTTTTACTTTTACTTTTACTTTTACTTTTACTTTTACTTTTACTTTTACTTTTACTTTTACTTTTACTTTTACTTTTACTTTTACTTTTACTTTTACTTTTACTTTTACTTTTACTTTTACTTTTACTTTTACTTTTACTTTTACTTTTACTTTTACTTTTACTTTTACTTTTACTTTTACTTTTACTTTTACTTTTACTTTTACTTTTACTTTTACTTTTACTTTTACTTTTACTTTTACTTTTACTTTTACTTTTACTTTTACTTTTACTTTTACTTTTACTTTTGCTTCTTCATTGGTTGTGCTTTTCTGTGGTGCATTAACTTTGCCTTAGCAGCATGCAATTAATCCAGCAAAAATTATGCATTATCGTTACATTTGGCGGTTCGCTGAGAGGCCTCATGACGCCGTCAATATTTTTTTTTTTATTTTAATCATGTGAACACCTCACCGTCATTTTCGTTTCATAAAATTTACCGTTGCGCCAGAAGTCACGGAGTTAAAATTCCATGCAACGTTTTTCCATTGTTGTATCATTTTTACTGCATTATGTGGTTGCCACCCCGAAATAATGAAGATAAGAATATTTTTTTTTATATTTTTGTTGAGGCGTAATAACACATCTATGATATCGTAAATTCAAAATTTACCCTAGCACGTCTCCTGAGTGACTAATAATAACATGCAACGATAACACATTTCCTCACGACCTTACGACGTCAGATTTTTTTTTATTTTTGTCGTAACAACAATTATTAATCCTTCATTTTCCATTTAAAACATTTATCGTAGCTTATATACTCACCAAGTAAAAATTCAATGCAACGCCGTTGCATGAATGTTGCATTATCGATATTGGAGCGGATGTCATTGCGTCCCCATGTGCTAGAAATGTTTTGTCTGATTGTGTTGTGAGGGCTTAGAGAAGGCCATTATCGGCGTGTCATATTTTTAATCCTAGCACTCAACGAGTAATAATTCCAAGTTACAAATTTTCAGTTGCATTGCTTAAACAGCTCCCACTGCGTGCCGATTACGTTTTGAACATTTGTTTTGTTTTTATAATGAAGTTTAATAATTATCCTTTACAGTCGTACCATAATTTGAATGGTACATGAATGGCACCTATACTCAGCGAGTAACAATTCAATGCAACACCGATGAATTTTGAAAAAATGCTTTTTTAAACTTTTTTGGAAACCTGTCCGGTACAACGAAACTTTGTCACGTCAAAATATTTAGATTACGTACTTTGCACTTGATAGTTTTGAGCGCTCAAACGCTAAAATGAATGTTTTCAACTTTTTCAAATTTTGCGACTAGCAAAAGAGTAGAAAAACACTGCTTTGATTAAGTGGATAGCGCTTCTATAATTCCGATTTGGTTTAATTGCTGTTGCGCTTATTAGCTTTTCAAAGTTAGTGGACTGCTAAAACCACAGAGACTATTGATGAGTCGGAGTAGCGTCCGACGAAATCATGGTCTAGTCTGTTGCTTCATGTTGCTTCATGAGTTATTTGGCATAAAGCTCAAAATATAATTCTTAGAAAATATGTTTTTTTAAGAATTATAAAATTAGCTAAAATCTAACATTGTGCGGCGGATTCGATATCAAATACTGAATATATTCGACTTAGAAATGGTTAGAATATCTGGTTAAAAAGAGAAGAGGTTATAGATTCATTTAAACCTTAACAAAGTTTCATAACTTTAAAATTTCTCTTATAATTCCTTAGTACTTATAAATATTTGAAGAGTTGTAAACAGCATGATTTCCTTTTGAAGTTCTTGAATACAGCTTTGATTAAATATTGAACTTTGATTGCCCCTTAGGCATAATGCTGTCTGCTTCACTGCATTGACATGGATGCACATAGAACTGAGTCACATCTATACCGACCCGCACAAAATATTGGATTTATTTTCTCTTCCAATCATGCCTGGCGCTGGACTAACGCACGCTATTTAATAACTGTCAATCTGCTTCACTTAAGTTAGCTTCCAGCTGAATTTTGTCCAAAGCTACCAGCTACGTATCTAAAACCTTGTTGCAACAGCAACGGTGTAGATTGTAAAGTGATGGTGTACAGACTTCTACATAAATACATATATTTGATATGCGGCCGTTTGTTTTGATTTCGTTGCTAGAAACTGAAAATTCTGATCATATGTTGGCACGTGTAAGCCGCAGGGTTGCATTTTGCAAATGGTTTGCAAGGACATAGGTATATTTACAAAATAACTAAGTGCATGCGAATGAATTGACAATAAATGACTTTGAGCCACTGTATATGTAAAGAGCATGATCTTTGTTTCTTGCTGTTGGTTTTTTGTTTTATTTTCTTTGTTCAATTTATAATAGAGAGTATAATAGTCGAACACGTATATTGTGGGATTCGAACAGAGAATTTATAAATTATACTTAAAAAAGTTAACTTTAGGGTTGCAAAGATACTCACTTTGCCAACATCAACGGATTTCATATAAAAAGTAGTCACTCTCTTTTAGAATCTATTATCTTAGAATACTTAAAAGCTTAAATAAAATACTTAAAAAACTTCTTTGAAAACTGATAATTTTTTAAAATATTTTTAAACTTTCCTAAATATTCTTTGGTTTTTCTCATTAATCAGAAGCATTTTTTTTATAATTTTTCCTTTGCTGGTATTATGAGTTTCTTAACTCCTTTGTTGTTAGACTTTTTTTTCTTTTTTTTTCTTTTTTTTTTTATTCTACGTACTTACTTACGTATCAGGCAGGCAACCCATAAACGTCAAAAACAAAAATAACTAAATAAAAGGAAAAAATAATAATAAGAACTATTAAAAAAAAAGCAACTCACAGAAAGGGACCAGTCGAGAAAAACGCAAACTTTCGCTCATTTTCTTGTTACTGCAGTTAATATTCCACCATTTTTCTTTTAGTTTTTCCTTTGTTTTTTCTGTGCTTTACAACCTTAAAGCAGATTTGTTGTTGCCGTTGTTCTGTTTGATTTATATCCTTGCGTGTTTTAAGTGAGCATTGTTTTTATTTTTCTGTTGGATGTTAATGCTTCTTGCGACAGGACATCCAGACAGATAAGCAGACAGACTGCGAGTGTTTGCCTATAGTTTTTGTTGTCTATACTGAATCTGTGAATAATCTTAGTGAACATATTTTCTTCATATATTTTTCTACAAAGGTGGAGAAAGAGAGTTGGGAATCTTAATGAAATAATTAAATATAAAAAAGGTCAAAGTTTAAAAAACTTTAAGCAATGATGTAAGCAGAAAATAAGAGAAATTATTTTTGAGAGAAAATATTTTTATACAAAAATATTGAGAAATATATTAAAATAAATTTAAAAATGTGGTTAATTTAAATATTTGCTATTATCACCCATTATATTGAAACCAAAAACTTAACTCCATTTAGAGAATTTTTCCAGAGGAAAAGTGTTCCCTTTTTTTTGTGTCTATTCGCTGTCAGATGATGCAGTAAAAAAAAAACAACAAAAAATAATAACCTGTCATCATATATAAAGGGTGAGAGAAAATTAAATATTTGAGTGAAAAATTTACGTTGGAATTTTGTAAGAATTTTTTACTTATAAATAAATTCTGTTGACTGTTTTGTCTCCCAGCCGTTAATGCAAGGAAAAAGAAAAATACCAAATATAAAATAAGTACACAGGCAATTGCTTAATGGCCTTTAAACAAAGGCCCGAAGGACGAAAACTGAAGCAGCAGTGCAATAACGGGACGCGGAACGCAAAGCAACAACAAAAATATAAATAACAACACGAATATTTTAAAAATATGACGAATACAATGGAACAAATTGAAAAGTTTCTTTAAAAAATACCGATAATAACTAAGAACAACTTCGTAGGTTTACTACTTTGCTAGTTTGACTTAAAACTTTGAATAAATTTCAGATATGATCGTCATGGGCCAAATCACGATCACCGACGGAAGCCCGTCGGGAGGTTTCCGTCGGAAATTCGAAATTTTTCGTCGAAAAAAATACAATCACTTTTTACGACGGAAAAGATTTTTCCGTCAAATTCACTCACTTAAATTTTGAATGTGATATGAGCTGCGTTCGATTCGCCAGCCTATACTCAATTCATGTCGCTTATTTCAAAATTTGTATGTGAAAACAACAACAAAGTCTACAGCTAGTTGAGTATAGAGTAGGTCAATTACACTGTGCGACAATTTAAGGGTCAATTGGAATAACCTCAAATATCTAAATGGTTTCTAATAGTGGATGGTCTATATACTATGCCCTCATACTCAGTTTTATCGGATTAGGTCAAATAAGAGAGAAATTCAAGGTCAAACTTCACCTTAAAGTCACAAATTTTTTCTTATAACTCTTAAACTAAATTCAAATTCTATGTAGTAACTGCATCTAAATATTTGCAATGGATGATTCTTTACATTTTAAGACCATTTTTTGCTCAAAAAGTTACGTAAGGGGTTTAATATTTTCTTCGAAAACAGGACTTTTTAAAAAAAAAATTAAATTTTCAATAGTTCATTTACTATGTATTTGTCTTCAAAAACAATCAGATTTTACTGAATTTTTGCATACACCTTAAGTAAAATAAAATAACCCACCTGTGAAAAGATCACATTAATTACATGTGTGCATCCAAAGATATTCGGATTCAAAGATTACCAACGGTGGTAACTTCGTTAATGTAAGCCCTAGCGCAAAATCATTCAAATGAAACTTATAGACCCAACAATTTTCTTTAAAGCTGTCCTTTACATTTTAACCGAAAGAGTTACCGTTTTAAAGATATGCGCGTAAATGTGTAATTACAACATATATGAAAAATATATGAACTTGAGAAGAAATAGAAATAAAAAAAAAATTTTATTTGAACCGTTTTAATTTTTCATATATGTTGTAATTACACATTTACGCGCATATCTTTAAAACGGTAACTCTTTCGGTTTAAATGTTAAGGACAGTTTTGAAGAAAATTGTTGGGTCTATAAGTTTTATTTGAATGATTTTACGCTAGGGCTTACATTAACGAAGTTACCACCGTTGGTAATCTTTGAATCCGAATATCTTTGGATGCACACATGTAATTGTTGTGATCTTTTCACAGGTGGGTTCTTTTGTTTTACTTAAGGTGTATGCAAAAATTCAGTAAAATCTGATTGTTTTTGAAGACAAATACATAGTAAATGAACTATTGAAAATTTAATTTTTTTTTTAAAAAGTCCTGTTTTCGAAGAAAATACTAAACCCCTTACGTAACTTTTTGAGCAAAAAATGGTCTTAAAATGTAAAGAATCATCCATTGCAAATATTTAGATGCAGTTACTACATAGAATTTGAATTTAGTTTAAGAGTTATAAGAAAAAATTTGTGACTTAAAGGTGAAGTTTGACCTTGAATTTCTCTCTTATTTGACCTAATCCGATAAAACTGAGTACGAGGGTATACTATATAGACCATCCACTATTATAAACCATTGCGATATTTGAAGTTATTTTTTCGTGTCGCACTGTGTTATCAGTTGAGTTGAGTAAAGTTGCGTTTCCAAGTTCTTAGTTTTTAGTTGGTTTGTGTACGGAATAAGTGAAATGTAATAGATTCTGTCAAAATGTGATGTGAGTACAAAAAAAAATTATTTCCCTTTAACGGGGGAGAAACCCCATAGTTTCGGAAAAATTTCAAACGTCTTTTCGAATTTTTCTTTAAAACAAGTTTTAAGTCATTTATATTGGTTTGAAATTGCATAGTGACCCAAAGACATAGCGTGACGTGAATAGGGTTAACAAAAAAAAAAATTATAAACTGCTCGTAGTGACCATATTCCCACAAATCATTTACATGGCTACAGCATTATTGAAATCTTCGAAGTTTTTACTGTACTATCAGAATTTTCAATTTGTTCTGTATGCAAGCACAAAATAAGTTTTGGTGAGTCAGGATCGAGAGGCCTGGGTTTCAAAATTTCAGCTAACTTTGCTGGTGGAATATTTAGTGATTATTGGCCACCATTCTGAAGCTTTTGAACGAACTGGGTATAATTATTGGCACCTATTGCAAAGTTTTCGCCGAAAATACCGATAAGGCACGAGTAGACAAGACAAAAGCAGCTCGGATGTACCTTCCGGAACGATGTACCTACAAGTTGAAAGATATCGTATGAATAAATAATTTTTTTGGTGTCAAAACTGTTGAAAAAATAGTCGAATCTGGACCTTGGATTAAACAGCCGATATAAATTTTTTATCCTTCCCTTCAAAATATCAGTATAAACCTCTTTTGTTTCATATAAGTGGGAAAATTTTGACAGCTACAGGAGATACTCTGCAGACCCACCATTTTCTTAAAATATAGGAAAATAAAAAAATTATCCAATTATGTTATCAACTTGAAAAAAAAAAAATTATTAAACAAAACTAATTTCACCCTGTCTAGGGGTATCTCCCCGCCTTAAGCAGTATCTTCGTTTTCAATTTAATTTATTGACAGACTTCTTGTGGTCTGTCAAAACAAAAATGTTGCCAACTATTCAATAAGTAACAGCTAAAGGCCGCTTTACATTATCCTACTGTGTGTTACGACATGTCAAAATTTTCATGTATGATAGAATGTACAATGGTGTAAACAACGAAAAGCAAAGTATGTTCGAACCTGTTTTGATTTTTTTGACATGTCGTTCTACATTTTAATTTTTTGGTTTGTTTCTAATTTCATCACACATTCTATCCGACCAGAGATGAGTTTTATAAGATTTCTTCGAATTTAATTTGTTGAAAATCACCAAACTGCAAGTTACATTTCATCAAATGCTTAAAAGCAAGCAAAATAATGACTGCTTTTATTTTTAATGCACAATTGGCCCTTATAATGCTTACAATAGCTGCTATGTCCCGATTCATTTTAAGTATTTTCAATTTTTACATTTTTATTGAATAAAAGTGCAATGTGACTTTGTGAGATAGTCTAAAAGAGAAAAATGAATTTCTTTATACAAAAATGAAAAAATGACAGTGTGATAAGATTCGGTTATACTTTCTATCTCACATGTCGTAACACACAGTAGGACAATGTAAAGCGGCCTTAAGTGAGTATCCGTTTTTTCGTAATTGAGTTGAGCACTGGCGAATCGAACGCAGCTATTGTAAAAAAATAAAACATGAAACTTTTTGAACAAAAAAATAAAAACAATAAGTATATAAGAGCAGCACGGAAAATAAATTTATTTATTTTGTTTGATTTGGGCGAGTTGTGCTTCAATTAATTCTTTGTACAGTGCAAACTTCTTCAAACTAAGTTTTTCCATAAAACTATTGTGCATTTTTTTTTTCTTGCAAGTTTACCTCTAGTGCTTCGGCTATACGTCGCGTATAAGATTCAATGCCTAGAAAATATACATAATTGGTCTTCAAGTAATTCATTCGTGGACATCCTATTTCGTTTCCTAGCAAGAGGCTAACTTGCAGCAACTGTATTTTCGTCTTTAAAAATTAGGAATGTTGATACAAAATCTTGCAATGCTTTGAAACATCTTACCATCACTTTCAGCATTCTCCTCGTTTGAAACAGTGGGCAGATGTTAAAGGTGTTGTGGAGCCACATACTCCATTTCCAAAACTTCTTCCCCTCTTTTTTTAATCCCTTTCCGAGTTTGGAAAGGTGTGTTTTATGTGTGTCTTAATTTTTGTCCTAATCCATATCCTAATGGTGGTGGTGGTGCTGTTGTTTTGTTGTTGTTTTTGTTGCTTTTTTTTATTTGTTTTGACAATCAGCTGCATTTTGTTTTGAAAAATAAACTACCAGGGCTGTCTTTTTATTTTATGGGATTCTGATATCATCAAAAAATAAATAAGTTTTCTTCGATTATTACAAATATAATCTGATAGTTTTTCCACAAATATGTTCTTTTTAATGTTACACAGCTAATTTGTGTTTCAATATTCACTTATGAAAGCATAACTTATGCATTTAATTCTTCAAAAAGTCCCATATGTCCTATTTCTTAGAACACTCCATTGTGAATACTTTTCACTCACTTCGAAAATATGACAACGAACATCGAAATTGAGAGGTACAATGTTGTCGTGTTATTTTACTTTATCCCTTCCCGACGGAAATCTCGATTGAAATTTTAATCACGTCGGGCGGGAAGCTTCCCGACGAGCGGAAAATCCGACAGTATCGCGATTGGGCCCCATATCTATCATAAGTCTCATGACTAAATCTTTTTTATTATGAAAATAATTAAATAATTGTTTTATCTTTCGTTGCGACGAATTTTATTGCGACTGATTTAGTTGCGACTTTTTCATTACGACTTATTCTTCAACTCATGCCATTCAGAAATATACTGCATTGCGACTGATTTAAAGAATCGATTTTTATACAATAAATAAAATTCAAATTAAAATTTGTTGAATTGAAGCATGGAGAACATTGATTGATACTTTTCGACTTTTATTATTTTCCTCCTATTTTTCCAACTGCCAAGAATATTTATTTAATAAAATCATTAAAAACGCTCGATCTTTTGATGTCAATCCGAGACCAGGTTCGAATCCAAGCTAACACAGAAAAATTTTTCAATTAAAATTAATTTTTCTAATCGGCCATCACCTCTCTGCAGATATAATAGGGGTATTCGCGCAGTATAGCATCGTTGCAAAATTTGTGAAAATGTAAACTTGCAATACTCAAATATGCAACACTGCGGGGGGCATAATAACACAAATATTGTTAAGAAATGCCGCGTAAAGCCAAAATACCGTGTAAAGCTTCTTGAGAACAAGAACATTCCGTTCATCGCCGTTCGGAGTCGGCGTTAAAACCTTTAGGTTCGGTTCTTGGTCAATTGTGTACAAACTTTTATAACACGCACAACACAATTGATCATAAGAAGCCAGTTATTTATTTTTTTTTTTTTTGTAAGCAGCAAAAGCCCACAATTCATCAACTTTTGAAGCAACATTTCGATCTTTATTTAGGTATTGTTTTGTACCGACTCAGAGCGACTGGGGATAATGCGGTCATTCAAAAAATAGTACAATATTTGGAGTTGGAGATTAGGAAACCATTTATAAAATAACGGTGAGATTATTCCAACCTTTGCTGCGTCTACACGCAAGGAAAACAAAAACGTTTAGCGTTAGTTTGGCGCAAACGAACTAAGTTTGTCGTGCTTGAAATCGTTATTTGCAAACGTTTCAACAGTTGTCATAATAATATTCTGTCGCCAGAAACGCGTCATTTAGTTGGAGGAAATTAATTTCCTTTGTCATAAACGTAAATTGCAGCAATTGAAACATTTTTTTTTCCCAAACGAAAACTTTGTTTATTTTTCTTTTCGTTGTATAAACACAACGCTTATAGTTCAGAGTTACTTATTGGACAAATCGTACTACTTAAGCAGAGTGGTAATTTGCTTAATACGTGGACAGAGATAGCAATAGTGGTGTGATGGGTGCAAACCGTAAGAAGACGGACAGATATAGGGAAAAAGGTAATTAATATAATAAATAATAAGGACCGATTATAACTTGCGAAATAAATAAGATATATTTTTAAGTTGATGACAAATGAATATTCGTTTGTGGCAAATACAACTTGCAAACGAGTAGTTGGCTAATTTTTCAGTTGCGGTGAACGAAAAATTTCTATGCGTGTAGTTAAAATTAATTTCTGTTTATGTTGTACTGACAATTTTAGCAATGCTACATATTTAAACAGTCTTTATGCTAAGTTTAGTTTATTAGAGGCATTGCCGTTTACTAAATGGGGATATTGTGATTTTATTTCATTACGTTTTTTTTTAAATACTTACAATATAAGTATGTATAGTAATAATGCGACGTTGTTATGGAAACTTATTGCCCTGCTAGTCATTATACACCGAAAAAAGCAATAGTAAAATAACCTAAGAAGGCTTGAATGGAAAAAATTTGTATGGAAATTAAAATTTATGCTTATTCACCAAAGTAATATATTGTTTTATACATTGCTTTGAAAGCACATACTTCGCTTTTCGTTTCCAAAGATAAGTATATAACATATTAATCAATAGAGAAGGTAAACCATCGAAAACTTTGAAACTTTATCAAAATGGTATGGATTTCAACAAAATATAAACTGTCGAAGCCATAATGTATAAATTACAAAATACTTAGTTGGTTTGTCCAAATCAATATTGATTATTTAAACATGTTAAACTTAGATGTGTTGACGAAAAACGTAAGAGATTGAAAACTGCCAAAGAAATCTAATACTAGATTTTTTGTTAATTTTGCAACACTCTCGGTGTAGTGAAAAAAAAATGTCATTGCAACAAATTTCAGTGCGCCTTTGTAATCTTCGACTTGTTTTATAGCGATGAGTGTCATTACGACTAATAACATAAATACTTGCTACCAATATTTTTTGCGACTTAACTTAAGTTATTGCGTCTTATATTGTTACGACTCATGTCATGCGACATTTTGTAAAGCATACTTAAATAAATATATGGCGATATTTTTTCTCGTAAAATTATTCATTTTATTATACAGTCCAAATGCAACAATATGTACATAAAATACTTAAGTGAGAAAGGCAAAGCTTTCTTTCTTCAATTATTTTTGTTTTAAAATTTTTTTTGCTTTCAGTGCTTCCTTTTTTTTGTTTTTGTATTTGTCTACATCTCGCAGGCAGAATCCTGGCGAGACAGCCTGAAATTCTGCATAAAATCTAAAATAAAAATCATATGCTTATCACAACAAATAAATGCATTATATCCTTGAACATTTTTTTTTCTATTTAATAATATTAAAACAATAATATTTTGCACCGCTTTCAGCATTTGCTCCAGTAGACGAAGGTTTTAGAACCGTTAAATCTTTGTAATCACTTTGTAAATCAGGATTATTTTCTTTATTCTGTATTTGAAAGGTGTGATTAATGTACTTAGAGGTTTGTTCCTTTTTTTTTTATGTTTTTGCTGATATACATCATTTGCATAAAAGAAATGTTTTTTTTTCATATAATGAAATGAAGAACACATACCTACTTCTAAGAACAGATATGTATGAATCTTCTAATCAAACGATTTAAAAAATCCGAACAACTTCCTTAAAATAACTTAACTTGGTGAAAAAAATTTTTACAACTAGAGTGAATATTTCTGGCGCTAAGTTTGTATAGGATAATTCTTTCCATATTATATGCCCTTATGATACAGATATTATCATAGATGAATTTTGCATTGCCGTATATAGTCCATAATATTTCACTAAACTGATTCATTTATTTCTATTTTAAATACCATTTTTAGGATTTAATTTGATCCTTATATCTGCAGGTGTCATTTTTATTCAGACTATAACCTTAATAAACCTATGCAAAACAATACTGTCGACCTTTGCTAATATCTAATAAGACAGACATTTTCCTTTTTTCATCAAGCCTATCAATAACTGGTTAGTATATCCTTCTTTAATATATTTTCAATTATGTATAATTTTGATAAACGACATCAGGGCTGTAGCCAGGATCTTCTTTTAAAGGAACTGATATCAAAAATATATAGAAAAATCGCCTGGTCTTAATTTATATATAAAAATGTATATATATATATATTTTTTATGTGCCAATTTTGTTTGTTTTGGAAAAAGGTCAAACTAATTAATTAATTTTTTCGAAAAACCCGTTTCATTACAATTTTAGAATAAAATAGTCTTTTTATTTTTGTTCAAATTTATTAAGGAACTATACTCGCCAAAAGATCCAAATTGAGACTTTAACTTTTTTTTTTGATTTTGATTTATAGTAACAAAATTGATTCCTTTTTAACCGACTTCAAAAAGGAGGAGGTTCTCAAGTTCGTTGGTTAATCTTTGCTTTTTTTTTTTAAATGTATGTACATCGATTACATCTACTAAAGCAGTTTGCCCGATTTTCCTAATTTTTCGTCAACAGATAGATATCATTAACGCGGAGGTCCTTTTTTAAAAAAGTGGGCGATAATCGACAAAGGGGTGTGTCACTATTAGCAAAACACTGTATTTCAGTTAATATTGACACTAGGGTACTGAAATTTACAGTAAAAATACAGGGGTACGCAAAATTATTACAAATTACGGTCTATAGAGTGGGCGTTATTTGACGGTGTGGGGGTGTGGTAATATTAGAAAACTCTGTATATCGAATAATGTTGACACTAGAGTAATGAAATTTAATGCACGGGAAGGCAGAGTTATAAAAAATTAAGGTAAAAAAAGTGGGCGTTATCCGCCAATGGGGTGTGGCAATATTAAAAAACTCAAAAATAATATTGACACTAGGGTACTGAAATTTAGTACATGGGTAGGCATAACTACTACAAATTACGGTAAAAAAAAGGAGCGTTATTCAACAAAGGGTTGTGGAAATATTATAAAAATACTATAACTCTGTTAATATTGACACTAGCGTCCTAATCATTACAAAAGTCGGCGGGATTGTACATAGGGTGTGGCACTATAAAGAAGGTCGGTTAATATTGATACTTGGAAACTGAAATTTGGCACAGGGCTAGGTAGAATCATTATAAAGTACGATCAATAAAGTGGGTGGGATTAGAAAAAGGGCGTGGCATTTTAATAAAAATTGTAAAGAGACAGAAATGGAAAATACCCAAAAAACTTTCAGAAATTAATAAAATGATGAAGAAAAATTTTTTATGAACAAAGTTTCATGTTTGAAATTTTCCTCAAAAATACTATGACTACTATGATACTATAATATTCTCTAAAAAGGAAGAAATAAAAACTTTTTAACAAAAAAAAAAAAACCCGACTTCAAAATTACTACAAAGTAAAAAATAATTTTAAATAACTTTTCCCATTAATTTCTTGGTCAAATTTTAAAAATAATTTATATGTATTATAATCTTGTAAATCTTATCATTTTAATTTTTTCTATTTTGTTGTATTATCATCAATATATTATTATTATAATTATTATTATCTTATATATTAATACGCAAACATCGAATGTTGTCGTACACTTTTTCAATATTAATTTTAGAATAAGGACAATGAAACGTATATCATTCGAAAGGTACTGCACCATAGATGTGCCGAATTATGTTAGATTTTAAATTGATGACCTTTGACCCGAATATTAACGTTGAAAGCTAATATTTTTTTTAGTTAGGGATCTCAAAACTGGGAAGAGGTAGAATGAAGAATGAGGTATCGGATGAAAGGTCTGGCTGCACAATATGATTGAATATTATATTGGTGATCTTTGACCTCAAATATGAGCGGAAAAAGAGCATTTTTTAAATAAAAGCTAAACTGTAAGAGATGGAAAAATATGATGTAAATGAGAAATTTAGGCATTCATAAGTTGTGCAAAAAATACTTTGATATTTTTCACCATCGTTTACGGTTACCCTACAATAAGCACTTTTTCATTTAACAAGTGTCAATATATATTGTGATGGTGAAATTGCTTACAAATAGTAAATTTTGAAAAATTTCCGTTATTTTGACATCAAAATTATTGTGATATCTCGAAAACTATAGATGTTTTCAGTACAACGTTTTTTGTATGTAAATTCGTTGGTTGAGAAAAATAACGGTATACGAAAACTTTTTTGCTAATATTTACCACGAATAGTATGTCAAAAAAATTTCCCGTTATTATCACATCAAAAGTATTGCGATATTTCGAAACCTGTAGATGTTTTCCATGCAATGCATTTCTTAAAGCAATGTCATGCCTCAGAATGAGAAAAAAACAATTGATATTTCAAATTTTGATTTTGCATGTAAATATCTCAGCCATTTTTTAATCGATTTTTCTTAAATTTTCTTTGTCTGAAAGTTTTATTAAATGACTTTGGAGGAATAAAAAAAGATTTACCGTTATCTCACCAATTCAATTTCTTATGTTGTTTTAAAAAAAAACTCTAAAATATTAAATTTTTGCTCAAAAATTAGACCAGACATTCTTTTTTTGTAATTTTATTTTTTTTTTATATTTTCTTCTCTCACACTTTTTCATATAACATATCATTTATTTGCGAAAATTGCTTCATTTTGATATATAATTTAATTAAGTGTTTCTATCATCGAAAATCATGAGCTACACCCTATGATTTTTTTGATGAAAATTACATTTTTCAAAATGTTGCTTTTGTATTTTTTACAAAGTTCTACAGCTTAAAAAATTATTTCTGTGAAAAAATTTTCAAATATTTCAAACCACTCCAAAGTTATATACACAAATCTGTTTTAATAATATTACTATTAAGTATATATGTATCTATATATAAATAGGTGTACGCAGAACAGTTAAGAAACATTTTCTCCCGTGTTTCTCAACCAAAAAGGAATACACGGAATATCTATGGTGGGCAATTCGACCTCAAATCAGACGTTCCATTCCACTGGTTACATTTGATGGGCGTTGAAATAGAGGCGAGGCACTTTTCATCAGCCCAAATTTTCGGTATAACCTTTGAAATACATATAAGTCACAAATCAATGAAACACTCATACAACTCAAAGTTGTTATATCAAATAGCTTTGGAAGCATTTCTACTAGAAGGTAGAATAAGGGAAGTAGGGTACTGTGACGGGCATTGGACAAAAGGGTGTTGGGGGGCTCCGCATATATAAGCCACATTTTTGATATCGAATAGCTTTGAAAGTAAAAATCACAGAACATGGAAAAGCAGAATTGAGTTACTGTTTTGTGATTTCCTGCTGGTGGTGCGTTTGGTGCTGCATGAGTTCGGTTACGTTTGCATATGAGTGAAGAAAGAAAAAAAAAATGTTTTCAATAAAAATAAAAAAAAAATTTTTTTAAATGGTCGAATCTCGACCAAAGGTGATACTAGTTATTATTATTATTAAAGTTTATTGGTGTACAATAAGACAAAGTCTTTTATATATATTAATTGCTTTATGGACATAAAAGTCGACATTGAAGTCGGCGCTAATCTTTCATTATCTTTGACCATCCCTGTACTATTTTAAACTTTTTTATGATTTAACATACAATCATGATCTTTTACCATCCCTGTACTATTTTAAACTTTTTTATTTGATGCTATGCTGCCTTGGTGACACTGTAGTAATTTTAAAAGCTTTGTAAACATAAACATTCTTACTATACTGGTTTGGATGAGCTTGTAAAGCTCATATTGAATATGACATAGAATGTAATAGCTGCACAAATAATTTATAGAACACATTGGCTACATTCAGCGTACTCAACAATTGCCAACTGAAAGAAAAAAATCGCTAAAAAGCTTTTATATTTATAAAGGTACTAATATTTTCATGATAATAAAACAAATTAGAAAAAATTCAAATAAAAAGATTTCGACTTCGTAAGATTAGCGCCGACTTCAAAGCTTTTATGTTCATAAAGCAATTAATATATTGATGATAATAAAACAAATTAGAAAAAATGGAAATGATAAGATTTTCAATATTATAATATGTATAAATTACTTTTAAAATTTGAACAAGAAATTAATGGGAAAAGTTATTTAAAATTATTTATTACTTTGTAGTGATTTTGTAGTCGGTTTTTTTATTTTTTTGCTAAAAAGTTTTTTTTTTTAATTTATTTCATTTTATAACATATCTTTTTATATGTAACCATTACATGCTCACTTTACTCAGTATACACAGCTATCGTTGCGTTATCATACAAGACGCAGTACATAGATTTTATATAGATGCCTCTGTACTAATTATATGACTTTGTCCCTTAGTGTACCTACCAAAAATTTGATTTTTTCGACCCTGAATCCAGATTTTGAGGGTGTGTGCGAAAAACCAACTATGCAGCAATATCATGTTTTATCATATCTACAGCGTCTACCATGCCTTTTGCCAAAAGCATTTTCATTGTGGTACCGTGTAATTTATTCGAAATCACATTTTAATATCATATTTATTTGCAAACAAGTAATTTGAGAAATATTAGTTTTAATGTTTACTTTTATTTACAATAAATTAAATGAACTCTAAACTAAAATATTTTTACTTTAATGTATAACACATCTAGTATATATTATTGTTTAAACATATAAATTTCAGCAAAAACAGTTTATAAAACAATGTTATGAATATATTCATATATTTATTCACTATATAAGAAATTATATATAATTTAATATTTATGAAAATAAAGAGACTATCTGTTTCAAATAGTTTGAAAATTTGAGTCAGGCCAAAAGATCCCCTTTAAAATCAATAAAATACCTTCGTCATCAAAAATGACATCAGTAACTTTAGAATCCCTTAAGCCCTGAGATAAATCAATTTGATGTTTTATTAAAAAGTAACTTAAAATATTAAATATTTTAAGAACAGCGAAAATTTTGCATTGCAAACAAGTTTTGGAAAATATTTATAAAAGCAATTTGCATACATAATCAGCACAGTAATTGTTGCAATGTCAGTGCTGCAGATAATGATGACATCGTCACATGCAGCTGCCACACCGTGTGCGATATTCACGATATGCGGTGCAAGTGCACAACGTTGAAGCGCAGGAAGGTCGAAGTGTGCATGCGATGTGAGTGGAAGCAACAAAACAAAAAAAAAGAGAAGCATAAAAAAAGGCAATTCGATTAACGGTTATCTGTATTATATAAAAATGTGGTAAGCTTGGCTTAAAAGCTGAAAACTGTCATAATGGAGTCGATAACAATTTCGGAACATTTTGTAGCCCAAAGTATATTCAGTTAACAAGAAGTAGAATAAATTATTTTCTCAAGTTTTAAACTATCTATGCGATAGTCTTACCCAGTGAACCAAATGTATTTTTATGCTTCGAATCCATGAATAAACCTTTTCGATTAGAAAAGTATGTTTTCGCCACTCGCTAACGAATCTTTGTTTTTATCATTTGTCGCACTAAAATGCCTCATAAGAATAAACTTTTTCTTGTTTGTAAGTGAAAAAAAAAAAAAAAAAAAACAAACCAAAAAAGTGACGTCATAACAACAGTTATATCAACAAAGAATAATCGAATGACTTGAAATTTTTAATATAAGCTTTGATGCACTCTGAGTTTGAAATCGATTTGACAAAATCGAATGAAAACTTCGCCTACTTTCCAATTAAATCAGGGCTGGGCATTCTAACACAGTCACATTTTGTTTTGTCTTGTTAGTATTTGTTTGCTCTCCAATCGCACACACTGAGCGAAAAAGTTGTCACAATTATCATGACTAGTATCGCCTGTGGTCAAAATTCGACCATATCAAAATAGATTTTTCTCTTTTGTTTTTTTATTTATATATATTGAAAAAAGCTTGGTAAAGTTAAAAAGAAGTTGGCTGTATCGTGCACCCATTCATGGATTTTGACAGTGTATCTTTGTCCTTATCCTTATTCTTGTCCCGTTCCTTTCATTTGTTCCCAAACTAATAATTGAAGAGTCGACGCGAATAACGTTGTAAGCGACATATTCATCAAAAATAGTTGTTTTGCATACTAACGTTAAAAATGCTCTAGCCTATTATAAGAGCACATAGTTTCTCCAATTCCATACATTTTTGGACATTGACATCGAAATCAAATGGCTCTAAGTCCCCCATTAAAACCGTTTTTTTTTTTTTGCAATTCCTGAAAACCTATAATTTTGTCACTTACAATGTTATTCACGTCGACTCTTCAATTGTCTTACTTCCTGTTCAAACTGTTCTTTTAATCCATATCCAAATTCCTGACCTTAACCTCATTCGAATCCTTTTCCAACTTTATTTCTAAATCTTTGTTCTTAAGTTTGTCCTAAGTGTGTTCAAATCCTTGTTCTATTCCTTGTCCCATTTCTTGACCCTTATACTTTTGCCAATCTTGTCCCAAATATTGTTTTAGGTAAGTATCAATTTGTGTCCTTACCCTTGTCTCAGACCTTGTCGAATTCCTCATCTCGATTCCTGTCTGAATTCTAGTCCTTATCATTGTCCAATTCTATGCTTTAATCTTTGTTTTTTTTTCCTAATCCTTATCTTTAATATAACTTTTTTTTTTTAATTTCTTTCGAGTAAGAAAAGCAGTGAGACTCAAATTACAGCCATGAGAGTGAGAGTGCATACACTTCTTTTAAACTGCAATAATCACATAATATATTTTTTTTCCATTTTGTGGCACATCTGTGGCTCATTACCTTTCGACTGATATAAGAATCATGCCCTTTTTTGTATTATAAATATTAAAAAAGTGTACTACAAGATTCTTGTTTGCGTATTAATATATGGATTACTTTGGAGTGGTTTGAAATATTTGAAAAATTTTTTCACAGAAATTATTTTTTAAGCTGTAGAACTTTGTAAAAAATACAAAAACAACATTTTGAAAAATGTAATTTTCATCAAAAAAAACATAGGGGGTAGCTCATGATTTTCGATGATAGAAACACTTAATTAAATGATGTGTCAAAATGAAGCAATTTTTGCAAATAAATGATATGGTACATATATGAAAGAGTGTGAGAGAAGAAAATAGAAAAACAAAAATAAAATTACAAAAAAAGAATGTCTGGTCTAATTTTTAAGCAAAAATTTAATATTTTAGAGTTTTTTTTGAAAACAACATAAGAAATTGAATTAGTAAGACAAGGGTAAATCTTTTCTTATTTCTCAAAAGTTATTTAATTAAGCTTTCAGACAAAGAAAATTTAGGGAAAATCGGTTGAAAAATGGCTGAGATATTTGCATGCAAAATCAAAATTTGAAATATCAATTATTTTTTTCTCATTCTGGCAATAACATTGCTTTAAGACATGCATTGCATGGAAAAAATCTACAGGTTTCGTAATATTGGAATACCTTTGATGTCCTAATAACGGGAAATTATTTATTTACATACTATTACATACTATTCGTGGAAAATATTAGCACAAAAGTTTTCATATACCGGTATTTTTCTCAACCAACGAATTTTCATACAAAAAACGTTGTACTGAAAACATCTATAGTTTTCGAGATATCACAATAATTTTGATGTCAAAATAACGGAAATAATATTAAATTTTTTTTTGCACATCTTATGAATGTCTAAATTTCTTTCTTATATCATGTTTTTCCATCTCTTATAGTTTAGCTTTTATTTAATAAATGCTCTTTTTCCGCTCATATTTGAGGTCAAAGGTCACCAATCTTATATTCAATCATATTGTGTAGCCAGACCTTTCATCTGATACCACATTCTTCATTCTACCTCTTCCCAGTTCTGAGATCCCTAACTAAAATTGATATAAACTTTCAACGTTAATATTTCGGGTCAAAGGTCATCAATTTAAAATCTAACATTATTCGGCACATCTACGGTGCAGTACCTTTCGAATGATGTACGTTTCATTGTCCTTATTCTAAAATAAATATTGAAAAAGTGTACGACAACATTTGATGTTTGCGTATTAATATATAAGATTTGCTGACAGTAAGTGCAAGTAAATTTAAGTCCAATACGACCGAAACCGTTTGAAATATACCATTGATCTGTGGCTGTAAAAGGGGGTGTGGCAACCCATTTTTCGTACAGTTGCCGACAGTCAACATACAAACTAAACTACCAAATTTTAGTCTTATACGGAAGAAACCGCTTGAAATATATAATTTTTAGTGATTTGTGGGCGGTAAAATGGGGCGTGGCACAATTAATATAACCTTTGTTCAGCGCAGTAACTTCAGGCATCGGTTGATTTAGGTTTTATCAAAATCTGTTAAGTAGTTTAAGAGTCTATTCCAAACATACATACATACATACATACAAACAAACAAAAATATTATATAGATTCCTTTCGCATGAAATAATCAACAAAAGTCTTCAAAGTTAGTTCTATTTTTCCATATATGACACATTCAGATTTGTGAAAAACTGCAAACAAAAAATTGATGTAATTAAAATTAAAAATTGTAGTTGGTTTTTCTAATAACTGATATATTTTTTTAATCGCTATTTTATTTTTAATTTTCCCCGTTTTTATCGATGTTTTCCCGCCTCCCCGTTTTGTACGAAAAATCCCGAAAAAGGGGAAAAATCCCGCAACCTGGCAGCTCCTGGCTATGAAGCGCCCTGCGCTGAATTAAAGACATTTTTGCGTCTGTGTTAGAGAGCTTTAAGCTTCTTCACTGAGCGAAATTTTTCGTGCTAGCTATCTGTTGCACTATTCTTCGATGTTTAAATTTTTTATTAAATAAAAGTGAAACTTTGCAATGATTTATTTTAAATTTTAGTTTAAATTTAAAACTTTTAAAACTTTTTGATCGAGTTGAAAAAAAACGCTCCTTATATAAAATGACGAGTAGTCCATAAATCGCCACTTTGTTGCAAATAGTGCCAATAATGTACCAAGTAGGTAATAGACTAAAAAATGTTGCTGCTTTTCTCATGTAAATAAAAATTTAGTATCAACTTAAAGCAAAATGTAAGTCAATCAGATTAATTTTAATACTAATTTTGATTTTGTTTTGCACATATTCCGATTAATTATTTGAGTGGAATTATGGAATAGTCACTAACTGCTGTTCATTTATAAAATAGAAATATCCATATTTAAATAGAACCTTTTCTGCAATGAAAAGCCTTTGTTTTTTTAGTGCTATAGAGAATAATATTTTTTGTGACTTGTGGCAAGAAAAGGATTTAAAATTAAAAAATTTCTTTAAAAACTTCAATCCCTCTTAAAGGTAATTTGGTTAAAATTGTTCAATGCCATATTTTGCTAATACCAAGTTTTAAATAAGAGCTTCCTATTTTATACCAAAATTCAAATAAAAACATTGTATACTTTTCTACAAATATCCACAAAGAATTTTTTTAAGCTATTGAATAATATCCAAATTTCACACGTACCACACAAGCTAATTCTAAGCCAACATTTAACGACTGATCTAATAAACACTCATTATTCTGACAGGAATTCCATCGTGATGCTTGTCCAAAATAGGCTGACAGGCCTGAAACCAACCCTCATTGTTACGCGGTATGATAAGGAAAGAATGTAGCGCAATTTTGCGCCTGCTCGACTGTCAATATAAATTTCGTCTCACGAAAAGCAAACATTAATTTGATTCTTTCCTTTATATTTAGGTTTTTTTTTTGTTTTTTTTTTTTTGGTGCTGTCCTATCGAAGTAGTAGTCATCGTCGTCGTTATCCTTTGGCGTTGCGGCTTTTGGGACTTGCAAATTCAATTTGAACCTTTGCCACACATTCGACATACAAATAAAGAAAGTACGAAGAGCAGGTTAGAAGCAGCACAAAATAGCACTTGCTAAAAAGTGGGTGGCAGTTGATGGTTGGTGGCTTAGCTGGTTGGTGGGCGCTGCACGTAATAAAGTGTATCGAGTAAAGCCCATAATGGTGGCGGCAAAACATCCGCTTAAATTATTTTTTCCAACTGTCAGCAGGATACGACAACGTGTTGAATTGCGTTTGTTTCAATTTGCAGCAGCAACAATTGAATGTTGACAATGAAAGTGGAAGAAGCGGAATAAGGCAGAGAGCAGAAAAAGTGAAAAAACCAATTTTGAAAAAACAAAAAAAAAACACACTATACAAGCAGTATGAAACGCCTTAGGTTGTTAAGGATTAGGCTTAGGCTAAGGCTAAGGCTTAGGTGTATTTCAAATGGATGGCTTTTATTTCAAGTGTGCTTCTGTCAGCAGGATGGAGCAATTTTTTTTTCGGTGCAAACGAAAATATGGCTGATAGGCATTAAGTTAAAAGTCTACGACGGAGGAGAGAGTTTGAAATGTATCGAATAGAAAATCTGGAACATTTTTCAAAATAACTGTATTTTTACAACTATTTATGGCTATGATTTAAATATATTTTACATATTTTTAAATTTTTTAATATTTATTTTAAACTTCAAGCGAAGCTTTTAGCCCAGAGGGCACTATTTACACAAAACTGGCTTAAATGGTATTGTAACAAAACAGGATAATCCTCAAAATTATAAAACAAAAACGCAAAACTATCAAGTGTCCATTCAACTACCATCCATCCATCCAACTATTCAACGAAAGTGGTGGTAATGAAACCTTTAGAGCATAAACGAAGCCTTTCATTGCGGCTATATTCAGGAGTTTTGCGTTGAATTGCTACACAATACGAACAAAGCTGGAGAGCCAACAAACAGAGCAACCAACAACATTGCCTTATGTAGTACTCGTAGCTTAAAACAGACGTGTATTTGAAAGGGGAAAACTGGGGCAATTGCCCCCATCAACTTTTAAGCCTCGATTGAAGTACAATCTGCTGATAGGAATGAAAATCCTTAACCCTTTGAGAGGCATTGTGACCCGCCTAATATAATCCAGGTAAATTTACATTGGGTTCATAATTTTTAATTTAATAAATATGGCACCAGAATCATAAAAAAAAATCTCAAAAACCACTGTATTTCCAGTATACAGTATTCTCCGGATATACAGTTTGTTGACTATTGATTAAAAAAAAAGGTTAATCTGTCCACAATTGTCTCCATATTAGGTGAGCCAAGTGAAACCTCAAAATTTCGAATTTTATTCAAAATTCGACTATTGGAAAAAAATTTACTCCAAGACTTAAATCAAATAAGTAATAAAGAATTTAATCTTTGAAAAAATGGGCAGATATCCGATTCTGATAACATTAGTTTGAAATTGAGGTTGTTTTTTTTGTAGCCCATTAACTTTTTAATATATTATCCATCAGACGAGAATTAGTTCGTCAGATGACGTTTAGTATCTATGTTGAGGACCTTTTTTGCTTGGAATAAAAATTGCTGCTGTTGAGACATAGTTTATTTACACTGGGACGGAAATTGCCTGTGACAATGTTTAAATATATATTTTTGTTAGTCCATTCCGTCAGTTATTGACACAAGTTCTCCAACACAAAATCCAGTCATATGTTACATCCCCAAACAATAACATTCAACGGCCATGATTTGCTGTATATAAAAGGGTATTTTATTAATTTTTTCGTTAGCCATTCTCCACACTTTTCTCGCTCCATCCGATCCAAATATATTATATTTTGATTCGTCACTGAACACAACATTATCAAAAAAAAATAAGATAATATTGTGTTGTCATCTAGTTCTGAGCTACATTTTAAGTTTCAAAACTCTAGCTCATCGGGAAGTTGCTTAAAAACAGATTCCAAGATTTGTACGGGACAGACAAATGAAGTGAAGCTTATAAAAACGTTTTAATGAATACGACTTTTCCAAGCGTTGTTTGGCAAATCTTATCCTTTCTTTTTGTTCAATATTGATATGCATGGTTTTCGACGTGGTCTTGGACCATGATACCCAGTACTATGCATGGTATTTCTTATTGTTTGTAGATTAATTTTTTGTCCGACTGGACTCACATATCTTTTGTGTTAATTTAACAGCCAATATTTTTGGATTTTTGCTCAAAAGCGGCGACAATGTTGCGTTCTTCATGTGGCGTTAAGATCTGTCCGATCGGTGTTTTTTAAGTAAATTAATGTAGAAATTTCCACAAAAGTTTGCACACTAGAATGGAATTTCCATATTAGTTGGCCAATTCTTAATCATTCTGTTAAAGATTTTTTTACTAGATAAAATTATTTTGCGCCCTTTAAACAAACCATTACAACTCACAGACACTGACCTGACAATAAATGCTCATAAATTGAAGTTTGGTATGTACCCTGCAGTAAACTAGGAGCAAATTGTCCTTTTGTCACCACTGTTGCAACAGAGACAACAGAACTATGGAAAATAGCTATAGAAACCAGTGTTGCCAGAAAGACGAACTGAAATTTACCATTATTTGGAAAAAAATTTACCACTTTCGGAAAAAATTAACCTTTCCCAAAAAAAAACAACAATTGAAAATTTTTTAAATGATTAAGAACCGTTATAATTTTTTTGTTAGTATACATATGTATATTTATCTCTAACCAACAATTTTACCGTTAACTTTTGCTATGCATAAACCGGCAATTATAGGCTATTTTGTTTTGGTATTTTTTAATTTAATTCGCTTGTTTCTTTTACCCCTTTTACATTGGTGAAGAGTTGAAAGCAATTTTTTTGACGTTCTCTTTTGAACTCAAAAAGTTGACGGTACAACACAAGCTTACCGTCAATTTTCCCCCTTTCTTCTCAGCCAATTCGCCGCAATTAGCCAACAAACTCGAAAAATTACTTTCAATTCTTGACCAATGTAAAAGAGATCTTTGCAACTAGAGATGAATAATTCGGATTTTTTTTTTTTTTAACGTAGAATACGTTATACGGGGGTGTTAATCTGGAGCACAAAATTTTGAGAAAATGTTTGTCACTTTCATTATAAGTTTTTAATACTTTATGCATGCATTGAAGAAAATTCAAGTATGGTCGTAACATATTTAATATTTCTTCTTTTGATTTGTATTTAAATAATCATATTGCTACATATAATTTTTTTGATTCTATAAGTAAATCAAAATTTAACTCCTTCAAATTTTGTATTAATTTTCATATGCTTTGTATTTTATGTATTATAACATCATGTGTAAGAGCAGTACGATTATCTGTGTGTTCATCACCTAACCAGTGTGAGAAAGAGAAGAAGTATAATAACCAAGTAGCGAACGACAACCATGATAAATACAACCATGATTTTTGTTTGTCTTTTCTTTTAATATCAAAGACATGCTCCATATGCGCCCTTTGCAGCATTTTTTTATGCGGCGGCCATTGTAAATCCATAGGAATTCTTAATTTTTGTAGAGATTTTCTATAGTTCAGACACAAACCTTACAATCATAAGCAGAGAATGAAAAAATGTTTATGAATAACAATGTTAGCAAGGTTGCATAGAAGCTGCGTAAAGCCTAGTACGCTGTAGAAACGAAAATTTCTTGGCATATAATTCTACACCCGAAATATTAGTGTAGAGTCAAAAATGTTTGTGTGGAGAAAAAAGCAACTACAGTACGACCTAGCTCAATGCAACTAATAGAAATTCGGCCAGTTGACGTAGTTAATGTTGAAGAAACGCAATTAAACTTCTAAACATAAAGCTTTATGGCTCTGAATCCTAGATATTGTAGTTTTATGTATTAAGATATGCACTTAGTTTCCTTAAATATTGTTTTAAGAGATTTTTCGTACATCAAAAATGTATTTTACAAGAAAAGAAGAACTGAAAGTAAATAATATAAAAGTTTATGGAAGTGTACGCAAATGGAAGTTGCGATAATTGTGCATTTTTTTTTTTAAGTTGCGTTTACTGAGTCAACAATATAAATTTTTGAGTATTGCGATAATAGAGTGTTGCGTAAAGCGAGGTCGTACTGTTTTCTTATTGAAATGTCAAAATTCTGGCGCCAATTAAATGCCCGGACATATAATCGACAGCGAAATTTTGACATTTCAACTCTCCACATGGTGGTTGTACTTGCTAGCATTGAACAAATTTTTCACCTCTACAGCGTACTAAGTAGCGAAAAAAAAAAATCCGCTGCCTTTTCGCTGTCAAAAACTCAATGCATTCCTTATGGAAAGTTTCTTTCCGCTTCTACAGCATACTGGGCTTAAAGCCTTAAACAGTGCGTAACTAAACAAGCGTTTAAAGGTTGTTTAAGGAAATCTATTGAATAAGGCTGTTAATGACTAACGTATTCTACGTCTGACCTATGCGCCCGTGTTATCTAACACAGGCTTGAGCTTTTTTTTTGTTTTTTATACACAGGATGATTCACGAGAATATTAAACTGCTTGTGAGAATCTTCAGAGAGGTAACGGTACTGCCAATAACTCATAAAATTAACAAGTCTAAAAGAATTATTATTTTCCCAAAATTTACCACTTTTGGTCAAAAATTACCATTTTTACCTCTGCCCAAAAATGAGTCAAAAATTACCTCAATTAGGGAAATTTACCTCAATCTGGCAACACTGATCTGTAGACACCCAAGCGTATACATTCGGATTTTTTACAAACGTGTTGCTTCGTTATGAGAGTTCTCAAGAAGCTTTGCATGGCATTTTGATTACTCTCTGAGGTTTGCCATTGTCTGCAGAGAGGTTGCGACCGTACAGAAAAATTATTTTAATTCAAATAATTTTCTGTCGCTGCTGGGGTTCGAACCCGGGTCTCCAGGTTCGTTGACATAGAGCCCACGCACTTTAACCAACTACGCCACGGATGCCACTAAACAAAATAAAATAATAATAAACAAAAGCAGGTTTATAAAAAAGGATTGTTAAAATGTCACTCCAGAGCGAGAAGAAGAGGATGAAGAACAAGAGGGAGAGCAAATAGAAGAATGCCTTGCGGATTTTATTTCGTCTATTTCTGGTTTGTTCCAGAAGTTCAAAAAGTGGTATATCGAAACGATACCTTCCAGAAAATGTCTGCAAAAGATACTGGCCATTTTAAAAGAGGAATGGTTGGATGTTCCACTTTCTGCAGCAACTTTGCTATTAAATGCATATAAGGTTATTGTGAGAAACTTTACTTTACTGGAAACTTTATTATTATATTATTATTCTCTTATTATTATTTTATTTCATTATTAGACTGAACATGTGATTTTAGTTGAAAATACTTTGTGACAGAAAAAAAAAAAATAATATTTTTCTAATAAGCATTTTTCAAATCTATTATTTCTACGATTGACTAATAGCAAGGCCTTAAAACACTAAATATGGTGAATTTTTCTGCAGATAAATACTAGTGATTAATAACAGCAAATGTACCCAATTGGTCCCGCTTTCTTAAACATACGCTCATACAAAATGTCAATAGAAAAATGAAAATGCATTGTGGGGGGTATAATTTGTCACTAGTACTGGTGACAGAGGAACCAATGGAACAGTGACTCTTACACTGGTCGCATTTCCTGAAGGGTATGAACAACTTTTTGACTCATATTTTTGACTGATATTTTTTGGTTGATATTGCACTTTATAAAAAAGGGCCTAAGACTGCACATTTCACTGAGGCAAAAAGTGTTGGAAAATAATTATTAGAAGTTCTTTACAGATGGTTTTTTGTTATGAATTACAAGTGCTTCTCAACTTGTTCGATTGGCTGTGTATTGTAGACTATATGTTACATATTTTGGAAAAATATGCTATAAATACACCACATTATGAATACCCCTAATTTATCGACTTGATATTTTACACAAAGCTATCATATTCTAAAAGTACTATAAGTTTGAGTTTGTTCTCTGGAATTTGGATGAAAATCAAGAACTCCCGATAAAGAGATCACTTCACGTGGGGGAAGGGGAAGTGACGTCTTCAAAATAAGAATAACCTTCTAACTTCAAAAATATATGAAGTCTAGTCGAAGATTCTCTATTAGTTTTTTAAAATTCGACAAACTGATATCCTTTTTGAGATGTCAGCGAAAGCTATAATTGATATGAATCGGATAACATGTTTTATTTCAGATTATTTATAGGCAATTTTCCTTCAACGTAACTGAAAAAAAGGTTTTTTACGACCGCGAGGAAAATTTCATATTTTGAAGAAAAGAAAAAAATTTTTTGCATTAACATTTATACTTTCATGTGTAAAACTATTGAGTTTTTCGTTTCAATTTTACTATGAAGTAAAATTAAATTAAATTAAAAAAATATTTGAGGAAAGATGCCGAACTACAACACAAGCCCCTTAAAAATTCATTATTAAGAGAAAAAAAAAATTCAAAATAAATGACTGAATCGCAACAAATTTTTTATGAATTTACTTACCTTAACCTTTAATTTTTACTTTACTTTACCTTTTAATTTTATTCAACAATGTTTTTTTTTTTTGTTGCCTGAATAGGTTCAAATTTATTTTTTAGTAGAATGTTTGTTATGACTGCTACCTACTATAAGTGTGGCCATAAGTAAGTAGTTAGCTGAATTTTTACAATGAATTTTAACCTAATTTTTACGTTACAAAAAACAAATCTAAAAATTTCAAACACTTTCTCCACCCCCCCATTGATTGAAATTATTCATATGGCTCTGGGTTAAACTGACAAACAGCAGCCTGCCTGGCAGCCGTTCGTTGCACTATACAGTCGGTCTGCAGAATTGAATGCCTAATTATAAACAACTTCTGTTAAATTGCAACATATTTTTTGGCGTTTGCCAGTTATATTCAGAAATTAAATTTCTCAAGTTGAAATGAGTAAATGTTTTGTGGTTTTACTTTCTCCGCTCAACGGCAGCCTTTTTGTCGTTTTTGGACCGTACTTATTTTAAGGGCACTGTTAAGGGACCATCTCTAGAGCTGATGACTATATTCACGTCCCACTTTCGTGTAGATTTTGGACAAAAGCAAAAGTTTTTAATTATGATAATAATGCAATGGGATAGCATATTGCAAAGTAAAGAGTTTATTTAGGTTCATTTTTGATGCTTCCAGTCTTACTAACAGTTTTAAACAAGGTCAAAGTCAAACTTAAAAATGTTATAATTTTTCCAAATTATTAGAGTCTACTTGATCGTTTAGTTATATAACTAGTCGATAAAAATGAATTTCTTTAACTTCAGGCCATTTTTCAAGGTAACAATTCATATTTCTACAAACAATATTTGAAAAGTAAGAGTAGCTCAGCATACTTCATCAATTCTGGCCATATTGCCGCACTAAGCATCAGCATCAAAATTATCTCAAATCAACAACAATCAACATAAATTCCATGATTATCTGCAGCAATTATTATTTTGCAGACTACCAACGCCTTAGATTTTCAGACAGCAAAAATGAAGCACAAGAAAAGGTTAACATTTAAGTCCAAGTGGGGAAGGGCGGGGTTTAAAAAGGGGTAGCGACAAAGAAAGCAAGAGAAATTAGAGCAAAAGCATTGTTGAAACTTTAAGATGAAAACTGAAGCCACAACTAATATTGGCCGAGAATATACAGCATAGCTCGGTGGTTTTAACTACTTCACAATCTTTGATAATATTTAGCTGAATGTCTTGCAAGGACATAATAAAAAAATTGCAGGAAAAAAGCCAAGCAAAAACACAGCTACTAACTATTAGAACAAGCACAACAAAGCTCAAAGTTTCATAACAATTCATTGAAAAGTTTTCAACTTCGAACGAATGCTGGTTTCTTCGTCTACTTTTTGAAGTTCTTTTGGTTGTTGACGAACCAACTGTCAGAGTATCGCTCAATGTTTTACAAAGGCTAGCCAAACTGTACAATTTCACAGCTAATATACACCCAAGAATGTTAGAAACAAGATTACGCGTTCTGCAGTCCCGTTATCTAATGCTCTCTTTCTCAATTGAGTGCATGACGTCACGCAGCGCTTCTGCTTGACAAAAACGAATGCAAATGTGCGTTCGCTTAGGCATATTGAAGAAATTGAAAATAAATTCTTGCAGAAAAGTAGAGTAAAAATAATGACTCTTCTGTATAAAAAAATGGATAATTTCCTACACGAAAAAATGGAAATTTTTTAAACTTTCACGATTTTTATCTCCTAAACCATTCGAGATCGACAAAATTTTATTGCATATTATAATAATAAGAAAAAAAAAAGCTCAAGCCTGTGTTAGATAGCTAACACGGGCGCATAGGTCAGACGTAGAATACGTTAGTCATTCACAGCCTTATTCAATAGATTTCCTTAAGCAACCTTTAAACGCTTGTTTAGTTACGCACTGTTTAAGGCTTTACGCAGCTTCTATGCAACCTTGCTAACATTGTTATTCAAAAATAATAAATACAAGATTATGCCATGCGCATGTCTGCCTACGTCATGATCGACCCATTGTCAAAATCAGCTGTTTTTCACTTAGCAAAACATAAAAAACAACTGTAGCTGAAAAAAATAAAATCGTACAGAACTGTTTCGCACTATCTTTCGTCTTTTCTTGCACGAACAGAAAATCAGTGAGAAGAACAGAGAAAGAGTCTTTTCCTATCTACGTCACGAAAGACCTAACGTCTTGCGCAGAACGGTGCAACTTTTTCTGCCTCTGATGGCGTAATCTGATTTCTATTATTTTTGCTCCAGATCAACACCCCCGTATAACGTATTCTATGTTAAAACAGCTGCGTCCATTAATGCTATTAGCATGGTTACTTTATTTTCTTTTTTCGTTCCTTAATAGTATAGTAATAGTAATAGTTGTCAAAAATAGTATAAAACTATAGAACGAAAAAAGAAAATAAAGTAACCATGCTAATGGCATTAATAAAACAAACTAATAAAGCAAAATTTGCAGGCAAATGACAATCAGCGCGACACATTCGTGGGAAAATGTCGAGTTGTCACTCCACCCCATATAATTGCATTATTTCAGCAGGCAATCGCTAATACGTACGGCCAAATATCCCTCTTATACAACTCTTGCAACAAAAACGAAATGAGAATTATAAGAACTAAGGTTGCAACTGCAAGAGAACAGAGTGCGATGCTGTTGCTGCTTGTCGGAATATGTGTGTACGTGTGCGATGCTGTTGCTGCTTGCTTGTATGGAATATGTGTGTAAGTTTCTCACACTGGTTCTGTGATGAACACACAGATAATCGTACTGCTCTTACACATGATGTTATAATACATAAAATACAAAGCATATGAAAATTAATACAAAATTTGAAGGAGTTAAATTTTGATTTACTTATAGAATCAAAAAAATTATATGTAGCAATATAATTATTTAAATACAAATCAAAAGAAGACATATTAAACATGTTACGACCATACTTGAATTTTCTTCAATGCATGCATAAAATATTAAAAACTTATAATGAAAGTGACAAACATTTTCTCAAAATTTTGTGCTCCAGATTAACACTCCCGTATAACGTATTCTACGTTAAAACAATATTTAGGCTTGGACCCTAAAGTAAAATTATTCTTAAGTCTGATACACGGTGTGTTTGTAAAATTGTCTTACAAAATAAAAATGTAAAAAGTTACAAAATTTTTCCTTTTTTCTTCATTTTTTTAATGCTTGTGCCACACCTAAAAATTATTTATTTTTTCTGAAATTTCGGAAAGAAGTTCGTTATTAGCAAACGAAAAAATTTAAAAGTGTTCGGAAGGTATATCAAAAAATTTTTTGTAAATTCGGCATATAAGAGACACCCTAATACACACCCAATTATATCCAACCCATGATACAATTATAAGGAAGGCTCATTTGAAAAAAGGGTTGTTCAAATGTGAAATTTTGCTACAACAAAGCTGTAGGAGCTACAAACGTCAAACTACGATAGAATAACTAAAATTACCAACTGATTTTGATAACTAGCGCACCCTGCTCTTCAATATGAGCCTACTTTATAATTGTATTATGATCCAACCCATGGTATAATAATACGAAGTAGCATAGACAACTGTTTATTTTCTCATCTACAAGAAAACATCTCCTATCTCCGTTTTCGAATTGCTCTTGACGGACCTTATAAATCGCCAGATTTAGCTCCCTCGGTTTATTTTCTGTTTTCAAAATTAATGGCTCCGTGGTAAAAGATTTGCCAACGATGAAGAGGAGCCTGCGGTTGATGGCTATTTTGAGGAGCTCGATGGTTCTCACAATCAACAGGGTATCGAAGCTATTGAACGTCGTTAGGAAAGCTGTATTGAGCTTAAAGGAGACCGTAGACTTTTCAAAAAATTTTTTGTGTTTTCTTTGTTAGTTTGGATATTTCTAAGACTATCCTCGTAGATACGAGTAACCATTTTTCATTGTATAAATTCGTCAATTCGAGCAACATAATAATGTAACATAATGGTATTACATTTTTTGTTGTACCTCTGACTTAGCTATTTCCATTGTCAAAGCGACACGTAAAATATTTTTTCCAATAAATAAATAAACAATTTTGCTCATAAGCTAAATTTAACTACAAGGTGGCGCAAAATTAATTACCCTATCGGAAGACGTTATAATGTTTTCAAATTGCATCGTTCGTCAATCATACTTAACATTTGTGAACTATACAGCTGCAGAATTCAAATAGACAAGCAATAGAGCACTATACTCCCCAAGAGTGTGGAATAATTAATGGTTATTGTGAAGGAAGCGTTTCCTGGTCGCGTTATCTCCCGTATTGGCGATTTGGCATGGCCAGCAAGATCGCTCGATTTAACCATCCCAGAATTCTTTATTTGGAACTAGTTGAAGTCGCGGGCTTATGCCAACAAGCCTCACGCAATCGCAGACCTAAAGGAGAATATTCGACAGGATTGCGAACAGTTATCATCGGAAACCTAGCGGAAAGTCATGAAAAATCCAATAAAACTGGTACATGTGTATTAACGGTGGCAGCCACTTGACGGATATCATCTTTTCCACTTAACAGAAAATTTGTAAAGGTATAAATAATGGTTTCCATCACACATAACCATAAAAAGTTATCAAAAAACAAAATTGGATGATTAACTTAAAATAAATTTTTTTTATTTTATTAACATTTGCTTTTACTTTTCTTTTTGCTTTTGCTTCTGCTTTTCTTTTACATTTTCTTTTGCTTTTCTTTTTTCTTTTGCTTTTGCGTTTACTTTTACATGTGGTTTTGCTTTTTTTTTGCTTCTGATTTTGATTTTGATTTTGAATTAGAATTTGAATTTGATTTTGATTTTGATTATGATTTTGATTTTGATTTTGATTTTGATTTTGATTTTGATTTTGATTTTGATTTTGATTTTGATTTTGATTTTGATTTTGATTTTGATTTTGATTTTGATTTTGATTTTGATTTTGATTTTGATTTTGATTTTGATTTTGATTTTGATTTTGATTTTGATTTTGATTTTGATTTTGATTTTGATTTTGATTTTGATTTTGATTTTGATTTTGATTTTGATTTTGATTTTGATTTTGCTGTTGCTTTCGACGCTTAGTAAGCAACTGCGTAAGATGCACCAGATATTTACTTGAAATTGCCTGCCAAACTTAGAGTCCTCTGTAAGCTCCTTGAGACTATAAGCTCCATAGCTTTTAACCCAAATTGGCCATTAAATAATATAGACAGAATTTCGAAACAAAACTTCTAAAAATATGTTTTAATAAATATAGAAATGCAATTAATCGTGTTTTAGGTCTTAGTGATTTGTAGTTAACAAAAATAGTTCAAGGATCAAGCGGTACATAGTGGGTAAAAAATGTTGGGATTTCAGAATTCAAACATTGGTTGCTCTGCACTTTTTCAAACACATACAGATATTACCGCACTAATATATAAATGCAAATAGGTATGTATGCACACATCCACACATACACACATGAAATGCAATTAGCTTTTTTGTCGCAATGTCAACATGATGTTCAGGAAATAACTTTTTCTTATGGCAAAATGTTAATAAATTGCTTTCACAACACAACGCAGTAGCATACAAGCAAAACAAACACCCCCCACACAAACACATACTGTGCCATACACACATGCCCCATCTCCATACACAAAAGCAGATTCAGTGAGCTAACGTTGAGTTCGCCAAGTCAGTGTCTGTTCAGGGAATAGCGCCAATGAAATCATAAAATTTAACAACCGCAAAAACTTTTCTATTTCCACAACTACTCATATTCCGACATTTATAATAATTATCTTTATTGATAGAGCGCTAGAGCTAAGCTAAGCACTATAGCTGCTTAGATTGAAGCAGGTTTGCTTTGGGTTTGTGGGTGTGTGGGTGGGTCGGAGGTTGTTCCATAGCGTTGTGTTGTAGTGGTACTTCCGGCAACTACTATTAGTACCAGAGGCGTTGCAGATAATAACAGAGGATTTTATATCTATCTGCCTTTTGGTGAGGAATATTGATAGCTTAAGTTTTCATAGCATATCTTTAGGGGTAGCGGCGGTAAAAAGGCAGAAACAACAGAGAAGCCGAGAAGCAGAATAGCAGAGTGGCAGAAAAACTTTTTTGCTGAATTAACATATGAATTGGTTTGGGTACCAATCAATAAAATTTAGCAACTTGCTTATTTTGTTATGGTGGCGCTTTTGACGAGCTGCTAAGGAAACTCATCTAAGAATGATTTTGATAGCCAAGCTATAAGCATTGAAAGTAATTGTGTGTATGTGTGCGTGTGTGTGTGTGTGCTTATTTGCGTTTGTGTGCTCATAAATGATTGAGTTTGAAAAGTACTAACTTTTGAGGAGTTACTGTAAGTTATTGAGTCTTAAAAAAATAATTTGGCATTAGCATTAAGTTTTTAGTAGTGAACATGACATCAGATGGGAAGTGGGAGAGAGAAGGGGCGTATAGCAATAAATATCATAGCATGCTCTTTAAGCATAAAGTGCCACGGTTTTAATTCGTGTTAAATAAATCGTTACATTAAAGAAAACTCACTTTTTTCAAAAAAGTGCTGACGGCCTATTTTCTGTTTTCAAGAAATGATTTTGCTAATTTACAAACCTGAATAAATATTGATGTAAAATATAAAATTAATGAAAAATAACTTGAATACATCATTTATAAAAAGTTGTAGAAAATTAGGGGAAGAAGTAGTCTTGTATATATGCTATACTTCTTATTCGTCTTCGATTTCTTTTAATACCTAGCGGAACATAGGGCCTAAATTAAGCCTACGCGCCAACTCACAGTAGTCTGTCTAAAGGGAAAAAAATCAAAAATTTTGCTGTCAAAAAATACAATGGGGTATCATTGTAAAAGAAATGCACCGAATAAGAAAAATTTTAATTTTCAGTTCAATGAAATTATTTTTGAAGACCTACACCTGTTAAAATTCGATACTTTTTTGCATTTTTCTTTTTTAAGGATTCAATTTTTGTTTTCGAATATTTAGGACAATTTTTTTATTGACTCATTTTTTAAGATATTAAATCATTTTTAATTTTCGTTTAAGGTATAATATAGGTGTAACAACCAAAAACAGGAGCTGTTTTCAGAAAATTTTTTTAGATATAAGAAGTTATTATTTTTTTTTAAATTTATACAGGTTATTGTACATAAAAAATACTTTATAAAAATATATTTTATTTTTAAATACAGTTCTGGCTTTTATAGAGAGGGCTCTGAAAATGGCCCTCTGAAAAAAAGACATCTTAAACGGTTCGATGGATATGGCCTTTCCCATGTATCGGAAAGAAAAAAATCAAATGACATTTTAAAGCATAGACCTTATATTAAGCATCCCCCCTACACAAGACCCCCGGGGTTTTCTTTTAATTATGGCGGAAGTTGAAGTAAAAAGTTCGAAAAACAGATACATTTTCGCGTGCTTTTTTTATACAAAAAAACAAAAACAAAATAGATGCTTGAATTTAGGGGGATGCTTAAAGGACAAAATAACGAATAAAATGCAAAAAAATCATTAAAATTTAACCAATAGATTTCGAGTTATCTATCGAACCATTTTAAAAACCGATTTAAAAATGTGTACGTATATTCTTAAAACTATATAGAACACATTAAACAAAAAAAAAATTTTTTTCGGAAAGTTTACACGTATATTATACCTTAAAGTGAAAATATTGTAAAAAATGGTTTTTGGTATTAAGAAAAAAAAAATTATTTTTAACGACTTTTTAAAAATTGATAAAATTTGAGTAAAGGTCTTTTATTCAAAATGAGTTAAGATGTTATATAAAATTTTTTTGGTATCGAAAATTTACTAAAATATATCTACTTAAACATACTAAATAAACAAAACTAGTTTACTATTCATATATATTATATACTTAATAAATACATAATTTTAATATGTTATATCAAATATGATAAGCAATTATATAATATGTAATTTAATTGCTTATAATATTTGATATCTGCGACCGCATACTCACCACACATAATTTTCATTCAAATTGGACAACTCCTTATATTTTCATTCAACTTTTGTATGGGTTCAAACTACTATGCAACCCGATTTATGGCTATTGCTTTGAGCTCCCTCTAGCTCTTATTTAGGTGACCAGCTTCACGCTCCAATGTTCTTCTCCATGTTTCTCTAGGCCTGTCAGGTAGCCTATCTCTCACATCGAAGGGGATCCAGTTCCCCATTTTCTTTGCGATACAGCTATCCAGGTAAACCTTATTTTTTGATTTCGCATTGTTATAATTCATTAAAATATTGGTACCTTAATACTTGTCCTAATTCTTATCCAAATCACTGTCCTAATTCATGTCTTTGTATAAATTTTCATTTTTTTATAGTTTTTTAGTTTTGTTTTTAATTTTTACTTTTGATTCATTTATGTTATTTTAAGGAGTTCCCTGAGAGGCCTCATGATATTATATTTTTTTTATTTTTCTCATGTGGTCGAGAAACTCAGCTTTCCTGTTATTCTATAATATTAATCGCAACTTTTTTTTTTTTATTGTTATTGAATTTTTTCTGTATTAAGTGGCATAGTTTTTTTTTCATTTTTGTAACAATATCCAAAGAACCATTTTTTACCATCGTAAAATAAAATTTTTTGTTGCACTTCTCTTCAGCGATTCCATGTAACAATATTGCATTTATATTGCATAAGCTGCTGACTTGCGCGACCCTACGACGCAATAATATATTTTTTAGTTTTGTCCTAAGGTCAAGTGTACGAGTAAGTATATCCTTCATTTTGTTTTATAACATTTACCATGCTGCATGTACTCACCGATTACTATGAGTAATTCCATGAAACGAAGTTGCATGATTTGATGCATTCTCGATCTTATAGCAGCTCTCACCACGGTTTTAAAGCAGCCTTTACTGGCATGTTATGTTTTTTTACCTTAACAGCTATATATAACGTGTTATAATTCCATGTAACAAAACTTGAGTTTCGTTATTTAGGCAGCCAATGAGGTTTTTAATATATATTATTTTTTTTTTATTTTATGACGTGACGTTAGCGTAAGTTTCCAAAAAATATAAATTATTCATTTTTTGAAAATTTATCGTCGTTGCATGGAATTTGCTACTCGCTTAGTATAGGTGCTATGACAAAAATACGACAGTAAAAGTTAATTCTTTGACTTTATGACAAATACTAAAACAAAATTAAAGGCGTCTTTGGGAAGGTGCTAAAGCAACGTAACCGAAAATTTTTTACATGATATTATCACCCGCTGCATAAGGGTGCAAATGTTTAAATTATTATACGCCAGTAAAGTCTGGTCCTTAACCTTTATGACAAAAATAGACAAAAAGTTCATAACGTCATAAGGCGCTCCAAGATTGAATAAGCAGTTATCATGTAATGGAATTGTATCGAATTTTATTCGTTTAGTATGTATATGCGCCCTGGTAAATATTATAAATCAAAACTAAGGGATATGTACTTGGCTTTACTACAAAACAAATAAAAAAAAATATGACACGTTAGGTCACGGAGGTAACAGCTTATACAACAACAATACAATATTTTTACATAGAATTATTATATATATTACTAGCATACCCTTTCCTAGCGTTGCTTGGGAGTATAAATATGATATGAAAACATATTTTAAATAAAGACTCAAGAATCAAATATGTTTAATTCATTTTATTTTATTTGAGAATATTTCTTATTGAAATAAAAAGTGTGGCTTCTTATTGAAATGAAAAGAGTTTCACATTAGTAAAATCAAAATAAAGTAGATATAAAGTAGACAAATAAAGTTGTAGATTTTTACCTCTCTCTCTCTCTCTTAACAAAGAGCTTAAGCTATTGTTTGCTGTTATTTTGTGCTGCTCATACATACAATGGCAGCACGGATTAAAATGCATAAATTCTTAAATAATTAAATAAAAAGTTTTACCAAAAATGTAGTACCCAGTAGCAGGGTCGCTTCTTATAGCAATTGAATAGTGAAAGAATTATTAAAATCGGTTCAGCGGTTACCCCGTGATTGAACGATAAAAATCCAAGAGAACCCTTTTATACAATAGTATAAAAAATAAATATAAATAAATATAAATATAAATATATAAAAGATATAGATATAGATATAGATAGATATACACATAAACTGGCCATTTCAGCCCTTGAAAGGACTTTGACCTTACTTCTTATGATCAAATTGTGTTGTGCGTGTTATTAAATGTTTGTACACAATTGATCGAGAACTACTAGTTTTATGCCGACTCCGAACGACTAATATGCATGTTCTCAAGAAGCTTTACATGGCATTATTTACTCTCTGAGGTTTGCCATTGTCTGCAGAGAGATGACGACCGAACAGAAAAATTAATTCAATTGAAAAAACTTTCTGTGTCAGATGCAAATTGAACCAAGGTTCTCTGGCATATAGGTCACGCCTCTACCCACTGCGCCACGTCCGCAGCACACGGAATTATTACTTGCGTATTAAAGGTGTAATTGTAAATTTTATTTTACAAAAGCTAAGTTGAGGTCTTAAACCCTATAAGGAAAATAATATTAAAATTTGAAAAAAAAATATAAAAATAATAATAATAATTGTAAGCCATGACAACATTCTATGCAACAACAATAAGATAACGTTGCATGAAATTATACCACCGTGACCATTGGCGCCTCTGTAAAGTTTATGAAATGACATTAAAGGTGAGGTTTTAAGTCACATGACAAAAATTAAAAACAAAAAAAAATTAATAGGGTCATGACCAACTATGGGCAGAGACCGCTCTTAGAGCGATGAGAGTAAAAATTGAGAGCAAAGACTTATGTAGAAATACAAAATGCAACAACAAATCAAAGTCAAAAGACAAACACAGAAACAACGCACAAGCGTTAAATGTAGTGGTGCCCATACCCGGTCATCATGACCCAATAGGCAATTTAGCTAGGGCTCTGGAAAAGAAGGCATGCTAGCACTGCTTCTGGTAGCGTCAAGACACCTTCCGTGATCGCTGCATTTTCGAGCGCTTCTATAAGGCCTATCTCAAGAAGAAATGTAAAACGTTTCTTAACTAAAAACTCTATCAGTGGTTTCCAATAATTAGTTTTATTTATGATAAGAAGTAAAACCTGTATTTACAAAATAATTTCATTTTTGGTTTAATAGTACATCATACCATGTGTTGGTTAAAAATGAAGCACTTCATTATTTTTTTTTTAATAACTTAAAAATAAAAATTTTCTATTTCTGAACCAACAACATCTTATAATAAAGTTCTTTAATTATTTTCAATACCAATTTATGTAAATTCTAATAAATTTCATACATTTGTACAAAAGGGCACGGCATGGTACAAAAAGGCATGGTTTATTTTTATTTTAAAGAAAGCCACTTTTTGCCCTAACACTTAGTGTTACATATATTTTAAAAATGAAGTCCGAAAAAATTATTTCATTGTAAAAGTTTATTTAAAATATAAATATATATATATATACATATATAATTAATGAATTTGTTTAAATTCATTTTTAAAAAGTTACTTTTGCCTTTATTTGGGAAGCGATGTAATCATGATTTTGGTAAGAGCGCTCTGTGTAGGCCTCATTTAAGAACTAGTATGAGAAGGAGTGCAATAGAATGAACTTTTACAACAATGCTTAATGAAGTTGTATAATCAGGCCTGTTACAACGGTGCCTCTAACACTCCTCATCGAAAGAATATGTTATGCATGCATTTTCAAAAGAGTGCTACTAGAAGGCCTTTTTAGCGCAGCGAAAGCGGTAGGCCTGAAAAATTTTCCCACTTCATATAAAAAAGAAAGTGTAATTGTATATGAGTGCGGCAGTACTACAAAATCCACAAGAAGGCCTGCTAGCAGTGCTGTCATTGCCTACTGGGGAGGTACAGCAGAGAACAGCATTATTGCATGGCGCTAAGGTAAATGTTAACTTACCCACACAAAAACAAAAGCAAAACTAAAATATGACAAATATTAGTATAGGTCTAAGTCCAAACAAGGACTAGAACAATCGTTGGATTTGTTCAACGATTAAGACCAGGAAAAACATAAGGATTAGAACAAGAGTTTGGACAGGCATTCGAAAAACGACGATAAAAAGAGTTTGCTCAAGGATTAGAACAAGGATTCAGACACGATTCCAGATAAGGATTTAGAAAAAGATTGAAACAAGAATTTGGACACAGCTTAAGATTGGAAGAAGGACTATGAAATGGATTTTGGATAATTAAAGCAAGAATTAAGGCAACGATCAGAAGAAGGAGTTAAACAAACATAGGGTTCAACATACGAATAAAGATAAGGATAAAGACAAGTTTAAGGGAGGGAAAAAGGAAAGGATACGGATAAGAATAAAGACGAGGATAAAAATAGAACTTTTTTGGAAACCTGTGCGTTAAAACGTAATGTTTGTTGTCACATCAAAAAAGTTACAATTCAGTTCATTATGCAGAAAAATTCGACATTTTATGATCAATATTGTGTATTGTCTTAGTAACATTATATTTTGAAAGAGGTCGGTCAAATTCCTTTATCTGCTTATAACTTTAACCCTCTCATGCCCAATGTTGCCCAAGCATAAGGCAATGTTGCCTTCTAAGTCACGCTATTTTAATTTTTTTTACCTGCGGTTTTTGCATAATGTAATGTTCTATTGTAAACTGTGCGCAAGTTCCTTTCGTAGACGTTCTCCGTAGAATAAAAATTGGTAAAATCAATATCAAGATCGTTTGGCGAAAAGAGTGTTTAACAAAAAATGTTAAAAAACATTAAAATTATAAAAAAATTAAATAAATAAAGACAAGTGAATTATTAAAAAACAAAAAACATGAAAAAGTGTTTATTTTGTCCAACCACTCTCCAATGTTGCCCATAGATAACATCCTGTAATAAGCAAATCAGAACACCAAGGACTTTGAAATTATTGTCAGTTCGTATTTGAATCAAGACTAACACATATTTTGTCTTCAAAATATGTATAGCCCCGCCCATTTAAATTCGGGCATGAAAGGAGTAAAATATATTTATTTCTTCTTAAAAAATTACACTTTTGAATTATGACGTAATTGTAGAGAACGAATGATGTCAGCCTTATGTTTGTCTGTATTTTCTATACAGTTCCTGGAATAAACACATTCTATATATTTTCATATTATTTTAGGAATAGCTCTCAACAACAAAAAATGAACATTGCCGAAACCCGGGATTGAACCGGGGACATTTAGATCTTCAGTCTAACGCTCTCCCAACTGAGCTATTTCGGCGCTTATCACTCACTAAAAGGCATTAATTAAAATCGTGCGAAAATCATGAAGTTTACGAAAAAAAAAAAATTATTAACTAATTAATTACCAGAGCATATTTTTTCAGAAAGTCAACAACTTCGTAATTAACTGAACATAAATTAAATATTAATGTCATCAAAAAAATATCGAAATAAACATAATAATTATACAAAACATATTTTCACAAATTAATTGACACTTTATTTAAAAATCAGCATCAATCACAATTAAAGCCAAGAGCAGGGAACACCATATGGTATATTAATTTAAAAAAAAACACACACACACACACATGGGCATACATAAGTTTGTTGCTGTGCAGATATTCGTAAATGAAGAAACAATGTTTTCCAAAAAATTGCTAATTAACCAGGTTAAAGGTTATCACAACAGTGAATGCTGGTGCGTTGATAATTAATGTTGTTGTTGTTGTTGTTGTTGTTGTTGTTGTTGGGAGGTGTTTAATATCATTCATTGTTTTCATATAAATTTGCAAATTAAAAAATTGCATTTTAAAAACAATAAGTTTTTACTTATACGAAAAGCTTTTAGCTTTAAGCGAATTAAAGCTTTCTACTTTTATTCTGGAGTATGAAAAACTATCTGACTAAAGTGCTAAGGTTCTAGCCAATAGAACTTAAACTTCAACAACGCTTGCCTTAGCTCATTTGCAATTTCCATTAGGATTTTCCACCAAATCATAAAATCTAGCCAAGGGCTAAAAGTCCACTTATCTTATGTTATGAGCTGAGCGTTTCCTCGAGGTCTTGTTAGCTGTTGTTGTATGTCGCTCCATCATCGCATATAGCGAATACGCTACTGTAAATGTGTTGTGTTCAACTTCTTCTTCTTCTTCTTCTTCTTCTTCTTATTCTTCGAGCTAATATGCTTGTTTCGATTTTGGTTGTTCATTTTATGTGTACACCTCATTCCAGAAAAAACAAATACAAAAAATATCCTCTTGCTCTCAGACCTATTCCTCATATGTTGTTCGAAATACAATTTTAAGCTTCCGTTCGGTTGCCTTTCAATGGTGGCACCATCGATTTTATTTTATTTTTTGTTTTTTGTTATATTTGTTGTTGTTGTTTTTGTTGCTTTGTTGACAACAATCATGCTCTTGTACTTCGCCGCAAGCAAATTGATGCATTTGGTTAAGTTGAACAGGCATGTTGATGGCGGGCTGTTCGGAAGGTGGGAAGGCGTGTTAACAAGAAATATCAAGGAATTTGCTTACCAACGGCTGTTGACACTTTATTTTAATATTTATGCCTCATTGAATTTCGTGTTGTGTTGGGGAGAGGGTGTGTAGGGAGGGGGGGGGGGGGGGGTGTAATGGGAAGTATTGGAAGATAAACAGCAAAAATTTGGTGTGTGCGCTGAAGCAAACGCACATCAGGAGGTCAGCAAAGAAAAGAAAAAAAATAGATACTAAATAGATTTGATAGATTCCGACAATCGCACAGAATACTAAATTTTTGGTTTGAACGGGAAGTGGTATAAATTTTCAAGAAACTCTCAGTTATTGCTTTATCCGGCGCTAAACTTGAAGAGCCATTCAACAATAATTGAAAAATGTGAGAGAAGCTTGTTACAAAAGGACTGTTGAAAATTTAAATATTGACTTAGCGAACAGTGTTGAGATCCCAGTCCAAGTATGATAACGGAAATAATTTTTCCCGACCTGAATTATGTCTCTTGAATTTATACGCTTTAATATATTTACAATCGATAAAGAGGTGATATTGAAATTCAAACATCAGACTGAGTGAAGGAAAGCGAGAGAAAAAAACACATCCTAGTTGCAATTTACTCAAGCAAAAAATTAATTCCTTCCGTAATGGAAATGTCAAAAAGCTGGTATTACGCCTTAATTCGGTGGCTCCATGCGGCAATGCTATAGTGTAGAGGTCCACCTCAATAACGTCTTTCGAACTAGACGTGAAGACGCGACGTTTGTTTTTGACAACACGAAGTCAAACTACACCTGAATGTTAAACACGAACTACACATGAAAACGCAAAAGTAAGGGCTCACGTGAACAAGAGTTTACGTTTTTAAGTATTCATGCCTATATAAAAGGCAGATCTACAGAAACAGCTCTCCATTCTCTTGTGGCTACAATCAAAAAAGCACTTGAGAACAAAGAATACGTGCTTGTCGCTTTTCTAGACATAGCAGGAGCATTCAATAACGTTCTTCCCTGTGCGGTCACCTCAGCCCTCTCCGAACTTGGGGTGGAGAATTTCTCGTGAGTCTCATCAATCAGATGCTTTTGGTGAGGGTAGTGAACTCCGAAATGGGAGGGTCGTCTATCGTAGGCTTTTAAGCAGGGGAATTCCGCAAGTCGGAGTTTTGTCTTCACTTCTGTGGTGCGTGATGGTTGACCGACTGTTGCGCATCATGGAGGGGGAAGGCTACAAGGTTATTGCATATGCCGATGATATTGCTCTCGTCTTTAACGGAAAATTTCCTCAAACCCTCTGTCAACTCATGGAAAGAGCACTTAAGCGTAAACCCAGAGAAAACAGATCTCATCCTTTTCAATAGGAAATACAAAATCCCCAACCTAGAACCACCGAGGCACGAGGTTGCTCTTTAGTGATAGCACGAAGTACTAAGGAGTTATACTGGATAAGAAACTTATCTTTAATGATAACATAAAGGAGCGCGTTAAAAAAGTAAATATAGCTTTATTTGCCTGTAAAAAATCTATAGGTAGAAAATGGGGTTTTTCCCCCAAAATAGTACGCTGGATTTATACGGCAATTGTCCCCCCCATTCTTGAATACGGTTCACTGGTATTGTGGAGGGCCCTTGATAAGGCAACTGCACTTCAGAAATTTGCAAAGGTTCAAAGAAGTGTATATCTCTGTATTACTGGTGCATTATCCATAACCCCAACTAGTGCTCTTAGTGTCATGCTTCACTTTCCTCCTCTAGATATCTTTGCCAGAGAGTGTGCTAACTCAGCAGCCCTCAGACTAAGAGAATCTGAAAATTGGATAGGTAACAGCTGCGGTCACACGGTAATTCTGAACTCGTCGTTCCCCGACAAAACAGATTACTGTGTACCTTGCTTAAATCTTGAAAAGAACTATGAAGTTCTCCTCCCTTCACGGCTAGACTGGGCTAACAAAACCCCCCTTAAAATTAAAGGAATTAAAATCTTTACAGACGGATCTAAGCTTCAAAAAATGGCAGGTAGAGGAATTTACTCCCAAGATCTGGAAATAGAAGCTTTCTTAGACTCCTAAACTATTGTAGTATCTACCAAGCGGATATGATGGCTATATATGAAACCCCCAAGATTCTAGGTCAAAACGAGCCTAGAGGAAAGAATATTTACATTTTTCCAGATAGTCAAGCTGCGCTTAAAGCGCTGAACTCACATATTGATAACTCTAAAACTCTCACTGATTGCCCCAGATCTCTTAACGAGATGGCAAGGTTATTCAAGATCCACCTCATATGGGTACCCGGTTATAGGGATATCGAGGGCAATAATCTGGCTCACGAATTGGCAAGGAAGGGTACGACCTCGAACACCCTCTTTACTGAGGATTTTATTGGTATACCCATGTCCACGTATAAACTCTAGTTCAAAAACAAGTCCTTGAGTCTTTCACAAGTACGTTGGGAACACCTTGTCACATGTAGGGTAGCTAAGCTAACGTGGCCTCGCTACGACTTAAAACGTACTAAATCACTACTTGAATTAAGCAGGGTACACCTTTCAAAAATAGTAGGAATCCTCACGCGTAACTATCTAATCGGAACACATGCTCTTCGATCAGGACTTACATCAAATGATTTCTGCAGAAGCTGTAAATGCGAAGAAGAGGTAGAAAATGTCCAGCATTTCCTCTGCGAATGTCCGGCGCTAAATAAAAGGACTTCGATTTCTTCTTAAATGGACTTACCGAAGTCTCATGTATATCTCATAATAAAATTCATCATCCGTTCGAACTGGTTTGTTGAAAAGGGATATCTCTCATAGGTCAAAAGAGATTATGTGGTATCACAACGGGCCTGCACTGGCCTAAGTGTACGAGTCATCTGCCGGCTCAACCATCAAAACCTAACCTAACCTAAGTATTCATGCCTCTTCAACTTTCAGGCATTTTAGCTCATTGATTAAGGAATGCGTAAATCATCTTTTGGACAAAATATTCCCTACCTTTTCCTTTGTTTCCAATCAAGTTCTCATTCTTATCTTTATTCCTATATTTGTCTTAACGCTTATCCTTAACTTATTGTCCATATTTATTATATTGTGATTTAATCCACGTTCAAATTCCTGTCCCTTCCTTATCCTTCTTCTAGTTCTTTTCCCAGTCTTCGTTTTAAGTTTTGACCTTAGTGTGTCCATATTTTTGTTCTATTTCTTGCAATAAATTCATGTAATAATGGAGTTTTTACGTTAAATCGAGCGTAAATTATTTTTATCATGTAAGTAAAAACCTCACCTTTACTGCCGTTTCATTAATTATACCGTAGCACCTATAGTCATGGAGTTATAATTCCATGCAACGTCTTTTTTCAATTTTTGTTGCATATTTCCTGCATTGAGTGGTTATTTTCATGCCTTCATGTTTGCTGAAGTAAAATAAAACTAACCATATGACCTCTTATACGCGAGTAAGAATTGCATACAACAATATTAAATTTTTGTTGCATAAGCTGTTACATGCGCAACTTGACGGCACATAATTTTTTTTTTTTTTAATTTATCTTTAGATCACGTACAAATCATTCATTTTCGTACTCACCGAATAATAATTCAATGCAACGCCGTTACATATTAATAGCTGCATGTACAATCCTGTAGCGACTCTCTTCGTGGTCTTATGACTTTATTAATTTTTTGTCTATTTTTCTCGTATGGCCAAAGGACAAGTCTTTACGGGCGTATAATAATTTTTTTTGCACTTATATTTATATAGCGTGCTATAGTTTCATGTAACAAATTTTCCGTTGCGTTGCTTAAGATAAATTTCCCGCATCCCGAAAAGGTCTTAATTTTTTTTTTTATATTTGTTATAAAGTTAAAGAATTCATTATACTCATCAAGTTAATATTCCATGCAACGCCGATGCATTTTGAAAAAATGCCTTTTTCAACTCTTTTGGAAACCTGCGCGGTAAAACTTTAAGTTGTCACGTAAAACGAGTTGGCCATTTCAACCCTTGTAAGGACTTTGACCGAGCCTCTTATGAAGTTGCGTTGTACTTGTTATTAAATGCTTGTATATAAATGATCGAGAACGGGACCTCTTGCTTTAATCAACAACACTCAGTTCATATATAAATATATTCTATTATATACAAGAACCAATGCAGTCGATAAATAGGTAGCAACCTTAAACAAAAACCATGCGCAAAGCAAACAGAAACATCAAATATTGGCTTTATATTTCATGTAATTGTGTAAAATTTATATAAGTTAGAGAGTTCAAACATGAATTTTTCTCCCAGTGAGGATCAAGCAGACCAACAAGTGCTTACATCAACAATGTACGATCAGTACTTTAGGCACACCAAAGGCTCAAAGTGTGACCTAAAAACGTTATCAACCGCCGCTTGATCAATAGCAACCGCCCTACTAACCTCCGAGAATGTCGTAATTCTACGTCAAAAACTGCTCTTGTTTCAGCCGCGATTCGAACCTGGGCTCGCATTGGTGTCGAGTAATCCACACACTGTTTAACGGCCGCCATTTTGTATCAATACTTATTTATATTTGTCATCAAAACTCTCTGTCCCCCCCCAAAGAAAATTCTCGCTGCGGCCCTGCTGTAGATGAAACTTTTTCAAGTTTTCGGAGATTGTAAGCATACAAGTGTGGATGTGTGTGTGTGTGTGTGTGTGTGTGTGTGTAGGATTGTGATTGTTTCACAACTTAATTTCATTTTCGTCAAATGCGCGACAATAAACGACAAGAATCGACAACAAGTTTTTGTTTTTGAAATTGCATTTTGACAAAATGGCGGGAACGAAATATCCGCTTGCATGCCGAATGCATTCAAAAACACCGCAAGAAAAACGCCGAGAAAAAACCACAGCACACAATCGAAGTAGTGCCTCGCACAATTTGATTAGATTGCTGTTCGAGTGTATGTATGTGTGTGTGTTTTTGTGTTTGTTGAGTGGAAGCAAGTCAAGGTCTATGCTGTTGTAAGCGCTCGCGATCTCATGCTCGTTGCTATCCATAGACGTGCCGTTGCAAAAATTCTTCTTGCTTAGCTTTGCTGCTAATGTGAGCTTTGGCTGTGGTTATGTGGCGGTTGTTCTTGTTTTTGTTGTTTTTATTGTTGTTGTTTGTAATTGAACTGAATTTGTAAATTTATGCTGCTGCTTGCTTCTGCCAGCCATTGTTATTTTGTTATTGTCTCTATGGCTGTTGTTGTTTCCGCTGCGGTTGTTGATGTCATTTCGTTTTGTTAACTTCCGTCATAAAGTACGCTCTCTACCATTGTACTCAACCTCACCCACTTTGCATTCGCTTCATATCCACTGTCTTTTCTCGCCCGCCTGCATGCCTGCCTGCCTGGCAACAAGCAGCAATCTTCATCCTGCCAACGGATGGATACTCCTACAACAAGACCAGAGCTCAATGCATTGCAAGCAAGAGTTGATGAATTTATTGCCAGCAGGATGTGCAGCTTCATCATTGTTGACTGCGGTAAAGACAAAACGAGAGCCAAGAAACACACAGAAAATAAATTAGAAATTTTCGTGCTGCATAAAGGCGGCATGTAGGCGACACGCGGCAGGGCGGCACCATGCTAAGCTCGGCAAAGCAATCCAAACTTGTCATAATTCTATTAGAAATAAAAACAGTTTGGGAAAGAGACAGCGGCAGTCAAGTGCAGCGACAGCAACAGCAACAGTAAAAGAAACAGAAACTAGGACATTCACAATGTTAAATGAATTAAAACAAAGAACTACAAGAAAACAAGCAACATTTAAGGAACAACAACTTGAGGAAATAAAAAAAAAAAAAAAAATAGCAAAATAAAAAATGTAAGCAAATAAAGTGAAAGCCATTAGGGAAGACCCTATATGGAGTAGTCTGAGAGGCGCCCTCATCACAGCGTGCCACGCACAATAGCGCACTCACACACATCAATCACAATTAATGCATTCACTCATACGTAAACGCAACAGCGTCCTGTCGCTGTCGTCGTCGTCGAAACAGCCATGCAAACACGACAAAAGCTCAAAGGACCTCAAGTAAAGTAAGCTTTTCCTGCCTTAAACCTTACCCCGCACCCATATTTTTTGTTGTTTTGTTGATTTTACTTAAAAGCAAAAACACTAAACAACACCGAGTACAAACATAATGTAATGACAATCCGTTGTAGTTATTGTTGTTGTTGTTGTTGTTTTGCCTACATATGCAGAGCGTAGCCAAGAGAAAAAAAGAGCTCTACATTTAATAAAAAAAAATATCTAAAAAAAAGCGCAAACATATCCCTGCTAGAAACCCATTAAATATATCTAAGCCAAGCAAGCGTTTTGGAACACCGACACGCAAACACACACACGCACTCTCAACATCCTTGTACACACACATTTTTCATTTGTAGCTACAATTTATGTGTGGGACCCTTGGGGGCTGACATGAAAACGAAATGAAACGAATTGAAACGCAGAAAAATAAAAACAACAACAACAACAACAAAAACTAATTCTAATAAGATCCCACCATGCACCATGCCAAGGTAGAGTACTTTTCCACCTAATACTTCTACTATATCCACTAAACTCAAAATCTATTTCGGACACGCAAGCATTAACCGCACTTTTGGCAAACTTCAATTTTGTCAAATTTGATAATAAAATAAAAAGAAATGGCCGCAAAAAAAAAACGAAAAAAAAACAAAAATAAATAAAATAGAACACACCCCTTAGGTACGGAAACATTTTATGCTACTCCTGCTGCTTGTCTTGTAATCAAGAAGTATTTCTACTAAATCGTATTGCAAAAGTCTTCTCATGTGCGTGTATGTGTATGTGTGTGTGTGTGTGTGTGTTAAGGAAACCTTCATTACTCTGGGGTAAACTAAGAGTTGTCAAACCTGACATTTAAGATGTGCCATTCTGCAGACTGGTCAATCTTACTGATTGTGAGTTAATCCAAGTGTCAAGCAGAATTACTCACAGAGCGCAAGGCGAGCGAACAAGCGAGTGAGCTTGACAAATTTCTTAATTTCACATTTTCTATTTGATTGAGTGGCATATCGAATTGTGTGTGTGTGTGTGTGTGTGTGTGTGAGTGCGTTTGTGTGTTTGTGTGTGTCGGTTTTCGAAAAACATTTTCTGCTCTGTTAAGGCAGTTATTTCGTTAGATTCTGTCTATTTTCTTCTGTTTCTTGAATATTTTATGTATAAAGTCATCAAAGTGGTACACACGAAAATATAGACCGACATGTGTCAGACTTTAAGTACGGCTTTTTCTTTACTTTTCAAGGATATTCATTTTTATGGCAGCTTATTTCACAAACGTTCCTTTAAAAATTCCATAGATGTTATGACTTAATCCATTGACGTCGACAGTACTCATTTCTTAAAGATAAATTCCAGTTGTTCTTCCAAATTTTAAACAAAAAAAATTTATTTTACAAAAACAAAAATTTTTGTTTTTAAGAATATATTTCAAAAATAGCAATACAATACACACTAAGGGTATTAACAAGGTCTCCTAAAGTCAAATGTCTTAAGGTGAAAACATAAAAATTTACAACTAGTGTGAACAACCTCTCATAACTTATTGTGCTATTTCAACTGTCAATCAGCTGATGCAAAACAAATTAAAATAAATATTTGTTATCACAATACCAAAAGAAAGCGAAAAAGACAAAATAATAGCCGATTTGTTCAAAAAGCGTATTTTGGACGTTATTGAATACGACGCTCAATAAACATAGCTTTTAGAGTCGTATTATTTTAGTACAATTTTTATATGGAAGGCAACAACTACATATTTAAACTAGTGTAAAATTGTAATGCATTATGTTAATATGACGTGATAGCAAACTTTGTGAATACCCTAACTGTGACTAGTTCTTGCTATTTAAAAGTCGTAACTGTAGTATGGTAGACTGCATAACTGATTGTAGGGCATCATCCGGGTGATCAATTCCGTCACAAATTAGAAAAAAATCAATTTTCATTTCTTTAGTACGTATATTATTCAAAAAATAACTCCTAATATAGTTCGATAGCTTAAATATATACATACATATATATATTTAGTTTATGTTTTTTGGGTTAAGGAAATTATTTTTGACCTTGTCATAAAACATTTTCCAAAGGATGATCCAGTACAATTTGTATAAATTTTAATATTTGAATATGACTTTTCATTATTTATATTGAAAACAAATTTGAGCTTCAGGACAAAAAGACAACATGAAGACAAAGAAAGCAACAACCAACAACAACATCAACGGCTCTGTATAGAGCAAATCATATAGCTTGACTATACAGACTATTTCGTTGGCCGCTACACCAACTCATCAGTAGTCTTTGGCTGACTTTACACTGTGATCCACTCAAGCTACTTAGGTTCTACCTACACTGCCAATATGCCGAGAAAGTTACCCAGAATTTATTTTCGGCAACGAATTTATTAGAGCAATGAATTAGACAAGGATAAGGTTGAAACAAGAATTGGGAAAATGATTATGACAAGGACTTGAACAAGGGTCCAAGATTAGGACCACTAAGGACAAGATTTAAGACAAAGATTGGAGAAAATGAACAACTGAACAATTTGGATATGATAATTATGAGGACAAACATAAGAATAAAGATGAGGACAAATTTGGGAACAAAGGAAAGGATAGGGAGAAAAATATGAGGAAAATGATAAAGAAACGCTGTTATGTCATATTTTACGGTTGTGTTCCCACCACAGACATCTCCTTTATCAAAATTCCTTGACTCATTACAGGTCACTGCAAAAAATTATTTACGACCTTGGCAACCCTGGCCTCATTTGTCAAAGTTGTGCGCTTTTTGCCTCCGAAAATAATTTTCCTAATTCTTTGGAGTCATTTTTTGTTTATAAATTTTTTTTCAAAATACGACTATTTATAAATCATCTACCCTGAAGTCAGATTTAATTTGTTTTTCTTATTTTTTGTTAAAAAAACCATTCAAGATCTATAACAATTTCTTTGTTTCAAAAAATCAAATCTAACATTGTATGACATTTTTTATTTTCATTTATCATTTTCCCATGAACCTATCGCCGTCCCATTATAAAATTATGTGCACTTTTAGCCGAGATATACAAACTAAAATTTAAAATGGATTGTTTTCAGCTTTTTACATATCCGTTTGCTTATCTGTATTTCACTTTATCCATCTGTCAGTGTGTTTAATTTTCATAATCCGTACACTACACATTTATTTCATTTTGCAGTATTAATCAGAGCAAAGAAAAAATCTCTAATATCTATAAGATTCCTGCAAAAACCACTTTAGCACTACTTTGTTTTCAGTGTGCTTTATAGAAACCGTAAGAGCGAGAGCATGCTGTTGTGAAAAGTAAGTGTTGCATATCTAGCATATTAAGAGGATTAATTATTAAAAGAGAATTTTTTTTAAAAATTACTACCAGCAGCTATAAAATCGCTTTGCAAAAACAACTTCTTGGCTTATTATAAGGGTTTCGCAAGAGCATACAACCATTATAATTCTACATCTGCCTCTTAACATATTTTTAACTAATATTTTTTTAGAACTGAATCACCATAATAAATTTATACTTTTATTTTGCGCGTAACTACTTAAAAGCAAGTGTTGGACACAAGACGTTATATAGATATAAACATGATTAAATTCAAAATATTAAATAGTAAAATTATAAAATGTCCTTTTTTATACAAATGGCATGCAACATTGATTATGAACTGCTCTGAGCGCAATGAGCACAATTATATATACCCAGCAGTTATTTTGGAGTCAGTTGAAAAAGTGAACTAGTTCATTTCTAGCGCAGTTCGCAGTAGCTCTGAAAAGGTACAAAAGGCGTTCAGTGTAGAACAGTTATCTTTGCTTTTGTTTTCAAAAGTATTACTGACAAAAATAAACGCGTTCTGGCTACTTTTTAAAATTTACTGCGCACAAGAAAAAATAATAAAAAAAGATGTTTATAGACAAAATGTTTTCTGGATTGTGGATGGAAAAGATGGTACAAATGAGATCTTTAGGACCTTTCCATTGCACTAAATTCTTACACTTTTGATATGTTCACTTTAAAACTAGTTAAAAAAGAACCACTTTAAGGCTACTGCGAAAGCAACCAGTTTAAAAATGGTCCTAATGCAACTAGTTCAAATATAGGGAAAAAGGAATGTTTTTGGGGACAATTGTCTTTTCCTATGACATAAACCCGCAAAAAGCGTCAGTTCGTTCAATGTTAAAGGGTATTGTAGTGGAACTAGTACTGGTCCCTTTTGGAACTAGTTCAGAACTATTTCAAATTTGGTCCACTTTTCTGCTGGGTAATAATTTATATTACGCTCTTCTTACTCTCTATCTGATAATATTTGTGCATGTCCCCCGTTTCCTTTACCATCGAATTTATGTAGCAATGCTGTCACCCGTGAAGCAAGCAGCGGGCAACCAAAATACACGTACGGCAGGGCTGGGCATTCTAACACAGACACATTATATTTTGTCTTGTTAGCATTGGTGCTCTCTCGAATTGGGCACACTGAGCGAAATAGTTGTCACAATTATCAATATTTGTAAGTTTTTCTTTTTATTTTATATTTTTATTTTTAGTCATCGGTATTGTTCATTATTTCTTCTATCAAATGAATTAATAATGTAAAGAATCTTAACTCTCTGCAGCTGATGTCGTAGTCTGACAGACACCGAAAAAAAAAACTTCGTGCGTACAAATGTTAAATTCGAAAATAAAAAATTCGTTTTTATCTTTCAAAAAACTGTATTTATTAATTTTTAATTGTATTATTATGTTAGCCTAATCATTATTTGCTGTTATATGGAATAAGGTCAAGAAAGTTATATTCAGAAACTTCATCATAGAAAATCAGTTAAAAAGTGAGGTCTGCTTGACCCCACGTCAGGTATATTGTTAAATTTGACCACAGAGGGTTAATAGACAATACGAATGAATTATATCAATCTTTAATATGTACGGATAATTAAAATTAATAACAAAAAATATGTAAGTAAATAAGAAGGAATTAAATAAAATAAGTAAGCAAGAATCAAAAAATTACGTATTAAAAAATGCAATGCAAAAAAGAACGATGCAAAAAATCTAAATAGCTTATACGTATTAATTATACGACCAACTACGCAACGGACGCCACAACCTTAATATGTACGAATACAACATTCTACAAACTAAAAAAATATGTGCATCAGTATGAATATTACGAGTGTACATATAATTTGCAGCGCTACACGACACAGGTATTCACAGTATCACCGTCAGCGAACGACTGAATTATATTCTCCTCTGTTGTGAGCTTTTTGTACATGTGAAAAGTTACGCTCACAGAGAGCTCAGTGAGCTATGGAGCGCCCTGCGCCAGTGTTGCCAACAATTTCAAGCCAAAAAGCACCAATTTGAAAAGCAAAACGCGTAATTTTGAGTAAAAAGCACTAAAAAAGAAACCTTTTATAAAAGTAGATTAAATAAGTTACTACTTATTATAAACAGCAAAAACTTATGTAAAGTTGTCTGAGTATCGAGTATATGATAAAAAAAATTTGCATTCTTTTTACTTACAAAGTTTTTTTTTTGTTTATTCAACTAAAAATTTTTTATGAAATTTTTTTGTTTTCTTTTTAGGTGAACTTATAATTTTAATTTCGAATTTTCATACAAAATGGAATTTCCTTAAGTTACCTTGTTTTACCTCAATATTTGTTTAATACGATTTTGTAAATATAGAAAATTTTCTTTGTTGTATTATTCAAGTTTTGTAGGCTTCCTTCAAAATTTTCTAACTAAGCTAACTTACAAACTTTTAAATGTTTTTCGTTTAGTGTATTCAGTGCTTTATGAATCTGCAAAAGGTATTTTGATACGCTACAAAACTATGCGTTCCTAAAAGTATTTTTTTAACAAAATATTAAATAAAACATTTTATGTAAAATTTTTTCAAAGATGTTCTTATTTATAACTCATGGTTTTTAATAGACATTATTTTTACGACAAAACAAACGAAACTGAAAAAAATACTTAAAAGTTTTCATATAATTTTTCGAAAAATATTTGTTTAGTTTATTTTTAGTTATAATTTTTCGAAAAATATTTTTAGTTTCTAAAAAACAAAAAAAAAAAAAAAAAGAACAAACCAAACAGACAAAAGAGGACTGAACACAAATCTTACTTATTATGTTTTTAATTAATCAAAGAATACAGCATTTCTGCTTCATCATAACCAGCTGAATAATCTTCTGACTAAAGTTTAGATTCTTTGGTATATAATAATCTGACTTTCTAGTTTTAGCAGAATTAATTTCATAAAGAATTTCACCAGGTACATATATTAAAAGAATCACAACACATCTAGTTTTTAGTAATAAACCATATTTCCGAAATATGCGTTCTGAAATTCATATTAATTTCTTAATTCAGGGCTGCAAAAAAATATTCCTAGTTTAATAATCAAAATGCACTAAAAGTACTAAACTGAAAATGAAAATGCACTAATGTTAGTGCTTTTTCATTTAGTGCTTTTTTTAAAAAAAAAAACGCGTATTGGAATAAAATGCAATAGATCTAGTGCTAAAAGCACTGACTTGGCAACACTGCCCTGCGCTGACGTACGGGCAAAATGCCCATACGCAAAACGACGGTATGTTTTTATGATTTTTTATTATAAATGTAATTAAATAGAGTAAAAGTAAGTTATAAAACACAAAAATAAAAAAAAAATGGAAGAAAAGTTGGAAAATCACCTGAACATGGGTATGTACAACGGGAGGATCAGGTATGAAATTTTAATAATGAAGTGTAAGACTTTGTCATTGAAAAATTTCTCAAACAGCCTTGAAGGGTTAAAGTTTCAAGGAAATCTGATATGTATTGTTGCCTTTGCTGGATTACTTGTGTAATTTTATGAGCTTTAGAATAAATATGTGATATTTTTCTCCAAGCAGGAGTTTGAGCTCAACGTTTTTATCTCGTTTTGGGGGGGTGGAACATGGGTAGAAAGGGGTTCATCGTCGCTAACATTCCGCTTCGACTCTTCATCGAAACGTTGACGCCGTAATAATTCAACCATACCTGGTATATCGCGTGGAAATACCGAAGAAACCAAATCAGCAGGATCAGGTGGAACTACGATCAAGTCAAGCTCCGTGTCGTCATCTTTTGCAGTCATAATGGATTGTACAGCTTCTTCTAGCAGCAGGTAGTCATTGTGGGACGATAATCGGTAATTTCGGGACATGTTCAATAAATCACCACTTCCTAAATAAAAAATTATTGGTAACCAACTCGCCCATTGTACACAAGCGTGTACACTAACATTGCTGAACACTTTTTGCTACATAATATTACAAAATTTGATATTATTTTATCTTATTCTAATAAATAACAACATAAACTTACCTTGAAATGCAAAATTTAATAAATTTCGGGACAAATTTTTAAAATCTGTTTAAAACAATGACCGGCATAAGTTACTTTGAGAATATTTAAGCACCTGTACACGCGCGTGTACAGCGGGTGCTAATGAGTTAAGGTTAAACTGACACTGAGAAACCGGGCCTTAGTCACATACATTAATCAGTGTTGCCATACTGCATAGTTCACTTCAAGTTGCTTTATTTGCTTTTTATTTACTTTTTATTAATTAATTATACATTTATATTATTTTTAATATTTTTTTTTGCTTTTTTCTAAATCAAAATACTCTGTACAAAGCCTGGCTGTTCCATTAAGGGCGAAACTGAGCGGTTTTTATCATGTTGGCTATGTGATAATTCTGTTCACGCCAAATTTGCAGGCATAACATGTCGAGTTGCGGACCATATTGAGGAAGGAAAAAGGTTGTTTTGGTCCTGTGAGAAGTGTAGATTGGCTGACATCATTTTTTACAAGCTTCTCAAGCAGACGAAGTATGGTTTCTTCGAAATAAGTAGGGAACTTTCTTCGCTTTCTGCAAAATCCACAAAATACCAAACACTTTTTGATGAGTTTAACCCTAGAAAGATAATGTACGTTGATTCGACGTATATTATGTACATATTTTCAATATGTATGGCAAATAGGGTTATCTTTCTAGGGTTAAATATATCGATGAGCCAATTCCTTCACCCAAGCGTAAAAAGAAATATATGACCTTGCGAAATAAGCCGAGAACTGACTCGACACCACCAATACTAACATCTGTTGAACGGGACATTGCGGACGATATGGACATTTGTGCTGATACGATTGCCCCTATTTCTGCCCCAAATGTACCAGAGTCTGTTTCCTTGCCAATGTTGGCACCATCCATGCCGGTTTGCCAACGTGTTCTTTCTTATGCTCAAGCTGTTTCAATTGCCCATTCTGTTGTTGAAGCTCAGCAGATGCCGATTGCTTCTGTTTCATTTTGGCCTAAGCCATTAATTAATTCAAAATTAAATAGTTGTTTACCACTTTCGATCCAAAAATTCAAATATTTAAATGTGAGACTGACTACTTCATTCAGATTGACTGTCCCGGAAAATTTATTTAATACTCTTGTGGATGTAAACTTTTGGCCTAGTAATACTATTGTTAATGAATTTAAATTTAAAAACAAACCGTGTATGAGAAATGTTGTCCACTAGTCCTCAATATCATATCATATCATACAAAATAGTCATATTTTGATTTTAAGTTATTTACCTAAAATAAATAAAAGGTTAAAAAGATCATAAGAAGCAAGGTCAAAGTCCTTTCAAGGGCTGAAATGACCAGTTATTTATTTTTTTTTTTAACCAAAAAGAAACGAATTCGAAAGGATAAAATATATTTTGATTGTCCGCTTGAGGTGATATTAATTAATAAATTATTAATTTGAAAAGCTTACATCTTTTAAGTAGAATTAATCCTTCATTGTTATTAACTTCTTATTTAGTCGTTACTCGATTTTCCTCCTTCTTAATTCACTCGATTGCCTGTAGAGTAACAAAACGGCAAGATCTTTCTAAGAAGATTCCTGTCAAAGTTTTTCCTTTATTTAAATCTTAAATAATTTGTTAAATCCGACCCTTCATAGTCAAAATTTACATATCTTTACTCATGGTTTTTAATAAAACAGCATCCCTTGTTGGCAAACTCGCTCCACATATTCGAACTCCTCGTCTTAACATCATTCATAAATAATAATATTGAGCAGCTTCAAACAGTTTTAATTTTGTCATCTTTTATTCATGGCTTCAATTCAAAATCAGTTTTTTTTTATATACATACTTCCTGACTAATTACTATGGGGTATTGGTTTTTTTTTTTTGTTTTTTTTTTTCTTCATTTCTACTCTAACTACTTTTCAAACTGATTTTAATTTCAATCTTGCCAATATATTTACACCACAACCAGTCCTACTTCCATCTATTCATCCATCCATCCATTCATTCGTCAAACATACATCAAAGTAACGTTAAAGCAGCCAGCCATTTGGTCCTTGTTGCTGCTATCATTGAGCTCCGGATTGCTCCACTTATATACTGCAACCACAACAACAACACAGCAACAATGCACTGAGTATTACGTAGCAGCTACAATTATTATTCATCGGTTACATTTTGTCATTGATTCTGGTTCCGATATTGCATGGAATACAATTCAGTTGCGAATTAATCGGATGCCGGAGACATTCGACAGATGCAAACAATAAAAATATAGCAGATATGTTGAGAATATAGCAGATATATTGTGACTTTTTTCTCTGTTATATGTGTTGTTTGTATGGTTTTTGCCATTACAAGTTGGTACAGTTCATTTTTTATTATTCATGATATTCGTTATTGTTGTTGTTGTTGTTGTTGTTGTTTCGGATACTCATTGCAGCATTTGCATGTGCACATTCTTGCATATGTAGCGGCAATAGCTTCAAAAACTCACAAGGATATCATCCATTTGTTTGCTATCCAGTTAATTATTATAGCTCATAGAGTGCTCTCGACATATATCGACTCAAATGGCATTGACTCTAGTTCAAGAGCTCAAAATTCAGAACTAATGTAAAAACTGTATTGGTTTTGGAGAGCAATATAATGAGCATTAATTTGGTTACATCTAATTTAGGCAATTATCATGATTATTTTCTTTGTAATCATGTATCGATGCAATAGTTGAAAACCATTAATAAGTAGATGCTCTTGATATCATGATGAAGTGGATTGTATTTAAGTGCTACAAAGTTTTTTAAGGTTATTTTTGATAATTGAATTGAAAATTCGAAATAAAACACTTCAAAGGTCGAACATTAATAAAATGTTCATAATGTAAATAAATTAGATAATGACAAGGACGTGATTGTTATAAAAATTGCAATTAAGAAAAGAAATCATAAAAGAAGGAAGTTGCCTGTACTATACACATACACATATGGTCATTGAAATAGGTACGATGACTTGGACAACAGTTTTCGTGTAGCTTTTCCCAATTTTACAATAATTTTGGTAAATATTAATTTCTTCGAATTGGTAATGCTATCACTTATGTCAATAAAAAGAATCGTTAGGTTTGTGTACTACAAAAAGTACGCAGTTTCATTATTGCTCACAACAAAGATTTTTGCTGGTCAATGAAATAGGTTATATTTTTTTTATGGGTCGTTGTTACGGAAAAAATAGGTTGCAAGGTTAGTTTTAGAGAAATGCAATTCTTAAACATTGGAAATGAATATGAATTTGAACATTTGAAGAGTCGTGCGAAGCATTGTACACCGGAAGAAAGAAGAATGGTTCAAAATCTTCGCAAGAAGAATAAGTCGTACGCAGACATTGCTATATCATTAGGAAGATCGAATAATTTTGTGGAAAATGCTCTTAAATCCGAAAAAAAAATTAAAAACCTAGTGATGTCAGGAAAACATCTACGGTTACAGACACTTACATTGCACGCTTGGCCAAACGAGACCCATTTGAATCTTTCAAAGACATTGCTACTGAAATTAACTACAAAATATCAGCTAGAACTATACGACGACGATTATGTGATATGAATTTACTAGGCCGACTTGTTCGCAGTGTGCATTGTTACACGCAAAGAAATTTTTCGTTTACCACAACTGAAAAATTCACCAACTATACTTCGTTTGCGAGCTGTATTTGCCGCAAACGAATATTCAGTTGTCGCAACTTAAAAATATATCTTATATATATATACCGCAAGCTATTTCGACCATAATTATTTATTATATTAATAATCTTTCTCTTTATGTCCGTCCGCCTTCTTATGGATTGCACCTCCGTTGTTATCTCCGTCCGCGTGTTAAGCAAACTACCAATTTCCTTATATAGTAACAATTTGTCGAAAAAGTAACTCTAAACTTTAAGCGTTATGTTTATACAACGAAGGGAAAAATAAACAAAATTTTCAGTTGGGAAAAACGAAGTTTTCAATTGCTGCAATTTAAAAGTCACTCGCGTTTATGACAAACGAAATTAATTTCCTGCAACTATATGGCGCGTTTCTCGCAACTGAACTGTTATTATGACAACTGTTGAAACGTTTGCAAATAATGATTTCAAGCTTGACAAACGAAGTTCGTTTGCGGCAAACTGGCGATAAACGTTTTTTTTCTTTGCGTGTACGAAAACAAAATATTGAAAAGAGGAAAACTTTTTTATATGCGCATAGAACATAGTTTGGTCCCAATGGTATCAAAAACTGGCGTAACGTACACTGCACTATGGTCCAAGGGACGATTTTTTGTGGTATTAAATCAAACAAGGCACGTAGAGTGACCAAACTTCGCACATTTACTATTAGTACTGTATTAATTAAATATGTATGAGGGAGGCGTGATAGATTAACTGCCACGCCCACTATTGTAAAAACTCTGTAAAATGGGTTGTATAAGAGCTTAAAAATAATATTTGGTGTGTGTGAATGTTACATGAAAACAAAGATGTGCACAAAAAATTGGCATCTTCCACCCAAGGATACACCCACACTCATACTGGAGTGACGAAAGCAAGATTAGTTTATTTGGGAATGACTCTGGACGAAATGTTAGATGACTTATAAGGAAAGAATTCAATTCGCGATATACCAGAAAGATGATAAGGCATGGTGGCGGAAATATTATGGTCTGGGGTTGTTTCTCGTGGAATTGTGTATTCACCTCATGAGTAATACCATGACGGAAGAGATTTATAGGGACTTACTAGAAGAGGTTATGTTACCCTACGCGGAAGAGAATATGCCTTTGCGATGGCTTTTCCAGCAGGATAATGACCCTAAACATACATCGTTGGTAGGTGATTGGATTGCAATACATATCCACTATATTAAATTAATATTAGATATTTTTGTTGTGCCTATTTTAATGACCAGGTGAATTTTATACTGTCTTCTTTAATTTTTTGTTTTAATTTTCATAATTGGTTTTAAATTTTTTGTTTGCTTGCATATTCCTATAAATAATAAACAAATTATTTTTGGCAAAAACAGAGATAAGAAAATTCGTTTTTTTTTGAAAAAAATGGCCGTGCCTATTTCAATGACAATATGTGTATCTATTTACACAGCCGGGAGAATTTAACGTGACAACGTCAGCGTTTTGTTTTGTTTTGCTTTGGCTTTGGCTTTGGCTTTTGCTTTTGCTTTTGCTTTTGCTTTTGCTTTTGCTTTTGCTTTTGATTTTGCTTTTCTTTTTGATTTTTCTTTTGCGTTTGCTTTTTCTTTTGATTTTGCATTTGATTTTCTATAAATCCTTGAAGTTAGCGTATTAGCGTAAAACTAAGTAAAACAAGAAAAAATACTTTTCGTCTAGTTTCATTTCTAAACTTTTTATTTGGGCCTATTCGGCGAAATCTGTTATTCTGTTACACATTTTCTGTTATCAATCGTAACAGATGTCGATCATAAAAGATCTGTTAAAAATGGTATTCAGTATATCGAACTTTTATGGCACCCTGTTATCAATCTTCGAAAATAAAAATCTATTACAATTCCGTTAACTTCTGTTATAAAACAGCTGATTGTTGCTGATGTATTCATAGTTAACAAAATGCAGAGCGAAAAAATTAAGTTAAGGGTTGTTTTAGGAAAAAACTAATTTTTATGATAATTTAACATCTTCAGTATATTTCAGTCGTCTTTGAATTCGCTGCTGGTACTCCAACGTTCATAAACCAAGCAAAAAAAAGACAATTTAACAAAATGGTTGAGCTTTTTGAGCTATTCATGTTGGTACCGACGCCGCCGGCAAAATTGCTTTTCATCTTGCATTTGCTCTCCTATGGTTGGTGTACTCGAGAAGTGTCGTTATGGAGTTAGCCGATTGTGCACTACATCTACTAGGTCAAGTTGTACCAACAACTGATCCAGCTGTGGGCCTCAAAGTTTCACCGCTATGACACGTTTGGATCTGACACTGCACAGATTGTTGTAAAGTTATCTGTGTCCATCATCGCCGTCCAAAATGTCATAATTTTGGTCAATAATATTTCGACTCAATTCCCTGATGCTAGAAATGCGACAGTATGCAAAAAATCAGCCTGGGATGCCGACTTACTGCAGGGAGATTTTGATGAGTCTAAGCTCGATATTACAGCCAACGAATTAGTTGAGAGTTTAAGCTCTTAAACAAGTTTAAGAATAACATTTTTTTATTGAACTTAAATATTTAAAAATAGTAAGTAATGATCTTCGACTGGGCCGAACCCCTATGGCCGAACCAAAGTATATTCAAAGTCTTTAGCAGTCAATAAAATGTTCATTTGTAAATCCATTTTCGTCATAGTTTTAATAGAAAATATTCGCTTTTGTTTTTTGATAAAGTTACTTTGAATGGAAGGTAGGCGTGGTTTTTATTCAATGGTTGAATTTCATACTCAAAGTAAATGTTAAATATCAAAGTTCATATGCAAAATTGCAAATTGGGTGCATATTCATAAAAATAAAAGATAAAAGCTTAAATATCGAATATTTAATTCTAAAATAAATATCCATTTCAGAAATTTAATGTCACTTAAAATAAATTTGTTATCATAAAAGATTAAAAAATCTTTCTGTTATTCTGTTATGGTTTTTAACAGATTTCATAACAGATTTTGTCGCGCTGAATACCAATTATAAAATTTGGAATAGATTTTTTGACAGTTAGAAAATCTGTTATGATTTATAACAGATTTCATAAAGATATTGTCATGCAGAATATGAATTTAGAACGCATAGCAGATTTTTTGACAGCTAAAAAATTTGTATGGGAAATCATAACAGAATAACAGAATTTTTTCATAAAAAATTGCGCAGAATAGGCCCAATTATTAGCTTAAAACTATATCTGAATGTATTGCTGGTCATACTTCGCAAAAAATCACTCAAGACTCGGTATCATTGCACTAACAGCCCTATTCTGGCATAATCGTCACAATCAATTGATACTGAAAAATTGTGATCATTTTGATTCAGTCTCTATTGATTCGTATTCAGTTTGAACTGTCACAAGCAAAAAGCTTTAAAAATTCACCACATCATGTTGTAAAGCTTTTTGAATTGGTCACCTTCTTTTTATATCCACTTGCTCATCAGTTGTCACTGGAAAATAAATGTCGATACATTTTTGTGTAACACTGAGGTGTGAGATATGCTGAATTGACCGCGATACCGATGATTGGCTCATGGAAGTCGAAAAATGATTGCCGACATAGTTAAGATAAGAGCCATTAGCATACAAATAAATAGTTGCCAAAAACCTCAAGGCAAATGGTATGGACGACCTTCGTTCATCATGTGGTTGGAGTTCCTCAATTAAATTCCAAACACACTGTATTCGGCAGTCGAAATGAATTTGCAAAAACGATTTCGGTGTCCTTGAAGCCGTCTTCTGAAGATATTCCCTTCTTTTTGTTATTATTGTTTTTTATAAAATTTTATTTGTATGAATTTTTCGCTTGTGACCTTCTTAGCTGCTTGTCACTATTTTGATCACTATTGATACAAAAAGAGCTTTTTAAAAGTGCTCAGAATAGGAATTTGTATCAATTGTGACTTCTGTATCAATTGATACTGAGGTGGATTTTGTGACTTTGTTAGAATAGAGCTGTAAGTTCTATATCAAGTAATCTTAGGAGCTCTATGATATTGAATTTCGAAAACAGTAACAGTTGTTAAGGAACTCAATTTGTAAAGATCCATTGTTTTATAAAAATTTACTCAACACACGCATGTTGTTTTTGTTTTTATTTTGTGCGTAACATTTAAAGAAAAACATTTAAAGTAAAGAACATTTAAGTGCTTTTTGCGCGGTATGCTTGAAATAATATTCAAACATCTATTAAAATTTCTTCTATATAAAATCCTTTTAAAAAACTTGACAAAAACTCTTTAAAGATATAAAGGCAAAAACGAAACAAACACAACAGCAGGAACAACAACAATGGCAGAAAAACTGCAGCTCCACTTCGCTGCTGTGGTTCGAAGTCGCGCCATTTTAGTTTCGCTTCCTGTGTAATAAATGCACTGGACCATGTTTTATACCCAGCACGGCAAACTCACTGCTTTATATGAACAAAGAAAAAAAGGACGAAATGTAAAAAACACGATTTTTTGTCAGTTTTAGAAAAAATACTCTGTTGTAGTTGTAGTTGTTGTAGAATATTTTTCGGATTCTTGCTACTTCATGTGGCGCTACTCATAGCAGTTCCTTGCTAGCTAGCAGCATCATTGCGTGCATCGCATTGGCACCGGAAATGCATCAATCCCAATGGGATGCATACATTACAGCGATGTTGCCATCTTCGAAAAATTTCAGAACTTTTGCTAGAGTGCAAAGCAGTCAACCACACACACACACACACACACACACACAAACACATTTGTAAATGCAGAGTATTGCAGGGTGGCGTTAACATTTATAATAATGCAGAATGTTTCGAATGGATTATTTTTTCGTTCCTATATTTTGTTGTTTTATGGCAATTTTTTGATCCCTGCTTGCAGTTGGTTTATGTCTCATGTTCAGAGAGTAGCACCAGCAAAACTTCAGTTCCGCTGCATGAGTTTATGTCATGGCAGTGAGTGCGTACAGTACAGTGTATGTGTGTGTGTGTGTGATTGCAGCATGCAGCTGCAGATTGGGATTAAAAGCAGCTCAAAAATGGAGCAAGTTAAAAACATCCACTTTGATCCAAAGTTTTTGAAAAATTTTTGCATAGAACGCTAACTTGTATTTTTGTCAAATTTATAGAATACTTTTAAATTTACTCCTGAATTGTGAATAGATTTCAATTGGTATGCTTGTCAAAAATGTCCTTCTACAACAGTTAAACTGTATGTTCATTTCAAGGTTTTTCCTGATGCTCTGTTCCATACTAAATTGTTTCTAAAAAGTTGTTTCGTTTTTCCACCTGCACAATATTCAATGTTATACTTAAGAAACCTTATTTGAAGTTATTTATTGCATGGAATTGCCAAAATAGGCAACATGTTGTATGCATGTATGTTTTTAGCTAAATATGTATGTATCTGAAGATATAAATTCAACACATTTTCAATAAATTTCATCATGTGTCACATAAATACAAACTTCGATATCAATAACTTTCGATGTTTATAAAACAAGTTAATTCACGCTAACCTTACACGCAAAAAACAAATAAACATACATTTTTATTGAGATATGGATGGACGGATTCATTTCCTAGGTTGTATACATTAAATAAAATAAAATAATAAGGATATTTAATGCTATCCGTTATTAAATTTAACAACTATTAATTATTAACTATTAACTATTAACTACTAACTATTAACTATTAACTATTAACTATTAACTATTAACTATTAACTATTAACTATTAACTATTAACTATTAACTATTAACTATTAACTATTAACTATTAACTATTAACTATTAACTATTAACTATTAACTATTAACTATTAACTATTAACTATTAACTATTAACTATTAACTATTAACTATTAACTATTAACTATTAACTATTAACTATTAACTATTAACTATTAACTATTAACTATTAACTATTAACTATTAACTATTAACTATTAACTATTAACTATTAACTATTAACTAAAGAGTGATTTTTTAAGTGCCTGATAACTTTTTTTTTAAAAAAAACGCATAAAATTTGCAAAATCTCATCGGTTCTTTATTTGAAACGTTAGATTGGTCCATGACATTTACTTTTTGAAGATAATTTCATTTAAATGTTGACCGCGGCTGCGTCTTAGGTGGTCCATTCGGAAAGTCCAATTTTGGGCAACTTTTTCGAGCATTTCGGCCGGAATAGCCCGAATTTCTTCGGAAATGTTGTCTTCCAAAGCTGGAATAGTTGCTGGCTTATTTCTGTAGACTTTAGACTTGATGTAGCCCCACAAAAAATAGTCTAAAGGCGTCAAATCGCATGATCTTGGTGGCCAACTTACCGGTCCATTTCTTGAGATTAATTGTTCTCCGAAGTTTTCCCTCAAAATGGCCATAGAATCGCGAGATGTGTGGCATGTAGCGCCATCTTGTTGAAACCACATGTCAACCAAGTTCAGTTCTTCCATTTTTGGCAACAAAAAGTTTGTTAGCATCGAACGATAGCGATCACCATTCATCGTAACGTTGCGTCCAACAGCATCTTTGAAAAAATACGGTCCAATGATTCCACCAGCGTACAAACCACACCAAACAGTGCATTTTTCGGGATGCATGGCCAGTTCTTGAACGGCTTCTGGTTGCTCTTCACTCCAAATGCGGCAATTTTGCTTATTTACGTAGCCATTCAACCAGAAATGAGCCTCATCGCTGAACAAAATTTGTCGATAAAAAAGCGGATTTTCTGCCAACTTTTCTAGGGCCCATTCACTGAAAATTCGACGTTGTGGCAGATCGTAAGTCTATTCATGATGAAATGTCAAAGCATACTGAGCATCTTTCTCTTTGACACCATGTCTGAAATCCCACGTGATCTGTCAAATACTAATGCATGAAAATCATAACCTCAAAAAAATCACCCTTTATTAACTATTAACTATTAACTATTAACTATTAACTATTAACTATTAACTATTAACTATTAACTATTAACTATTAACTATTAACTATTAGCTATTAACTATTAACTATTAACTATTAACTATTAACTATTAACTATTAACTATTAACTATTAACTATTAACTATTAATTATTAACTATTAACTATTAACTATTAACTATTAACTATTAACTATTAACTATTAACTATTAAGTATTAACTATTAACTTTTAACTATTAACTATTAACTATTAACTATTAACTATTAAATATTAACTATTAACTATTAACTATTAACTATTAACTATTAACTATTAACTATTAACTATTAACTATTAACTATTAACTATTAACTATTAACTATTATCTATTAACTATTAACTATTAACTATTAACTATTAACTATTAACTATTAACTATTAACTATTAACTATTAACTATTAACTATTAACTATTAACTATTAACTATTAACTATTAACTATTAACTATTAACTATTAACTATTAACTATTAACTATTAACTATTAACTATTAACTATTAACTATTAACTATTAACTATTAACTATTAACTATTAACTATTAACTATTAACTATTAACTATTAACTATTAACTATTAACTATTAACTATTAACTATTAACTTTTAACTATTAACTATTAACTATTAACTATTAACTTTTAACTATTAACTATTAACTATTAACTATTAACTATTAACTATTAACTATTAACTATTAACTATTAACTATTAACTATTAACTATTAACTATTAACTATTAACTATTAACTATTAACTATTAACTATAAACTATTAACTATTAACTATTAACTATTAACTATTAACTATTAACTATTAACTATTAACTATTAACTATTAACTATTAACTATTAACTATTAACTATTAACTATTAACTATTAACTATTAACTATTAACTATTAACTATTAACTATTAACTATTAACTATTAACTATTAACTATTAACTATTAATAACTATTAACTATTAACTATTAACTATTAACTATTAACTATTAACTATTAACTATAAACTATTAACTATTAACTATTAACTATTAACTATTAACTATTAACTATTAACTATTAACTTTTAACTATTAACTATTAACTATTATCTATTATCTATTAACTATTAACTATTAACTTTTAACTATTAACTATTAACTATTAACTATTAACTATTAACTTTTAACTATTAACTATTAACTTTTAACTATTAACTATTAACTATTAACTATTAACTATTAACTATTACCTATTAACTATTAACTATTAACTATTAACTATTAACTATTAACTATTAACTATTAACTATTAACTATTAACTATTAACTATTAACTATTAACTATTAACTATTAACTATTAACTATTAACTATTAACTATTAACTACTAACTATTAACCATTAACTATTAACTATTAACTATTAACTATTAACTATTAACTATTAACTATTAACTATTAACTATTAACTATTAACTATTAACTATTAACTATTAACTATTAACTATTAACTATTAACTATAAACTATTAACTACTAACTATTAACTATTAACTATTAACTATTAACTATTAACTATTAACTATTAACTTTTAACTATTAACTATTAACTATTAACTATTAACTATTAACTATTAACTATTAACTATTAACTATTAACTATTAACTATTAACTATTAACTATTAACTATTAACTATTAACTATTAACTATTAACTATTAACTATTAACTATAAACTATTAACTATTAACTATTAACTATTAACTATTAACTATTAACTATTAACTATTAACTTTTAACTATTAACTATTAACTATTAACTATTAACTATTAACTATTAACTATTAACTATTAACTTTTAACTATTAACTATTAACTATTAACTATTAACTATTAACTATTAACTATTAACTATTAACTATTAACTATTAACTATTAACTATTAACTATTAACTATTAACTATTAACTATTAACTATTAACTATTAACTATTAACTATTAACTATTAACTATTAACTATTAACTATTAACTATTAACTATTAACTATTAACTATTAACTATTAACTATAAACTATTAACTACTAACTATTAACTATTAACTATTAACTATTAACTATTAACTATTAACTATTAACTTTTAACTATTAACTATTAACTATTAACTATTAACTATTAACTATTAACTACTAACTATTAACTATTGACTATTAACTATTAACTATTAACTATTAACTATTAACTATTAACTATTAACTATTAACTATTAACTATTAACTATTAACTATTAACTATTAACTATTAACTATTAACTATTAACTATTAACTATTAACTATTAACTATTAACTATTAACTATTAATTATTAACTATTAACTATTAACTATTAACTATTAACTATTAACTATTAACTATTAACTATTAACTACAGAAACACTTTGGTTCTGTTCGGGCTCTTAAACCATTGAAAATAATTTCGAAAAAAGTTTGACTAATAAATTGAAAAAAAAAATAGTTTTTCATTATGTTGTAACGAACCTCCGCTGGTTCTTTTGTTTGCTGGGGTAAGCTCAGCGGGTTTCCAGGGTTCTTACAAGAAATTACACTTGGGTTTTCTTTAACAATCGATCTTTATTAAATTTTTGGCCTTTATCTTTAATACATTGTTAGATATCTGAATTTATAAATTTGTATTGTTGATTTAGTGGGCCTTATTCCTCCGGGTCTGTCACGTCTGCGTCTCGGCTTAACAGGCGGGCCTACAGGCCGCAGCACTGTTACTCGATGAAAAAATGCGAACACGCGGGCTTACAAGCCACGGACAATGTTCTGGTTTGAGCAGGCGGGCATACAAGCCACGGACGCTGCTAACAAAAATGTGAAGACAGGTGGGGCTACAAGCCACCGACTCTGTCCACCGGTACTGCAGGGGGGCCTACAAGCCACCGACGCTGCTCTTGCCGTTGGATAAATAAGTGGGCCTACAAGCCACCGAAATGTTTATCTATTACCTTTGCAGGTGGGCCTACAAGCCAACGACTCTGCTCTTAATAAAAAAATATTTCACTTCTCACAATTTCTCACCTCCTCTGTCTTTGCCACTTTCCACTCTTTTCTTCGGTCGGCGTATTTTACTCAAATACTTTTTCGGTCCAATTGCACTCTCTGCTTCACTGTTTTATTATTTGTTTAGATAATTTCGATCACTTGCACTCTGCACACTTTTAATGTATAACACATTCTGTCCTCTTGTTTTCGATTGCGGCCTATTTATACCATCGTCTTCTTGTTGTTTGTGATAAACAAGGTACCGCAATCGAAAGTTCTGGGCTGATTTTCCCGTAACCGAGGTCCCGTACGGTGCAGCCTTGTTGTTGTCTTTCATCAGAATTTTGTTTACATTTTGCCCAGCAATTGCCTTCTGTTATTTTCTTATGTGATCCGCTACTTGACTCTGAGCAAGATCACGCCAGCTTTGCGCATGTATTTGCGAACGTTTTGCATGTTTCCAGCCTTTTTTCCATGCTTTCCCTTTCTCTCTCTCTCTTTTCTAATATAAGAGTGTATGGGTGTTATTTTTGTATTCATGTGTTTTTATTCATTATATTAGTTCAGTGTTTATGTGTGTGTGTGTAAAAAAATAAAGTGAAGCATAAATATCAACTGGCGGTGTTCACCAGGTGTCTTTCTCGCATCTTGGCCGTTGTGCGGCTAAAAAATCGCCAGCGATATTTTAGTCGTCACAATGTATCGATGGAAAAAAAAAAACCGAAATGTTAGCCACTTTGTTTGCTGGGTGTTCTCTCAAACAACACACACATATGCTTTTGTTTAAGTAATGATTCCGAAAACTTTGTTAAAACCGGAAGCTGCAAGCTTATATTTTGTATGTCGAGTTATGGTTTTTGCTTTTGCTACATATGTCTAAGTTTAATCCCAGTTAGCATATATTTTGTCTGTGTTTTTGGGTGAATCATGACCAAAACGCATGGTTATGTTACCCTTATATATTTGGCGGATGCTGGTGTGCGATGGGGGGGTGAGTGTGTGTTTGTGATAAGTTTTTTTTATGTACTGTTAATTTGTTGTATCCAGTTTTTATCGCATCTCAAACAACCTGAGTTAAAAGAGCTTAAGTAGAATACAATTTGTACAATACTTAAACATATGCAATATATTATATTTGATATAATATGTATATAATACATATAATACAAACTAAATAAATACTTAAATGTGCACACTCATTATCTTCCTTTCCGCTTTTTATGTTCATAAAACAGGTAGAAAAAAAAAATCAAATGAGCTAAAATACTTTTTGTGCTTTTATGTTCGTAGAATAATATTCAGTTATTATTTCTTTCATTTCATTTCATTTCCCTACTTATTTTTTATCCGCGGGGCATAAAAACTTCAATACAAAATGCCCATTACTTTAACACAGGCATGATCGCCACTATAAGCTTTTTTTTGTAATGTAAGATAAGCATCATACGTGCTTACGTGACCCTTTACTAAAATAAAGTGTAAGGAATGTACTTCCGACAATCGGAATCTATCGGGCTTCCATGCTTATGCACTTTATTTAATAAGTAGGATGTATAAATGAAAACGTAATGTATCATGTAATGTATCGGTTAGGTATTATATACACGCCTTATGCCTACCTTATTATGTAAGTGCTTTCGTAAGCATTGCATACATTTTCCATCTTGGGTAACGTTAAAATGGAGTACGTGCAGTTCTTTGCTTCCGCTCTCTTTGCTTTCGTGTTTTTCAGAATTTTTTGATAAAATATTTGGTGTTGCCAACTATTTTAAAATGTAAAATTAATAACTGAATTAGTATGTTGACAAATTCTCCTATCTTCATAATCCTAAATTGTTGAATTATATAAAGTATTATTTTTCCAAAGTAAGAACATGAAATTAAAAACAATTTTTATTATTTTAAAAGTTTCAAACTTTAAAAAACTCTTAAAAACTAAACAATTATAACAATAAACAATACTGGGAGTCAACAAAGAAGCTAGCTACTGGTAATGCAGAGGAAGGCAGATGTCATTACATTCAATGACATCTCTGCGTAAAAATCGCCAGTTGAAAGCGTGCAAACGGTATTAGTGCGCAACTTGTCGGGTTACCACGGGGGTAGCGATTTCCTAGTTTTGTTCGGCGTACTGCAGGGGTGCTATTCGTAATGTTTTTTCAACCATTTTTATTTTCTATTCATAATAATTCAGCCACCATAAAAATTAATTTTTTCTGTCTTTATGAAAAAAATAAAAACAAAATTAAAAACATCTTCTGAACTCGGCAGGAGCTTCTTTAGCAACGGAACTGCAAATTTGTTACATGGAATTATTACTCAACATTACATGGATATGATACACAACATAATTCAACAAAAATTTTCTGACGTCATGGAAACGCAGAGAGAGAGCCGCTCAAAAATACATAATGCAACATTCATGCAATGGCGTTGCATTGAATTAGTACTCGGTTAGTATATAAGCTACGGTAAATATTTAAAAATAAAAATGAAGGATTTATAATTGGCCTGAAAACTCTGACTTCGTCAGATCGAGAAGGTAGCAACTTATGCAACAGAATTTTAGTATCGTTGCATGGAATAATTACTCGCTCAGGAGATATGCTACGGTAAATTTTATTTTACGACAGTATAGATGTGCTATTAAGCCTCAAAACTAAAATTTTAAAAAAGAATTGTATCGTCATGATTCAGGGTGGCATCCATTTAATTCAGTCAAAATGCTGCAGCAATGAAAAATCGTTGCAGGGAATTTTAACTCTGTGCCTAATGGCGCAACGGTAAATTTTACGGAACGAAAATAAAGGTGAGGTCTTTCGTCTTATGAGAAAAATAAATAAATAAAAATAAATTGACGGCGTGATGAGACCTCTCTAGGGACCTATTAGTGTAACGTAAATATATCATTGTTGCATGGATTAATTGCACCACAGAAAAGCACAACCAATGTAAAAGCAAAAGCAAAAGTAAAAGTTAAATAAAAATCAAAAACACCAACAACAACAACAACAACAACAACAAAAATCTAACGAAGTTCCGACAAGCTGAAAACAATAGTTATGATTTCAAAAGTTTTTTTCCTGGCAACCAGCACTGGTCACAAACATCAAAATAACACAATGAAAACGGACTAAGAAACCGGAAAAGGACTATTTTTAGGATAAAATTAGGATATGGATTAAGACACAGATTTAGATGCACATAAAACATACCTTTCCAAACAAGGAAAGGAATTCGGACAAGATTATAAGAAGCGTCAAGACGTTGAAATCTCAAGAAATTCATGGTTTTGTAACTTAAACGCTAAGATTTGTTAACTCACGGCCAGCTTATTTTTCATTATTTAAATTTTTAAAAATATTAAAACGAGGACTTAATATCCTCGGGTATATCAGCTAGTAACAGTAGAAGAAAAAAAACACAAAAAACTTTTATTATTTAAATTTCAAGAAACACTCAAAATATCATCAGCATTTCCATTAATCCTCCTCCCCTCACTGCACATATTCTATAGGTACATCAATTGCTTACTTTATTGACTGGAAATATATTATTCCAAAGATTATTGAGAATTGTTTAATATATGTAATTGGTATAATTTTGCATGGCTGGAATCTTGTGATGTGTTCATTTGATTTTGTCAAATCCCGTGGATTAAAATATTATTACGTTGACGCATCTGTAGCACATTTTCAGGACTCTATCATAGCTTGTGACAGGCACAGTAGCATCCCGATAATCATAAGAAGTTAATTTTTTAGAATTTTTAACCAACTATTAACTAGCTTGTCAGAGACGAACAACAATTCGAAGTACTTTCAAGAATTTCCACAAGAAAAACACAATTTCTACACACATCGCTACATGTCTGCCGCATTCGGGAGAGAAGTCGACACATGTTGTTGTTTTTTTGTTGTTGTTGTTGTTGTTGTAGATGTTGTTTTTGTTTTTTATTCACAAACTGCTCACCTTGAATTTAGGTTTTCCTACAAAGAACCACATGCTGCCACCAATTTTCTGGCACCACTTCTGTCGCCCCCTACACCCCATATCGTCCCGTCATTAACAAAACCTTTGCAGGGAAAACCAACAATTTCACCCACTTTAAGCTGTCTAATATTTGCGTTCTTTTTCTGCCACTCTAACCAGCTCTTTCTAGGCGTTTAGATTAGAGTATTCTTGAAATGTTTATATGTGTGCATTTGTGTGTGTGTGGATATAGTTGTGTGTAATGCAAATGTGGCGTGTCTGTATGTGTATGTTTGCATGGGACACCATGTCACTCTATGCAGCAGCATGTTGACGTAGTTATTGCCAGTGTTGTAAGTCTACTCATTTTTATTGCCGTAGTAGTAGTTGTTGTTGTGTTTGTTGTTGTTTGTTTTTATTTTTGTTTTTAGTGATGCTGTTGTTGTTGTTGTTTAAATAATCACTTTGTTACGACTTTATTGATTTTTCACCGAATATCATGAAAATCTTCGTAGTTTTGCGGCGAATTAACGCTGATTCTCTTCGTTAACAGCGACATCTAGCGTCAAATTTTACTTTGCTTACAATAATTGCAGCACATGCGCTTCTTTTGCTTGGCAACATTTGAGATACTTTTCGTTTATCTACTCAATTTTAAGCATAGTTGTAAGCATTATCTATAGTTTTTTTTTGAAGTTTTTGTTGATGTTGCTGTTTAAGTTAAACACTCGTCTTGTTTCAACTTCTTGCCATGTGTTGGAATTTCCTAGAGCTACATTTTAATGTTGAAATGGCTGTCTTAATGGTTGCTAGCTATGTTCCGCTATGTTAACTTGCTCGGTGCTCGATTTAATTTTTTACAACTCTAATTCATCCTTTTCGCTACATTCAACACACTAGTTAGCAAAAAAAAAAAAAAAAAGCAACCATTAATCTCCTTTGGGTGACATCAACATAAATTTTGAAACATTAGTAATTCCCGCGAAAACGATTGGAAAATTTAGAAAATTTATCTTGCAGTACACAATGTCTCACAAAAGTATTTGGAATTGTAATTTTTTAAATCCATGCCCAAATATATCTTACCATTTATAAATACTCTTCAAAAAATATCAAACAAAGGTGTTGCTAAAATATTTAAATCCAAAGTTGAGTGTTCTGAGCTATGCATATCTGATTTAGATATGTAACGACCCGATAGTCCAAGGTTGTTGGCACTTGCTTTCAAATTGTCCTTCAAAAACTGTATGTTCTGCTGATAGTTCATTCTGTCGGTATGAACTGGATGTAGCCAACTCGATTTGCACTCATACACCCCCATAACATGCCGCTACCACCACCATGTTCAACAGAAGGCAAGGCAATTTTTGGGCGCAATTCACTATTTTTCTTTCTACATACTTTATTTCCACAATCCGGCCCAAAAAGATTACATTTTGTTTCATCGATGAATATTACTAGTGACCAAAAGTCATTGTCCTGGTTTTTATATTTTTTCGCGACGTTTCTAAACGATTTTTTTTTTTTGAGTTTTTTCACTTATTAGTGGTTTAATTCGGGGAGTTTTTCGATTGTAACCAGTAGCTCTGATTTTCCTCCGAACAGTTTCATCATGTATGTCGTGATATTCGGAAAGGTTCCAGTTAACCTGTCTGTTTCTTAATTTTCTGTATTATAATTGACTCAACGCGAGTGCTAGGTTTTTTGGCCTGCCTGATAGTTGTCGAACTAGAAGCGTGTACCTTTCTAAGATACTATTAATAGGCGAAAGGCTTCTTTTTGTAGAACTGGAAATCACTGTAAGTGTTTTCCTTTTTTCACGCATTCTAATAATGATTTTTGAAGTGAAACTTCTTTAGCTGCGATGGGGAGTAAAACCAATGAAGCAATTCACCGATGAAACACTTCGGCGTGTTTTTCAAATAGTGTTATGCAGAATTAAATAATTTTAATATAGTATGAATACAGTAA